>CP136062.1:227428965-227976270 GCA_032622095.1 Siphonodentalium dalli
TTCGAGGGTTCAGGAAAAACAAAAATTTATTGCTTACATTAAAATGATAACGAGCGACCAACATAGAAGATTAAATCGGAGGAAATGAAGAGTTTTTTTTTTAGAAGAAAAATTATATGATAAATATCTTCACCGCTATGTGTGGAACTGAGCGCTTGTATCAAGCCACGGTGGGAGTTCCGACACACATCGTGACTTGCCTTCAGGCTCGTCACAATAATTTCAGGAATAACCGCCTTAGCTTGATACAAGCGTGCATATCCATACACGCATAGCATAACCTCTATTTAACAAATGAATGTTTGTTTTCAGAAATGCATGCAATTATGAACGCTTTGTTGCGGGTCACATTTTGAGTGAATCGCGAAAACAAACCTCGCAATAGTTGATTTAAATGTCACAATTTTGAGTGCAAAGTGTCACCATATTAAGGCGCAAAATATTGCAATAATATCACAAGCGACATGCTTATAAGCGTTTCCACTTGCGAAAATAGCATGCTTAATATACCACTTCTTTTGACTGCTACTGTATACATCAACAACAACTATTGGGATTGGTCCCTTCAAGACAACAGCAGATCCAATATTTAAACGTGCAACTGTTGCGCAATGACTTGGCGACAATGTTCTCATGTAGGTCGCACATTTTCCATGAAATATCAGTGAATCAGCCGAAGGTAGTTTGATAAGAACATCCAACCAATAATAGTGTACTCCTGGTAAATTGTCGTTGATACCGGTAACTTGACGATAACATGGCGAACAATGACAATGTCTCATAATCCACACGTTTCAATGAACAATGATGAACACAGGATGAATTGGTCGGGGTCATTGTAAAGTTGGAATTGTAGATATGTGATCATCCATCACGACACAGCATCGGTTCATTGTTGTTTGTCTATTTGTTGACATTGAAGCTCGTGTGAGTTACACTGGTGCGCACATATCAGTACTAGTACACGTATGTCCTCTCTTGTAGTTGTACATGCATGTCGATCATATTGATGTGCTCTGAAGAATTAGATTCTGAACAAGTACTGTCATGAACTGCATTTTCAACATTATAATATTAATAGCTGCTCGTTGAGTCGTTGTTATTATTGTCACTATTGCTTGACATCGAAACTTGTGTTCATCAGAATGAGAGTCAGACCATTGATTCGATTGAATGGATCATATCATGATTCATCGATTAATTGGCATGCATCTCTGCTCTCGATGAATTTAGTGGAAATTGTCAATGATTAATAAGCCTTTTTTCGCAGAATTTAAACTTGTCCGGTTATCAAAGGAACCGAAATCAAGACCGTCTTTAACAACTGTCCGCAATCGAACAGGTAACAGCCTCGATCACCAAGCCGGAATGGAACATCAAGTTCAAGTTAGGGTGCTCGTCCACACTGATTGAATGCCACTGCGAAAAACGTTCACCACAACGTGTGTACTGTACTGTGTACATGTAACCTTGAAGGAGTCATCAGTCACACATCTAATTTTGGCAGCAAATATTTCAGGCGCCGTTCTTTCACATGTAGAATAAAGATTCAAACCATTATTGACAAATTGCCCACTTGTTGAATGAAAACAGAGCTCTGACTCTCACTCTGACTCGTCTGATCTGAATAATTAGTTTCAACAATACACGATGAACGGTTTCGCAGATTATTTTCATAACTTCTCTTTTATCCTGATTTTATCCGCTCTCTAAACACGCCCATGGTTGTTATTTATGTAATATGTCGTCTCTTTTAGTTCGTTCGACGCCAATATCACGTCTAAATCACTCTGATTTTAGTGATTAAAATGTCGGCCACAAAATGGAGAAACAATAATTTGAGTTAAAATTACGTACTCGCCATATACGTACCGACCCGATTAACACAGAATGAATGCGATATTATATATATAATAATACATTGTTTGTTGGTCTATTTGTTGACATTGAAGCGTGTGAGTTACACTGGTGCGCACAGTGCAGTACTAGTACACGTATATCCTCTCTTGTAGTTGTACATGCATATAAAATGTACACTGAAAAAAAACTTAGTCATAGCCTTAGTCATTATGTTACTTTTGGCTAAGTTAGTCAAAAATAACTGAGTTACGGTTGACTAAGGCTATGACTAAGTTTTTTTTTTTGACGAAAATATTAACCTAAGTAACTAAGAATTAGTAAGATGTGACTAAGGTCAAACTTAGTTACTTTTGGCTAAGTTAGTCAAACATATCCTATCCATCGAAACAAATTTTTCATTATCACTCTTGGTTAAAGCCAATTGGCGGTTTGCGTTCACTTGTGCAAAACATTGAAAAAAGCAGTTATACTGTATGGAGCAGATTAAGATTCAGTTATACTTATTCATTGCCGTGTATAATATGTCGCCGATAAGTATACTATTGAGTTTTGCCGGCATGACTGAATCACAAAAATATCAACCTTAGTAACTAAGAATTAGTAAGATGTGACTAAGGTATAACTTAGTTACTTTTGGCTAAGTTAGTCAAAAATAACTAAGTTACGGGTTGACTAAGGCTATGACTAAGTTTTTTTTTTCAGTGTGAACACACACGAAGACACCAGTAATCACCCAGGCTCTTTTAGCCAATATCGGCATTTGTGGGGTTAATATGACCGGCCGGAGACGAGCGAGCGAGTAAATTTTTCTATGTTGCCCTCAGGTGGAATGTCGCTACGTTATACCGTCGAGATATTGTGTCCACGGGCTCGTTGGGCCGCCCGGGCGGTCCCGGGCGGTCCCGGGCGGTAATTAGTCACACCGCTCACGATAGATATAATGTATCGGCACAGAACTACACGCCTCTAAGCTACCTCTTCACGCCAGCATGCATCTTTCCAAACAGTTTGATCTAAGTATATATGGTAATTTGTAATGATGTACTTGCTGATTATAGATGGTTTCGTGTATTGGATCATGGAAGGTTTATGTCAGGGTAGAAACCATCGAGGCCGGTCAGCCGACAAACGTGCCAAGAACACTGATTGAATGCAAAGAACACAATCCCAGAAAGTCCTTTATAAACTGTCACATGGAGATAATATTTTAATAAACAGATATCTCTTCCTAAATACGTTTTATATAGTTTTCCGGGGATAAAATACAAATACGAGTCGAAAACATCTGTCCAGAAACGCTTCTAACAATTAATAGTGATTTTATATTGATTTCATATCGATCTGTTCTTATTTAATGCCATAATAAATTGGGAAATGTTGTCATTACTATTTTTAGAACAGGCCTTTGTGATCATTCAGGCGATCTCAGATACAGATAGAGTTATTTTCCAAAATTTATTGTAAATATTATACAAGAAATTTCGAAATAAAATCAATATCAATTGATAGAAGCGTTTCCGGACAGGGGGTCCTCCGCTACTTATTTATGATTTTATACCCAGGAAATTATATAAAACTTCACATACGAATCTTTAAGATACTTCGGGACCCAGCTTGATGAAATATCATCATTATTTGCCTTGGCTCTATGAGAGAAAGCTTCATTTTGTTATAATGTTGAGTTAATGTTTTAATTGCACGATATAACATAATATCCCATCATATACAATTAAGTATAACATAGCCACAAATAACTAAGCCCAATGAAAACGAATGACGATAATAATATGCAGACTTGTCCACTCAAGCAGGGAGCAACTGGACATTGGCCACAGTATTAGAGATACCTGGTCAGCTGGGATCTGGCTATGGAGCTAAAACCTAACACTCATCTCAGCCCAAAGTTGTATTGATCAACAGGCATGACATGAGATTTCTCAAATATGGAACATTATTTATGGGTGGTTGCCTTTCTAAATGAAAATATTAATGAAATTTCAAGATAAATTAAGTCTCCTCAAAGTATGATATCATAAACTGCACTTTTGAACAAATGTTATATTTTACAGCAGTTCTTTGTACCGGAAAACAGCGAAATTTAAGAAGTATATATAGTACATGGGTTATAATTTCAATTAGTTGACATTTCTTTAATGTTGTGTCGCAATAATCACTCGTGCCTAAAAAACATTAAAAAAATTCAGACAGATTTTGATATATAGAGGATCTCACATGAGTTTCTATTTTATACGGAATTTATCAACCGAGTTCACTAAATTCGATTTGAGCCGAGGTTTACCGAGGCTCAAATAGAATTTAGTGGACGAGGTTGATAAATTACGTATAAAATAGGACGAGTGTGAGATACTTTTTATCACATGATCAAATAAACGCGAAGCAATGCGAAATATCCATCGAAAACAACGATAAAAACCGCAGCGATCGCAAGTCATTTGAAGAACGATGTGACGTCATCGCACGCGCTGATATTAAACGTGTCTCTTATCGATAATTATGAAGCTGCTTTTATGGGCAAATTATGTGATAAAATATATTTTGAACGTGCTGCTGACAGGGGCCATACAACGCCGGTTGTTTGCTCATAATAATTGACATAAACAAAAACTGATATCAGAAAGGTATGGACAAACACATAATCCACAGAAAACAATTTATAGAACTCCAAATTGATGAGTATTTACCTTATTTACCTATTTACTCTAAGTTTATGATCACAATATATATTATTTAAACAAATAACAATAGTTTCCTTATTTGAGCAAATGTGGACCAAGCACAGTTGTTGGCCATTATATATAAGTAGTAGCCCTAGAGTAAGAATAATAGGAAAGTTGGGAAACAACATGTTAAGAATTTTTTTTTAAACCCACCACCTCCCCTGTTGCACTCGAAATCTCATCAAAACGAATACGCTTCGGACATGAATAACTACGTATGCAAAACTATCGAATATCGATAATCACACTTACCATACATTTCTTGAGAGGTATATCCAGAAAAGCAACTTTTATCAGGTGAACATAATCAAAATCACGATAAAATTTGGCTCGACACAACATCATTAGCACGGAAATGTTAGGATCGATAACTCTTTTGAAAAGTCGGGTTGGCGATTACCGCAATACGATAGGGGAACACCGAGTGCGTAACGTAACTATCACAAGTATGACGTACTCTGGTAACTTATGACACTTATCGCCAAATTCATGCTTCAAACATTTTAAACATGACATCTTCAGCTTCTTTATTTTATGTTTATGAAATGAATAATAAATGGGGTGATAAATATGTATAAACTGACAAATAGAATCAAATTAGCCATTTTCCCGTAAAACTTCGGACAGGTAAGCCATGTACAAAAATTGGTGAAATATGAGTACGAACGTCAAAGTGTTCCCCTATCGTATTGCGGTAACGCCAACCCGACTTTTCGAAAGAGTTATCGATCCTAACATTTCCGTGCTAATGATGTTGTGTCGAGCCAAATTTTATCGTGATTTTGATTATGTTCACCTGATAAAAGTAGTTTTTCTGGATATGCCTCTCAAGAAATGTATGGTAAGTGTGATTATCGATATTCGATAGTTTTGCATACGTAATTATTCATGTCCGAAGCGTATTCGTTTTGATGAGATTTCGAGTGCAACAGGGGAGGTGGGTGGGGTTTTAATTTTGTTTTAACATGTTGTTTCCCCAACTTTCCTATTATTCTTACTCTATAGGGCTACTACTTATATATAATGACCAACAACTGTGGGACCAAGATGTTGACTTGAGAAGTACATTATCTATCCAGCACCTGTTATCTGGCAGCCAATACGCCAAGGATTTGATAGCAAACAATAAGTATCGGGGTTCACGATTGGATGGCCAGTGGAATCTAATCGCGAGCACGGGTGGCACGTGATGTTCGATTGAATATTAGAATGTTGGGTATCATATAATCCCATATCCCATAATATGTCAAATATAGCGAATTATCGAAATATGAAATACAACGAAAAAGCGAAATAGGAAAATACAGCGAAATAGCGGAATAAAAAATGCAGCGAAATGGCGAAATATAGCGAAATATAGAAATTGGAAATTATTTTTATTAACGGAGATATTTGAAGAAGTGTTTTGGAAATATTTGAAGAAGTGTTAACCAGAGTTGATCTATTGTGGTGTTGTAATTTCTCATACAAATCGCCGTTATTTCGTAAAGGTACATTCTTTATAGAGTTATTACCCTTCAGATTAAATATTATAGTCAATCGAAACCACGCGTGCCTCCCGTGGTCGCGATTGTATGCCAATAGCCATCATATAGTGAACCCCGATATGTTATCTTTTGGTAGTCAAGCGTATTATAACCCAATAGAACAATCACCGCCCTCCTTATTATAACCCAATAGAACAATCACCGCCCTCCTTATTATAACCCAATAGAACAATCACCACCCTCCTTATTATAACCCAATAGAACAATCACCACCCTCCTTATTATAACCCAATAGAACAATCACCGCCCTCCGTATTATAACCCAATAGAACAATCACCACCCTCCTTATTATAACTCAATAGAACAATCACTGCCCTCCTTATTATAACCCAATAGAACAATCACCGCCCTCCTTATTATAACCCAATAAAACAATCACCGCCCTCCTTATTATAACCCAATAGAACAATCACCACCCTCCTTATTATAACCCAATAGAACAATCACCGTCCTCCTTATTATAACCGAATAGAACAATCACCGCCCTCCTTATTATAACTCAATAGAACAATCACCGCCCTCCTTATTATAACCCAATAGAACAATCACCACCCTCCTTATTATAACTCAATAGAACAATCACCGCTCTTCTTATTTTCTTTATGGACGGAGACAGTACCAAGTCGCACGACAGTAAATATATTATAATTTGCAATATTCCGTATACACCAGCATCTAACATTTAAGTCTGATTGTTGTTGGTGAATGCGCTGAAAATGAACCTACAAAATGCGACACCGTTGTTCATGGAGTTATCTCTCCAAGAACACATTGATGCCTCGAGAACATTTAGTATGTGTATTATATGAGGGGCGTTTTAGATATCATGATGGATATTTTCCGTACAGGAACGCACTATATTATTAAACATTAATCGGTGCGCACTGAACTGTTCAACTCGTCAATAATCCGACAAGGCAATAGCATAGCGAACAGATTCCGTGAGAGACTTTGCCAAATTATTACGAATTATATAAATGAAATTGATAGAACACGACAAAAGTTGCAAAATTCCTGCCCAATTTCCCGTGTCGCATATATTAAGTCGATGGAAAAACAAAAGTTATATTATCCGCAAACGAAAAAAAATCCTCTATTATATATCGAACAGGGACTACAACTATTATTGTACGGTTGTACCGACCACATATTCGAACTAGACCTGTATTTTCTTATGACTAAACCACATACAGTACCATTTTGAGTCGATCGTAAGTGACTGTTCAGACGATTACACGATGTGGGGGAATCGAGTCCGACAAAATCGTGGATATTTTGTTCATACGATTGCGATGTCGTCGCAGATGAAGATATCTTCGGTTGTTCGTAAGCCATGGCTAACCACGCGATTGACTACCCTATATGAGGGGGGGGGTGGGGGCCTCCTATAGGATCTTTCCATCTGCGATTCGTAGAGGTAGAGGTAAACGATTTCGCGTTTAAAATCAAACAGTGCTTGATATAAGTTTGGTTTACTCCAGATCTTGCCGTGAGCATGCGCATTCCAACTAGCGGTTACTGCCCACGAATAAAACTTCCCATTTATACGATTGAATCGTGGTCGTCTGAACGTTCACTTATAAGACGAATACGTTTTAATCAAAACATATTGACGGATGGCTGATTATGTGACCGTTTTTCAACAGTACAAAAAAGAGTGTCCTTGACATGTATCGTATATAAAATGGTCAAGGACAATATCCTGCCATGGGTATGCGATAATATCATCGATGACGTCATTTGAATGAATGATCAGGTGTATACGTGCTGCATTGCGTGCACGCGCTGTTAGCAGCCAAATTACTTCCGGTTCTTCTCCGCGGGAACGATATATAGTTACGTGCGAATTGTTTACCTCTCGCGCTCTATCGCTTCCATCGCCTTATGTTGTGTGTCACGTCCTCACACAGGTCACCCGCGTATCACCAACACAGTACCTATATTGGCACGGATATCCGGTCGTCTGTTCAATGTTTTGGAGTCAACAAAATTTGAGTTTATTTTTTTATATGCATTTTATTTATAATTATTTCCGGTTTAATATTACGAAAATAAATCCATTCCAATATTCCTGTATGTTGATACTCTGATATGTTTGCTTTCTTTGAATAATCTCGTTGTATTCAGTGATAACTACAGCGAAAATGGAAATAACAGTATTAATCGCTTTTTTTACTAATAACAACTGGCGCCAGACCGGAGGGCGACATTCCAGGTCGAGAGCGGCGACAAATTCCCGTGTCTCACAAAAACAAGGGTGATAACTGTTTTGTTATCTGACAAAGGAGTACACACAAACCTCCTTAATAGCAGGCATAAATGTGCGCATATATTCTTTAATCCAGTTCGAAAAGTTAATTTTATGTTGGAATCATCGCTATTTAGAAAATAAAACATTCATAATCTGGATCAATTAACAGACCCGTCAATTGCTGGTCGCGTGGTGGAAATCGGTTCACGGAAAGAGGAGTAACGCAATTTCGAAGTTGAGTAGCCATGCAGCGAATTGTTCGGTTTCGTTTCAAATGACCGTGAAGACGCCGACAGACGTGTTCATTTCCAGAATGCTAAAATGTGAAACTAACACGTTGTAGTAGTGCAAAAAGAAATTGACATATGTCACAGATTGTTACGCAACATACGGGTATTCTTCTGAAGTCTGAGGAATGTATTGCCGAAAAGAAATCGTCAATTGATAAACAGTAAAGAGTGGCTATTTGATCTAGTACATAAACGTATTTGTAAAGTATGTATATCGTATGTGCGATTGTCTGCAGCATAATAAGGTTTATCTATTTGTCCCACGGTCTTTATTATTGATATAAAAAGGTCCAATAGGAACATTACACGGATTTGTGTCCGTGATAACACCATTTATACATAGCGTGCTTTAATTGCAAATAAAAAAACACACAATTATGCAAATTAGCAAACACCACAGTTCGCGGTTGTTATGAAACAGTGGGGTTTATAAAAACAGTGTTTTCGAAAATTATTAGAGAGCTGTGAGAGTGTCTCTGCACTTTGAGTTCTTCGTTTACTGGTAACAGCTGAGCGGTCAATAACTGAGACAATGTTACCCTCGAGGGTAATAAGGTGATTTACGGCCCGCCCTCTCAGCCAATCAGAAGAGAGGGAAATGGGATGAAGGATAACAATATATTACATGTATATGATGTGTATCCCACAATATACAGTTGTCGCCCGCTGTCGAGGGAGACATTGAGATTTGTCACCCGCTCGAGAACGGAATGTCTCCCGAGGAGCGAAGCTCCAAGGGAGACATTCCGTTCTCGAGCGGGTGACAAATCTCGATGTCTCCCCAGAAAAAGGGCAACAACTGTTTTGTTATCCGATTATACCACAGGAAAAAAATCCTTGCCATCCACAGGCACGATGTTGCACTGATCCACGAGTGCTATTTTTCCCGATTATGTATATTTCCAGTAACTACTTATCGTTCTATAGGATTTCTGTTCCATAAACGATAGTCAAGCCGTTAAGCGTTTGATAATCAGCGTTTATTTACGATCATTTTGGTGGTAAAATGGTCAATATCGGTCCATGCAACGTAAACCAATAAGCCATAAGGTATGTTATCGCCTTCTGCAATGTGGCATATTCAATATTCGCGACAAACGTATGCATTACGTTGTCCACCAGCAAACATTTATAACCAACCAACCTCAAGGGATCAACTCTTTCAATCTTGCACCATAATGTCGACATGAACATATCGAATCACCGAGATGTTGCGATGTAAAAAGGACATAATAACGCTTGTCCGATAAACGTATCAACTTAGAAGTTGGAATATTAGTTTTCACTAAATATATGCAAATTAGCAAACACCACAACTGGTGTGTTTTGCGAATCCGTGGGGTATATAAGATCTTTTATTTTAGTACATCATAGTTGTGTGAAATAGATGAGTTACTGCAGTGTGTGTTTGGAGGTATTCTTGCAATATAACATCAGGCGGGCGACAAATACAATGTCTCCCGGCTCAGCGGGCGACAGTGTGATTTGTCGCCCGGCACGTGACAGTACATGGGCCAATCAGAAGGGTCGAAAATAGGGAGGAGGGTAACAAACCATGTTGTTATCCTCCTCCCTATTTTCCACCCTTCTGATTGGCCCATGTGCTGTCACGTGCCGGGCGACAAATCACACTGTCACCCGGGAGACATTGTTTTTGTCGCCCGCCTGGTGTTATATTGCAAGAATATCTCCAAACACACACTGCAGTAACTCACTTATTTCACATCACTACGACGTACTAAAAAACCATAGATCTCATATACCCCACGGATTCGCAAAACACACCAGTTGTGGTGTTTGCTAATTTGCATATATTTAGTGAACACTAATATTCGAACTTTTAAGTTGATACTTTTATCGGACAAGCGTTATTATTTACTTTTTACATCGAAACATCTCGGTGATTCAATTTGTTCATGTCGACATTATGATGCAAGATTGAAAGAGAGGATCCCTTGAGGTTGGTTGGTTGGTTATAAATGTTCGCTGGTAGACAACGTAATGTATAAGTTTGTCGCGAATGAATGGTACTGTACGCTTATCCTCCGCGATGTCTGCAATGTGATCATAGAATTATTTTATGTGAGGATCGCCATGAGCACTGACACATATGAATGTACATTAATGAAATTGACAACTTCCCAATAGCTTTCTGGGAAGACCGTTATGAAATGAACATCGCGAGTAAATTGCGCACACAAGACGACATAGAATATGCCACATTGCAGAAGACGAGAACATACCTATGTGGCTTATTGGTTTACAATGCATGGACCGATATTGACGATTTGACCACCAAAATGATCGTAAAATAAACGCGGATTAACAAACGCTTAACAGCTTGACTATCGTTTATGGAACAGAAATCCTATGGGACGATAAGAAGTTACTAAAAATATACACAATCGGGAAAGAAAGCACCCGTGACTCGGTGCAACATCGTGCGTGTGGATGGCAAGGATATTTTCTGTGGTATAATCGGATAACAAAACAGTTGTTGCCCTTCTTCTCGGGAGACATTGAGATTTGTCACCCGCTCGAGAACGGAATGTCTCCGGACATTCCGTTCTCGAGCGGGTGGCAAATCTCAATGTCTCCCTCGACAACGGGCGACAACTGTATAGTTTTAGCAGTTTCACCTGATGCATAATTCTCATGAAACAGTCTCTTGAAAAAACGTTGAAAAACATCTGTACCAACAACTCGGTGACAAGTACCGTTGTTGTAGTGAGAAATACGTTTTGAGTACCAACCGACTCGGTGTTAAAGTTTCCCAAAATTGGAATGTTTCTTGAATTTAGGACACGTCGGACAGATCATAACTCTGGAATATAGCATGCCATTAAACGGTATATGTAATTAGATGGAACTGATGGGTTTTCAACCGATTTTCCCCGTCTGGCCGTCTTATAAAAACATTTATTAGTTCCAGGATTATATTTTATGTAACTTAATGTTATGTTTCCATTTTTTTCACAGAAATGAGATGGGAGATCAGATCCAGAGACCGTACTGATGTCAGCTTTTGCCGACTCTTTTTTAACATCTTCGAGTGGCCGTCGAACACGCCATCAAATAACATCAGCATGAAGAACTATAGAGTACGTAAAATTTACATTAGATCACACAACATGACACAACGGATGCTAGCGTATAACACATCATGGATTATGACCATCTGCAATTTCACAAAGTAATAGTGAAATATTTGTGTCCGTGGGCAACGGCATAACGCTGCGCGAATACCATCTATATATAGCTACATTTAAGAAAAGAAAAATATCCGTATCTAATGACCATAGCTATACCACCACCAATACCGTAGACGACTCAGCAATATCATCAACACCACATTGATCAACAATAATGTTGATAACCAACAAGGCACCACCATCGCCAACTACAATAACAACAACAACAACAACAATACCAGAGCCTCAGGATTCCAGAATTATCAACTCAGATCCAGCATGTGTTGTCAGATCAACCACATCAAGTAACCCACCCTGGGGTCAATACTATGAACAATTTTATACCTGTAAATACAAATTGTATTTATTAATTTGTAATTACAAATTTGTGTTAACTGTCACAGTGGTTTCATAGTACAGGGAAAATTTAGCCGTATTATTGTAATACCTTAGACTGGGCGAGAGGTGAAACCCCTAAAAGGCAGCTGTAAAACTTAGAAAAAACTAACTCCCCACTCTGCTCCCATGCACATGTTATCAGTGTTATCTGAATACCAGTTAAAATTAGACGGACATGTATATAGAGCTAAAATAACTGACAACAATTTATATGGGGAAGTTACAATGCGTGCTATCATATTGTGATTAGTGAGAACGCCGGTACTATGAAACGATGAGCTAACAAAATCTCGCAAATTTCACAAAGATCTACTGTTGATTATTGTAGATTGCTTACGGACAAACTTTTGCCTGTGAGTGATTAACAATATATTGAATCACGGCGGGCCAAAGTTACAAAAGAAATAACCAATCATAAGTTGAGAGGTGAACGCTTATCCGAGCTATCCAATCGGTTCACGGATTGCTAAGTTGATGACCACTTGTCTGCGCAAGTTAACAATTAAACGGTTCGTTTGTAGTGTGTATATGTAAGTACAAGTCAGTGTAATACCGAGTACTACAAACATTTTGGTATCATTGTTTTTACAAATTACAAATTTACAATCATTCAGTTTGTGAAAATAAAATATTATATTTTGATGGTATAGCATTGTATATATTGTGACCATCCTATTATTTCAAACTGATCCGCTACTCTTATCATAACACATCGAGGCAGTAACGTGGCTCCATTTTATCGGGAGGGGTGTATCGAAGCAGGGACGTGCTAATGGTCTCGGTTATAGGATTGGTGCGGTAGAGTGCCAGTCGGTAGAATGACAGGTGCACTACACTGTTACATGCCGTCCAGCGCTGACGAAGCTGGTTCTAACCCCGTCATATGGAGGGTGACCGGAATCGTGTATCTGGGCAAGTTTGTCAGTTGCTTTCCGGGGGTCGGTGGTTTCTACACGCAGTGGGACGATTTCTCGGTGAAATCGAGCCTCTGGGTGGTCTTTCAACAACCCGTAAAATTGACAACGTCGTGTGTGGCATAGCGACTAGAACGTTGATAAACCCTAATAAACCAAACCAAACCAATAGGAGTGTCATTTTATAATTTCAAACTGCTCCGATATCTTATAATATATCTAGATAGGGACGTGGCTATATGGGCTCAGTTTGACGACGGGGTGTCCATCCTATAATTTCCATATGCACCCTTTGAACAAAACAATGCCTATAAATTCCACATAACGATGGAATCGTATATCAAGAGGAAAGTATTTTAATTTTTCTACGCTGATAACAAAACTTAGTCAATATGACTAACATATGTTAGTCAAACGTTTTTCCTCAGGATGACTGACTTAGTTCAGCCAACATGACTGAGGCATAACATTAATCAAAATTACTAGGGTGATGTTAGTCATAACGACTAAGAAATGGGGACTTTTCTTAGTCAATTGGAAGGCGTAAATTAAAGTTTCTGAATTATGTGCAAATAATTCCAATAATTGACCAAAGTTACTCAAAACGTTTGTGACTAACACTAAGTTAGTCATATTTAGTCAATATGTCCAATCCAAGGGGCGGGGGTGCACAACTTACTGTTACAGCTTGAAAATCAGAAGCCAACCGGGGTAAACAATTTTATAATTGTTTATAATTGAGGGGTGGGGATACAGTTGGATATCGACGTTTCGAAAACAAAAGAGCATCTTGCCACGTCACTGCATTTATGCTCTAGTCATTTATGAAAAATGTGCTTGCATCTTCGTATTCGTGTCCTTTACCGTGACCAAATGCATTCGCGTCGACGATTGAAACTCAAAGGATAATCCGCAAGGCATTCTTGAGCGAAAAATCATACTCACACTGGGAACACGCTTCATTTTTATCCATTCTTGGATATATCATTGATTATGGTAAGTACATGTTACATGCTAATGTTGGCTATAATCCGCAAGTATCACTCACTATTTGTATTAATCACTAACTTTTGTCAGAGATGTTGTGACTCATACGATTTGGCGGCTACTCGCCCCATCCTATTCTGAACAGCTGTAATGTGCCAGGCATCGTGTTCTCAAGACCACTATCGCCATGTCCCTGTTTATGAGATTTCCATTGATAACACATTTTCATAAGGGGGCTACATCCCTGCGAATCAGATGGTTATATGCTCTGGTTTAAGGATGTGAAAATCGACAATTTATGTTTGACACCCTATATAGACAGTCTAGACAAGTTCTTAACGTTGTAACTTTGAATAAATTGGGTAATTTCAGTAGTTACAAGGAACACATACTGCTACGTCACATCCAAGCTGACACCCCATAAGGTTTGACAATTTCTAAATATAGGCCATTTCAATCCAAACTTTTGACCAAAGGAGGTAAATATGCAAATGTTGGTCTAAAACAAAACATACCCCCTAATAAATTGTTGGAAAAAAAAAATAACAGAACAAGTTCAACCTATTGTTGTTGTAAAATTTCCAATTCATGTTGTTTCAGGTATCAAATTTCCAGCTGTTGAACGTGTTGATAAAATGTTTGGAGCGAGAAACATAACCCAACCCCCTTGTCGCGACGTCCCTGTGGGTTGTACTTGAAATTTCCAGCTGACAAAATATTTTCCCGAGGGGGTGAACCGACCCCTTGTCGCAGCGTATCATAGATATATATATTATCCGTATTAAGGGTGCGAATTATGTTTCATAGTACTCGAACATTCTTTGTGATTGGAGATATTTGTAAATACAAAGAACACGTACTATTTGTGATTTATGTTTGTAATCGTAGGTTCATAGTATTGGCGGAATGATAAATTGTTATTTCTTACAAACAATTGTAGATTCTTACAAAGAAAAAGTTTCATAGTATTGACCCCTGGTCAACTGGTCTTGCTAATATGCTATGATCACAGTATGATGCTGGTTTGTCCTGAATTGCTATGATGCTGTTAAGACAAACTGATGCTGTTAAGTACCAAATATTCAAAAACAAATATATTATACGAACAGTTTTCATACTGGTTGTTTTAGTTGTTGCAAATCGTTTATAATCAAGATTGTTATTCACGTCGTTTTTCAAACACCACCGCAGTCAATATTAATCCATCCTTATAAATACGTTTTATATAGTTTCAGGGTTCTAAAATAATAGACATGAGTCGATGACACATATTAATATTGATTTTATATCGATATTTTCTTATATAATGTTATAATCAAGCCGGACAGTTTTGTTACTATTTTTAGATACTTCAGACAGGGGGGGGGGGGGTCGGAAAAAAAATTCAGGCACGTATGGCATTTTTTCCCTTTCGATCATTTTTTGTACCCACCCACCCCCACCGTCAAATTTGTTTCCGCTTTCGGCAGTTTTTTCCGACCATTTTTTGACACCCACCCCCCCTAAAACAGAGATTTGCGGGGGGAATTCTGGTATATGAATTTCTGTGCATACTATTTATCATGGATGTTAACATGGACATGTAAATAGGAATGAGTCATTTTGAGGTCATTCGGCCAAAAAAACATGGCTGCCAGCGGCCATCTTGGATTTCAAAATTTGCAACAAAATACAACACGATAACTGCCTGCAGTCAGTTTACCAGTTAGAATTCCATTATTTCTCTCATTCAAAGTGGTTTTGAAGCCCAACTCATTGCCAAAACACTAAAAAAAACAAGCAGGAATTTTTTTTTTTAGTTGCGGAAAAAATTGCTTGTTGGTGGCTTTGAGCACCCACCCACCCCGGCATACGTGCCGGAAAATATTTGTTCACCCCCCCCCCCCTATAAATCTGTGGGTTTATACTGAAATACGATATTTTAGTTTGACGATTTCGGTGGCTTCGTTGGTCTCTGTCGCTCATGATATGGGGGATATACGCTCTCCGTCTAGTCTTCTTCCAAATAATCCAATCAGAATGATCGTACCTGGAATAGATTCGAAAATAAAAAAAATTACGACATTTTAGAATTAACGATACGCCATTTTAGAACTAATTTCCCTAAAAACATAACAGCGAAAACTGGCATTTATATAGCAGATACGTTGTTTTAGAACACGAATTTCCATGACAAAACGGCGAGAAATGGCATTTATAATTGAAAATTGACAATGTTATCTGATGAACTTCTCGTCGGTGCATGGGCATCTAAAAGACCTGCCATTTTGGCGCGAAACTTTTTATTGCATTTTCGGAATCAACGGGTTCGATTACATAAGTTCGTGAGATAACTTGTCAATATTTCAAGTATAAATGACATTTATCGATGTTTTTAACCCTTTCAGTGCAGGGGCCGATCTCATCGGCCCTAATTTACCGGCATGTAAAATCGGCCCTAAAAAAATTAAAAAAATTTTTAAAAAAAACATTTATTTTTTTATTTTTAGATTTTTTTGGGTTGAATTTTTTTGGGTATGCTTAAGCATGCTATAGTGAATTTAAAAACAAACTGGATAAAACCTTAGGGGCATGTTATAACTCAAAACTATCACCAAGTATTCATAGTAATAATTTTGATGCCCATAAAAAACGTAAGATTCCCTGGCACTAAACCTACAAAATAAGTATGTTAAAGAATAAAAGAAAAAATTATTAAAATTGTAAATTGTTAAAAATAATAACAAATGATGAAAAATTGTTAGGCTAATGCATTCTCTTATATATGCGAGGCGACCTATGGTAGACTCGCATATACAAGAGAATGCATTGGCACATGGTATATGGGTTGATACAAAAATCGGACCTGGCACTGAATATATTTATTTATTTATATTTATGTATTTATCCTTATCCTGAGTGACAGAGACTAACGAAGACGCGGCAATCGTCAAAACTAAAACGTTTTCTCATCAACTAGAAGATAATTGAATATGAAAGTGTATCTATTATAACAACTGTGATATAAAGTGTTATTGTGCAATTTTTTTTAATTTTTTTTATTTTTAATTTTTATTTGAAAAAAGACAAATACATTATGATAATACATGTAGTATATTACAGTTAAAGTGATGTGAAACACTCCGGTTATAGGGTGATGAAATAGAAATGGAGAATAATCTTTTTCAAAGTAGTTATTTTTACAAATATTATATCTAAATTGACAACACACACCGTCATTCTTATATATTAATTAAATACAGTGACTCTCGATGGTGAAATTGTTTTCGTTAGTTTATTGCCGATAGATGCGTCCCGAATGGAGTAGTAAATATTTACAATTGAGCGTAGTTCAGACGATGTTTTCTATGGAGTGATCCGGTCAATTTGCTTCAGATTTTCGGCGGTGTTAGTAGAATTTTGCATTCCTCCATTTGGCATAGCGCCTGAGTACTAACTTATGAGTTTCACGCACCCGAACAAGTACATAATATGTCTTTAATGGTTGGTAATAAAACAGTTTTTGTCTCGTTCGTTTTTATTTTTAGACTGTAGAAAGGTAGAAGAGAAAAAAGAGTGTGGAGTGAATGGTTTTATGAATGTTGTGTTATTTAGTTATATTAAATTTCCATTAGTTATAATAATAAATATAATGAAAATGAAATATTGGGTATATGTATATTTTATAATTTTTTCTGAGTCCCTCACGTTATTAGGTATATATATGCTAATTACATAATGCAACATATTAACATTGAGGGATTATTAATTAGTGTTAGCATTGAGCTACAGTCTTAAAATTTTGTATATTTATAGTTGTTGTGCGCAGATACCAATTCTAGTTCAATAGATAAATAGTTCTGTGTGTCTTTTGAACAGTTTGATTTTCCTGAGGTACGACCTTTTATATAAGTCCACCGACGGTATGTCTTTCGTTGTTGAGTTGTCTCATTTCGCTTAGAAAGTTTTGATTGAATTTCCAGTATAATAAAGCTGTTGTCAGACACAGTCAGAAGTGATCTTACGCAGTATAGTTGACTTGACTTGACTTGAAACTTATTTTAGTTGCATATAATACAAAAGGGATCGGGGCAGAAGTTTTTGCAACTTATGAAGCCCCTTTCCCAATACAAAAGATTAAAGATACAAAATGCTTACAAGATGACAGCTGAACATACGTACATGTATGGTTTGTGATTTTATGGTGCTTGGTGTAGTGCCGTCCAGAGCATATTGCTATATGGGTTATGGTTGATTTGGTATAGCAATTAACCCTTTACCCAACAAACCGGCCAAAACCGGCCAAATAAAGCTTCAACAGCCTAAAATATCTTCGGTCTGTCTCAATAGAACCATACAAATATGGATATCATTGGAACCGGCTCCTTGACCACATTGTGATAGTTACAGTTATGCCCTGTGCAAATGCATTCTCTTATATATGCGAGTCGACCATAGGTCGCCTCGCATATATAAGAGAATGCATTTTTTTTACCGTTTTTGTTTATATTCTTTAACAATTTTATAATTTTTAATGTGTTAAGCCAATGCATTCTCTTATATATGCGAGGCGACCTATGGTCGACTCGCATATATAAGAGAATGCATTGGCACAGGGCCGTTCTGTTGGGTAAAGGGTTAACATTTGGTGTAGTTTGTGTGATTGTTCGTTTTGACTAATGTCGAAGCAGGGTTTTGTGCAAAGGGGTATTTTCTTCATATATATGGTAGCCAAGTGTTAGCTATATACGCAGTATAGTTTGATAGTATTAGAAATATAGCGGCGATTTGTGTACTTATCAATCTAGATATAGCCACACAGGAAATTATTACATATACATGAATTATCAAAGAACAGACATGTGCTGAGTAAGAAAACATTACGTCAAAATTTGAGCTAATAGCTACAAAATATTCAAAATCCCTGTGAGAAAACAGCATAGGTTTTGGTACTGGGATGCAATAGATGGAAGTTTCGCCTCAGTATTGAAAACAACAATATCACCTAGATCATGCCATGAATCTCTACTATTGCTAACGCCCGTAGAGATCATATTCCACCAGTACAAAACCTTGGAACTTTTTGAAGTTTTGACAGGGAACCTTATAAAGTGGAAAAAATAACACGAGGAATATATCTGAATGATTATCTGTTCCTTAATTGTGTACTTCACTATATGTGACAGTCCCAACTCGAAAATATATGCTTTTCAGTGACTTTTGAGAGCAGATATCGCTATAAACATTCAATGAATCACCCAGGAAAAATTCCATAATTGTAAAAATCGCAAAGCAAAATCGATCACAAAGTCACTTAAATCGTGAAATTTCGAGTTGTGGCTTCGCCCGCATTGAAGTACATTATTAAGAAACAGATAATAAGAAAGAAATATATTCCCTGCGTTATTTTTTCGATTTTATAAGGTTCCCAGATTTTGTACTGGTGGACCATGATCTCTACGGGCGATCAGAAGATCCTTTACACACTTAGATGAGAATACACTTGTGAAGCTATATAAAGGATTGGTCCGAACACATCTGGAATATGCACAGCCAGCATGGAAACCCCACCTACAAAAACACATTGAACGATTAGAAGGAGTTCAGAGAAGGGCAACGAAATTAGCACCAGGGCTAAAAGACCTAGACTATGACAAAATATTGGAGCGACTCAAAATTCCCACACTCCAATACAGAAGACATATAGGAGACATGATAGAGTGTTATAAAATCTTTAACACATATGACCAGGAAGTTGCAGACATACTAACTAGAAATACTGACAAAAGAACTAGAGGACACAATTACAAATTATATCTAGAGGGATCAAATTACAACACAAGAAAATATTCCTTCAGCCAGAGAGTAGTGGAAACATGGATCAACCTACCAGAAAAAGTTGTATATTCAGAAAAAATGAATCAATTCAAGAACAACCTGGACCACCATTGGGACAAGCAAGAGGTGAAGTACAACTTTAAGGCTGATTTGGAAACAAATCTGACAATCTCTAAAACATGCAACATGTCCCTATCAGATAATTCTCTAGTTGACGTGTCATGTACAAGTATAAATGAGGTTGATACAGCGGCAACCACAGGAGCCAACGTCCACTAAAAGTATAAGTAACCATAAGTAACCATAAGTAACCATAAGTAACCATAAGTAACCATAAGTAACGGGCGTGAGCCGGCGTGGAGAATCATGGCATGATCCACACTACCACTCAGAAGAAGCGGGAACACAGTTCAGGAGACATTCACACATAATCGACACCAATTTCGGTCGATCATTCTGAATGACGCAAAATGTGGTTCGACACCGTAACACACCGGAGAAAACAAACTTTTTTAAATTGCTGATACGATTGTAACTGAACAGTAGATGTGAATGATGGTATGACAAGTCCACAGTACGAAAGACAAGAAAATTGGTCACGATCGTCACTAGACCCGTAAGTCGCGACGGAACCCTCATGGGATTGTGGTGGGGGACTTCATTGTCATTACACAGAGGAAACTATTATAATAATTGGTTTCCAATGACATTAGAATGTGTCGTTAGGATGGGCCGGTCGCCACCGCGCTATTCGCCAATATCATTCGCTTATAAGACACAAACCTCATCCAGTCGTTCACTCGATTAGTTTCAGCTCGAACTGTTATAGTGAAGGTTGTATTCGATACACGAAACTTAGCTGACATTGCACATTCCATCACCATGAAGCTCAACTGTGTTTTCGGTGAGTAACTTAACCATTAACCCTTCTTTGATGGGATCCGCGCTGGTGCAGCATTAAATATCCTATACCAGTGCATTCTCTTTTATATGCGAGTCTTCCATTGACAGCCTCGCATATACAAGAGAATACAATGTCAAGATAAATACTGTTAGGTCAATGCATTCTCGTATATATGCGAGGCATCCTCTTTCGCAAAATTTCAGGAAGCTTTAGTCATGGAAGGATTAATGATAATTTCGCTCTCCTTGAATCAACCTTCAATTTCCATGACGGAAATAAGTCTTAGGCCAGTTACATGTACTCACCTTGACAACCGATATCCGTGCATGTAGGGGCCCCCACCCCACTTTTCGTACGCCGTATTCCATGCCCTGATATGAAGTACGCCGTATTCCGGCCCCTCTGTTAGGAGGTATTCGGTATTCCAAAAATACCGGTATTCGTACGCCGACCTTCCAAAAAATGATCATAATAATAATATATAAATGCGATTTTTGTCACAATAAATGATAAATTCACGGTTTGATATACAGATCGTCATTCATCGTCATTTTAGATCATTTTAGACGTGGAAACTGCGGGATGACCGGCGTTCGTACCGCAATAAAAAATTTATCCATAGGGTGTAAACTGGTATTCCGTAATCCACCCTCTGTGTTAAGTGGTATTCCGTATTCCACCCTCTGTGTTAAGTGGTATTCCGTATTCCAGGGGGGCGGGGTGGGGGCCGCATGTGGGTGTCTACTTTGGTTTACTCACTCAATGCCTCTTACAAATACATTCTGGCTGTTTACATTCCAATGTGTTTATGTCAGCCCTTGGTTCTGGATGTCATCCTGTCACCCCTTCACTATTTCTACAGGAAACACATGTGGTCCACAGGTCACCTGGTGCGACAAAACAACCATGAGTATATATAGAATACACCCATCGTAGTCGAGAATACCAAAATTTCACCACGAGTGAATTTAACCACGAGCCTTTTGGCGAGTGGTTAAAACCACAATACCACGAGTGGTGAAAATTTTGTACTCTCGGGTACTATGCGTGTATTTTTTTTATGCCATAATTATTATTTTTGTAATTTTGTTTGCGAATTCAACTACCCCGTTGTTTACTTTGAATGTGTATCCTCACCCAAAGACACACACAGGTCGCTATAAGGAATGTGCGTCACGCGTAGTGATGCTTACATTAACGTCATGACGTCATCCTATTTCTGAGCGATCAGTCACTTGGAATTATTATTCATATGTTTCCTATAGTTAATATAGCACTAGCAAGCTACATTTGATTGAAATTCATGCAATTTTCCTCATATCTAATTGATATCATGACAACTTCCAATTTCAAATGAATGTGACATAGGAACTATTTTGCTAACTACGATGTAGTTCTACTATGGGTATACACCTTTAACATATGAAATTACGTTTGAACATTTACGCCCACAGTATAAATTTATCGAAGTGGCTAAAGAACGGTATACCGCTCTTTAGTACTGAGGGCTAAAGAACTGTATACCGCTCTTTAGTGATGAGGGCTAAAGAGCGGTGCGGATTATAACGTTATATGTTGGCGCAATGCGCAAACTATCTTGGCAACGCACGTGCCGCTCATCCAACCTGGACCGCTCTTTAGCACCAAACGATAAAGAGTGGTATATCGTTCATTAGCGTATCAGGCCCATATAGCTAAAGCTCGGTATATCGCTCTTTAGCGTTTGTCACTAAAGAGCAGTATACCGTTCTTTTAGCACCAAACGCTAAAGAGCGGCATACCGTTAATTAGCGTATCAGGCCCATATAGCTAAAGCGCGGTATACCGCACTTTAGCGTTTGGTACTAAAGAGCGGTATACCGTTCTTTAGCCACGGCCTAAATTTATACCCACAGTAGGAATATGTATACCCACCGTAGGGTGTAAAGATGAAGTTTATAAAATGGGTGTTATGCACACAATAGAAAGGCAATTGTGGTATAAATACCCTTTTTTCACGTATTACAGACTCACTTTATTCTTCGAACCCCCAGATCACATTGTATAAAATATATGCCATGTTATATACCATTTGAAAGAGGAAGCTCCAAAACATTGTATTATCAACTTATTCGGTGTAATGAACATGTTGTTGATATACCGACGTGTGTTATGTGCTCAAAGTATATTATGTTCAATGGAAGGGGAATATAACTCTATATCTTAACGATATAGAGTTATTCCCCTTCTATTGAAAATAAACAACAATTTGAATTCTGTTGCATTCTGGGAGCCGTAACGGGGGAAATGTTTCTATGATTTCAGATATTCTCTATTATATTTATGGTCAGCTTCTGAGACACAGAAGTTCCCCATGGTGATGAATTATAGTATTTTAATTATATTTTATGGTATATATTGTTATTAAAATCGTATATCAAATCACATTATAAAAAAAATAATCGGAGACTCGAAAATTAAGTGGGCCTTTAAGGTAAAAACTCATGATAGTGTTGTCACACCAGGTGACCTGTGATGTGGTTAGCATTGGTTTGCTAAGCTAAACCACATCTTAGTCTCAGTGGGGTGGGGGTGGGCTGGCATTCGGGGTCAAGTGGTAAGACTTATATGATTAAAGTGATGTGAAACACTCCGGCGGGGTGATGAAATAGAAATGGAGAATAATCTTGTTCAAAGTAGTTATTTTTACAAATATTATATCTAAATTGACAACACACACCGTCATTCTTATACATTAATTAAATACAGTGACTCTCGATGGTGAAATTGTTTTCGTTAGTTTATTGCCGATAGATGCGTCCCGAATCGAGTAGTAAATATTTACAATTGAGCGTAGTTCAGACGATGTTTTCTATGGAGTGATCCGGTCAATTTGCTTCAGATTTTCGGCGGTGTTAGTAGAATTTTCATTCCTCCATTTGGCATAGCGCCTGAGTACTAACTTATGAGTTTCACGCACCCGAACAAGTACATAATATGTCTTTAACTCTTATGATTATAACACATCCTGAATTACACAGTATAACAAATAGCCCACCATGCAAGATATCGCTATAATTTATAAATCTATCATATGTAAAGTTTGTTGATATACGTTGCTATACTACTGTATTTTGGGTAGAGGATGTCCATCTAAGTTTCAAGAACTTGTTCTCCAATCCCACAGTCTCTGTATCTTAGTATACTATTAGAATATTATTAAATTGAAAGCTTAACCCTTATACTATGAACGAAATATTGCCTGCCATAAATCAATCTGGGGAACAACTATTCAAACAGAGCTAAACGCTCTCGAATATAAACATCAGGTTTACGTACTATCTCGACCAGTGGTGTCTCTTACCCATAACACCTCGACCAGTGGTGTCTCTTACCCATAACACCTCGACCAGTGGTGTCTCTTACCCATAACACCTCGACCAGTGGTGTCTCTTACCCATAACACCTCTTTCAATATACCAATTAAATTTTCTTCTGCTGCTAAATCAAATAAAAATAAAAATGTGTTTATTGGACAAAACAGTCACAGTGTGTCGATATAACAATAGGACGGGAACAATATTCGCGGCTGCATAATGTTCTTGGTTGTCTTGAGCGATAGGGATCTTTCGCAAATGTACATATGTACTGTTGGCTTAAACATATTTGTTTTACATAACGAACGTGGTAACTGGATTGGAGGACAAGTGCTACCCATTTATGTTCTGTTGACTGGAGGCCTGCTGGTCAGTTAGACATGTGTCATTGTTATCGCAAGCAAGTGTACATTCGTGACAGTTTATACATGGTGACATGGTTATAATGGGATTTGGTTGTAAGCACGGTGCTTTTTAAGAGCCATTTCTTGCAGATCCGATGTCAGATTGAATGGCAACGATTTTGAGCAGACATTATATAAATATAATGTACAATATTCGTCGGAGGGCAAACAACTTATAGTTTAGTCTGTTGCGTTTGTCATAGCTTAGTGTCTGCACCCATGCTATCTCTTCTACAAATTTAATGTTATTTTCGTAGGGTACTTTTTTGAACATTATATTTTCTCTCACAGTGTAGAGTATATATAATGTTATTGGAATTCTCAGATTATAACCCTGTCTATACTAAAGACTCATTGACGAGTAGTTCCCTTAGGAAATGTTCAGATAAAAGTTCAACAAAAGATATAGGTCATTTCCCCTCCTATGAATATGAATCATTCTGCTCTTTTTGTCTGTTTTTCAGTCCGTCGTCTGCTTTTATAATCTGAAACATCCCTGCAAATGAACAATAGACCATTCCAATGTATATTTGTATAACTGAGTGGGATAATCCATTTAGTATACATATAGACAGGGTTAATATGTGGTCACAGATGCATGCACGACTGAGGTAGTGTAACCCATGGCCCGAATCTGCCATTCAGTTGGTTTCGCAAAATAATGTGTTCATAAGCTGTCAATCCGCGGTATACTGTAAAAAAAAGTGCCTGTCACATATTTTGTCATTAAGGTTGTTTCTCGATAACCTTCCCTGCATGCCAATAACCGTACTGTTAACCCTCAGTACACACATAGTTAGATAAATCAACAAGACATTTGCATTCGCAAAGAAATTGACACTAACAACGGTCACCACAGTCGAAATAGTTCAAGAAAACACGCACATCACTCATGATCACTGGCATTGCGTGACCCATTGCCACTAGCCATACCAAAACGATAAAATCGAATTTATGACACCAATTTTGACCCGCCATATCAAATCCAGTCGTAAGTCGGGAATTGTTTTACCCTGTGCCAATGCATTCTCTTATATGGTCGCCTCGCATATATAAGATACTGTATTGGCCTAACAATTTTTTATCATTTTTTTTAAATAAATGTTTCTTACAATTTTTAGGACATAAAATAAAAAACATCCATTACCCTGCAGGGAGCCCCACACATATATAGAAGCATATAGAAGAGTGTCGTCTGCTCATGTTTGTCTGGGGCTCTGTATGGGTGAAATTATAAAATTGTTAAAGAATACAAGAAAAAATTATTAAAATTGTAAAAAATTGTTAGGTCAATGCATTCTCTTATATATGCGAGGCGACCTATGGTCGACTCGCATATATAAGAGAATGCATTGGCACAGGGTAAAAAAAATCCCCACTTACGACTGGATTTGATATGGCGGGTCACAATTGATCAATCGATACTTCTGAAGAGAGCGTGTTTTTGCTGCCCAACGCGTCGATGACTCGGTGTAGCGCTGAAAAACGTTTAAATAAATTGTAGTCATTCCTTACATAAATTGTAGTCATTCCTTACATAAATTGGAACCAACACTCTGGCTATTTTATTCGGTCCACGCAGAAAATAAAAACTGACCAATAAAATGGACACATATACAAAGCAACAGTGAACATGCATTGTGTCACGATCGATATTCCCTATAGTAATCAATAACAGAACTATCTCCTCCTACTCCTCCTATAATCCTCCTCCCCCGCTCTCCCACTATCTCGTCCCCGCCTCAATCTCAGTTCTAACCCACCCTATATCGCCACGCTTCTCGACATCTTCATATCATACAATTTCAATAAATTAACCAACTCATATATAAATACCCAATAAAATAGCAGCGACCAGGTTCATGATATTGGTCCCATGCTGCCTTGGTGAGGTATTCATGAGACGGCACGGTACCAACATCCTGTAAACATATGTGACCCGCCATATAAAATCCAGTCGTAAGTCGGGATTTTTTTTACCCTGTGCCAATGCATTCTCTTATATATGCGAGTCGACCATAGGTCGCCTCGCATATATAAGAGAATGCATTGGCCTAACAATTTTTTATCATTTTTTTTAAATAAATGTTTCTTACAATTTTTAGGACATAAAATAAAAAACATCCATTACCCTGCAGGGAGCCCCACACATATATAGAAGCATATAGAAGAGTGTCAATTGCTCATGTTTGTCTGGGGCTCTGTATGGGTTAAATTATAAAATTGTTAAAGAATACAAGAAAAAATTATTAAAATTGTATTTAATTGTTAGGCCAATGCATTCTCTTATATTATGGTCGACTCGCATATATAAGAGAATGCATTGGCACAGGGTAAACAAAATCCCGACTTACGACTGGATTTTATATGGCGGGTCACATATTACCATCTTAAGAATATTGGGTGTCATCTTCCTAAGTGGAGAATGGAGAATTATGCCATTACGAGTTACCGTTCTTGAAATCGCATCTGCTGCGTGTCTGTTATCGACGGCCGTTCACGAACATTATTGAGTTGCAAACAAAACATGTTACCTGCAAAAGAAGGCCCGTTATAACCGATTCGGAAAACAGGGAGAAAGAAACAAGAGTCATAAAGCGTCAAGTATTTTATAGGGAGTGAGATTGTTCGATGGAAGAGATTGAATGCATCAATCGAAGCTGTGAGCAATGAACTTCCGGTTCTTCCTGCGAGCTGCGTCTTCCTCGGTGAAGGTAAAAAACATGGCGCGTAGTTTGAAATCGTAATATTTTTGTTTCCAAGATCAATATTTTCTTCGCTAAATTAGGTTTATACGAAACTCATATAACACGAACACAATCTAACTTGAAAGTTATTTCAATGGGAGTAAATAAAAAAATCGCCTAACTGTGTGTACAGTACCCCTTTAACACATATTAAAAATGATCAAATTGTCAAAGAATGTAGAAAATATTTTTTTTTTTAGGCCAATGCATTCTCTTATATATGCGAGGCGACCTATGGTCGACTCGCATATATAAGAGAATGCATTGGCACAGGGCATAACTGTAACCATCACAATGTGGTCAATGAACCGGTTCCAATGATATCCATATTTTTATGGTGTTATTGAGACAGATTGCTATAGTTTGGTAGAAATAACATTTGGCGGAGTTTGTGTGATTTTTGTTCGTTTTAACTAATGTTGGAACAGGGTTTTAAGCAAATGGGTATTTTCTTCATATATATATGTTAGTCAAGTGTTAGTCAGCTACCCTGGAAGACAGTACATACGGTAGATCAAGGTAATAGAAGACTGGTGATTGAGTGGGGGGGTAGGTCCATAAGTGGGGTCAAATAGACCGTACCTAATTAATTAAGGCATGATTTGTCACAAACTTTGCAGGTGATAATGATTCTCAAAGCTATGTGGCTCAACCTACGGAATATTGAATGAGAGATGATTAAAATAATTAATCACCGGCGGCGACTGGTCGTTACGCCATCATATTGTAATATCGTAAATTGTCGCGGGACATTCAACCGAATACAGACGTATGCACGAATATACCGCTCAATTTGTCACGAAATGTATGAATGAAATCCCGTCTCTCGGGGATGAAGATATATTGATACACGCAGTATGACACTTGGCTCGATATAATTCACCATAATGATGTCACACCAAGGTATATTAGAGGCACGGATGGCCTTCGTTACAGGTTATAATTTAGAAATTACAGTTATAAAGTTACGAAAATTACTTGAAGAAAATACTAATAGTATAGTATAATGGTAGTATTCATGCGATATTATCCACAAAACACACTGTGTGGACCGAGCATTTGAATATATACAGCACGCAAAGAGTGTGCGATAAGCAAAACACTCAACACCGTGGCGAATTTTTTAGGACAGTGATTTACGGTCACCCAATCAACACCGAAATCTTGAGTGGCGAGGATTAGCGAGCGCCATACCGGTATGTTCTAAACAACTTGGTGGAAGTTTCAACCAAAGTTCAATAGTGGGGTATCCCGGTGTTGAGTGTTTTGCTTATCGTATACTCTTTACGCACTGTATTGCGTGTGACTTGTGTTTACATAACACATCGTACGATCTTGACAATAACATACTATTTACGCGATATTTATGGTTGGTATAAGGACAAAATTTGTCTACATTTTAACATCCATTCTGTTTATGACGGTTGTAATGGATGTGACTATTGTAACAATCAATCAGTGTATTTCTCAAAAAACCTATACATACATAGGTATGGAGATAATAACAGTTAAATATATACAATATGTACATAGGCATGTGAACTTCCGGGTGACAAATGTTGTATACATGGATTACATTACATAACATTCATCGCTACATATATGTATAACACTGTAACATGTATATGAATATTTCGAATATATATAAGCATATACAACTAAATAGATTTATTGTATATGCTTACATATACATATTTATAATTATATATTAATAACTATGTGTATGCGTATATCGGTACAGTTCTTGTACAAATTATGATATTGCTTGTTCGAGCTATTGTCTAGCTGAGTTATTCGGTCATTTCTCGATTTACAAGCTTAATAAATTCGCACAACTTGCGGAGATGTCTTACATTGTCGTCATTGAGTAAATCACTCATCAATTTTGTAATTAGGACGTCGGCCATGCAGTTAACTCTTTACCCAACAGAAGGGCCCTGTGCCAATGCATTCTCTTATATATGCGAGTCGACCATAGGTCGCCTCGCATATATAAGAGAATGCATTGGCTTAACACATTAAAAATTATAAAATTGTTAAAGAATGTAAGAAAAAATGGTAAAAAGTGTTAAAAAAAAGATTTTTTTTAGGCCAATGCATTCTCTTATATATGCGAGGCGACCTATGGTCGACTCGCATATATAAGAGAATGCATTGGCACAGGGCATAACTGTAACTATCACAATGTGGTCAAGGAGCCGGTTCCAATGATATCCATATTTATATGGTTCTATTGAGACAGACCGAAGATATTTTAGGCTGTTGAAGCTTTATTTGGCCGGTTTTGGCCGGTTTGTTGGGTAAAGGGTTAACATTGGTAACAATCTGCGCCGGGCATTGTTAATTTTTTTACATACGAGAAGGTAGTGAAATTCGTCACCAATTACCCTTAAATTACCCTTGTATCACATAACAGCAATACCCATCGAGAAGGCCATCCGTGCCTTTAATGGAATGTCTGACCGGTGGACTTCCATAGACAGCAATACGAACCAACTTAGAGTAACATTGTTTAGGTATTTTGTTGTATACACACTTAGTTAGCTGATTGTTTTCCTCTAAAAGTTGGGTTCGTCGGTCGAAATAAAAATACATTTGAATGCTGAAAAAAATGGTTTTAAAATAATCTATAGCTTAAAACAAGACTTCAGATAAGTTCAGTCGTGTTAAAACAAAAACTTCAAATAAGTTCAGTCGTGTTAAAACCGGACTTCAGATAAGTTCAGTCGTGTTAAAACAAGGCTCCAGATAAGTTGAGTCATGTTAAAACAAGGCTCCAGATAAGTTGAGTCATGTTAAAACAAGGCTCCAGATAAGTTCAGTCATGTTAAAGCCGGGCTCCAGATGCATACCACGTTATATTTTGGATGACTTGATCAGGCAGTATAATCAGCCATATATAATTGATACACCATGCTTAAGAATTGTATTCATTGATTCCTATATGCGCGTACATAAATTATCGGTTCTTATCGAAATTGCCATCTTACAATCGGAATGGCATATTAATATGTCCCTGGATTCGGATCAAGCATGGACATTGGTCCCGAATTTCGTCCACGTGGGAATTCGAACCCAAACTGCGATGGCGGTATCCACATAATCATCTCGGCTATACGACGACACCCTCAACGGAGCCTTTTCACCAAGAGTTGAGCTGCGTATATCGCTCTGCACATGAGTTCATTTAAAGTCACAGTTAGAGTATCATCTTCGCTGTCGATACATACAGCACGGCACGTTGAAGACAATGGAGTATTTTATATGATAATAGGGAGGTTATGATCGGGGGAATAATCCCTCTGTTGTCACGCAGGCACCAAATTATCCAAAATGTACCAAATGATTGAATGAGATAGGTAGACGAGTCGCATAGAAGGCAGGGTTAACCCGTTATATACTAAATACTCATTGACGAGTAGTTCCCCATGGGAAATCTTCAGATAATAGGTAGTTTGTTAAACTGATTATATAAATATTTCCCACCAATGAATATGAACTCTTCAGCTATTGTATCATCATTTCGTATGGCTGTCGTCTGCTCATATGTGTATCGTTAAAATCCCTCCACGTGAATAATAGACCATTCCAATGTGTACTGTTATAACTGAGTAGGAGAATCTATTTAGTATAGAAAGGGTTAATACATTGCGTGCTACTGTGACGTCGGTTAATTGTCTTATATATTGAACAGACGCATAAAATGACCTTCTATTGGTTTTTGTCTGAACCCACTATAAATTTTGTCAATATTTAATTCTCTTGCGAATAATATAATATAGCACACACGTTGTATGCATAACAGTTGTCTGGTGATATATATCGCGAGGGTCACAATCCTCAAAGCAGAGTAGAGATCTGATTATGTTGGTCATTCGTTGGTTAATAGCTGGTACTTTTTAGCATGTTACAACCTGGTGGTTTTGTTGCTCTGTGAGCAAAACATAGATGTTTATGGATAAACGCCGATTAGTACAAAATCCTCGATGAGAATAACGATTAACGATATAACCGACGATATAAGTCGATCAATTAACCGAACAATTAACCGTTCAATTAACCGAACATGGAACACGCTCTTAGAACAAATGTGTATAAATTCTGCGCAATATGTGTTATATTTAATCTTAAACAAAATTTTGTAGAAATGACACATGCCATTTTTATGTATCAGTTGAATTTCATCGAGTCAACATTGAATATTAGTGAACATGTGAGTGTATCATAGTTATTAGATAATATGAGTTCCATTGGAGACACAGAACTCATAATGGTTACGACAGAACAAAAATATGGGAGCAGCATTAAAATGTGTTATACACTGTGTTTACATGGACAGCATATAATTGTGTAGCACAAAGTTTCAAAGGTGCTGCCAGATTTTTAATATGGTAGCTTTTACGAGGTTTGTGTCTTTAATAGATCGTATCTCTTTACTAACTATGATATACTGACAGCATATTCACTCATTTTCAATGTAAAGAAAATTCCACCGACACATATATGTCATGAATGTGTCATTTCTACATAATTTTGTTTAAGATAAACTTGTGAAGAATTTAACACATTTGTTCCAAGTGTGCATGGTCATGACGGAATCACCGTTCGGATGAGTGCATGGTCACGACGGAATCACCGTTCGGATGAGTGCATGGTCATGACGGAATCACCGTTCGGATGAGTGTATGGTCACGACGGAATCACCGTTCTGATGAGTGCATGGTCATGACGGAATCACCGTTCGGATGAGTGCATGGTCACGACGGAATCACCGTTCTGATGAGTGCATGGTCATGACGGAATCACCGTTCGGATGAGTGCATGGTCACGACGGAATCACCGTTCTGATGAGTGCATGGTCATGACGGAATCACCGTTCGGATGAGTGCATGGTCATGACGGAATCACCGTTCTGATGAGTGCATGGTCATGACGGAATCACCGTTCGGATGAGTGCATGGTCACGACGGAATCACCGTTCGGATGAGTGTATGGTCATGACGGAATCACCGTTCGGATGAGTGCATGGTCACGACGGAATCACCGTTCGGATGAGTGTATGGTCATGACGGAATCACCGTTCGGATGAGTGCATGGTCATGACGGAATCATCGTTCGGATGAGTGCATGGTCACGACGGAATCACCGTTCGGGTGAGTGTATGGTCACGACGGAATCACCGTTCGGATGAGTGTATGGTCACGAAGCACGACGGAATCACCGTTCGGATGAGTGTATGGTCACGACGGAATCACCGTTCGGATGAGTGTATGGTCACGATCGAATCACCGTTCTGATGAGTGTATGGTCACGACGGAATCACCGTTCGGATGAGTGTATGGTCACGAAGCACGACGGAATCACCGTTCGGATGAGTGTATGGTCACGACGGAATCACCGTTCGGATGAGTGTATGGTCACGACGGAATCACCGTTCGGATGAGTGTATGGTCACGAAGCACGACGGAATCACCGTTCGGATGAGTGTATGGTCACGACGGAATCACCGTTCTGATGAGTGTATGGTCACGACGGAATCACCGTTCGGATGAGTGTATGGTCACGAAGCACGACGGAATCACCGTTCGGATGAGTGTATGGTCACGACGGAATCACCGTTCGGATGAGTGTATGGTCACGATCGAATCACCGTTCGGATGAGTGTATGGTCATGACGGAATCACCGTTCGGATGAGTGCATGGTCACGACTGAATCACCGTTCGGATGAGTGTATGGTCATGACGGAATCACCGTTCGGATGAGTGTATGGTCACGATCGAATCACCGTTCTGATGAGTGCATGGTCACGACGGAATCACCGTTCGGATGAGTGCATGGTCACGACGGAATCACCGTTCGGATGAGTGTATGGTCACGACGGAATCACCGTTCGGATGAGTGCATGGTCACGACGGAATCACCGTTCGGATGAGTGCATGGTCACGACTGAATCACCGTTCGGATGAGTGTATGGTCGTGACGGAATCACCGTTCGGATGAGTGTATGGTCACGACGGAATCACCGTTCGGATGAGTGTATGGTCACGACGGAATCACCGTTCGGATGAGTGCATGGTCACGACGGAATCACCGTTCGGGTGAGTGTATGGTCACGACGGAATCACCGTTCGGATGAGTGTATGGTCATGACGGAATCACCGTTCGGATGAGTGTATGGTCACGACGGAATCACCGTTCGGATGAGTGTATGGTCACGACTGAATCACCGTTCTGATGAGTGTATGGTCACGACTGAATCACCGTTCGGATGAGTGTGTGGTCACGACCGAATCACCTTTGGGATGAGTGTATGGTCACGACCGAATCACCGTTCGGATGAGTATATGGTCACGACGGAATCACCGTTCTGATGAGTGTATGGTCACGACGGAATCACCGTTCGGATGAGTGTATGGTCACGACGGAATCACCGTTCGGATGAGTGTATGGTCACGACGGAATCACCGTTCGGGTGAGTGTATGGTCACGACCGAATCACCGTTCGGATGAGTGCATGGTCACGAATGAATCACCGTTCGGATGATAGCGGGAACGATTGAATCTGTATAGTAGTAGTCCCGCTTCTAATTTGAGTTGTTATGTCTTTTGAATCGGGTGGCTTTCCTGATTCTTGCAAACAGGCAAATGAAGAGTCAATGAATTTAATGGAGGTGGTCTATATATTCATGCCTCAGTCAAAATCGAAATTTATATTCAGGGTCGTGTATCCAATATACAAACAGAATTGGAAGCCAAATACATCTTGAGCAAACTCAGTTGTGATACAGAGTATTTATGCCTCTGTTGTTTAATAACGTTTAACATTGAAAAGCTTTCACAACAACACATCATATCATCTTAACATTATTGTTTTGCTTACTCTTGGTGCATGGTAAAGCGGAAACACATATTGTTTCACAGTGGGGAATGTGGTTCTGAAAACATTGCAGACACACTAGATCTGACAAGTATGATGCCTCCATCGAAGTGCAAACAATATAAATATTTACACCAATATTTGGACATGGGGAGAATAATTTTGAGCTAGAACATTGGCCTCCGCTTTGACATTTGGTCGCCGCAATTTCAGAAAATAATGGTACATGACTTCTTTTGAATTGTCAATCACGGAACATCGCCTTCTGGGAGCTGTTCTCGTGTGATAGCGTTTGACAGTCGCCTATTGTAAACTGATGACGATCGTGTGAATGATAGCTATATAGTGCTGTCGAGACTCACTCTAATTGAAATTGTCTACTTAATTTGGAAGAATTGATAGGTTAAGTTGATAAATATACGAAACACCCACGTTTTCTCACAGAAACGAGATAACCAGGGGGGGGGTTGCAAAACATTCCGTACACATGGCCGGGTGGGTGGGTGGTTCATAAGTCGAGAAAACCCGTTATTCTGCCCAGACGAAGGCGATCACAAAGAAATCCCTAAATAGCCCGGACGATGTCGGGCACATCAGCTAGTTCGCTATGTTTTACAAATTATGGGATATGGTATTATAGGATATGGTATTATGGGATATGGTATTATGGGATATGGTATTATGGGATATGGTATTATAGGATATCCTATATTCTGATGTTTAATCGAACATCCCGTGCCACGTGTTACTGAGATTAACACGTTCACTGCCGACTACGAATTATCTCATGGGCGTCGGCAGTGAACGTGTTAACAACTATCATTATATACGTCATCGCGAACCCCGATTACATACTGTTTGCTATATAATCCTTGTTGTATTGGCTGAAAGAAGAGTATTACAAATGAGAGGCTACATTTTATATCTGGAAGCCTGACCTAGTATACCAAATGAGAGGCTACATTGTATATCTGGAAGCCTGACCTAGTATACCAAATGAGAGGCTACATTGTATATCTGGAAGCCTGACCTAGTATACCAAATGAGAGGCTACATTGTATATATGGAAGCCTGACCTAGTATACCAAATGAGAGTCTACATTTTATATCTGGAAGCCTGACCAAGATGTCGATCCATCCATTTATCAGCGTGTCATTCGACATTGATTATGTTATGGAGCCCGTGCACCACTGAATCAGCTGATTGGCGAGACACAGATATCACTAACCTTTGGATTCATGAATGGATGACAGACATCCTCACGCGTATATTGTACATTACTAATGTGAATGATTCTGCGTTCGATCCGACTCCGTGTTCCTAATTTGTATTCACCTCATCCCATTTGGTGCACGTTTTGAGTGAGATATTTGTTGTTTGTGAGATGGATATGTTGACAATCATGGTATTCTAAATACATTGATTACTCTCCTTCCATAATTATTCAATGTGTAGAGTGCATTTTCGCGGTAAACACTTCTGTTTTCTCCTAAAACTAAGTATTGCATATAATCTCGGCTTTCTATTGACATATATCTATCTATTTATGTGTACTGGAGACCGCATTATCGGGTATTATATCCATTGCACGTCTGTGCAGAATGGGGATAGCGTGTGTTCAGAAAGGAGATGACAGTGATATATGAGAATCAGGTTAAGGATTTATGTTACCAGAAGAGAGATCAAAACAGTTAAAATACTAGGTTAAAAGAAATGTTCATTTGAGCCAGTTATATGATATGCTGGTACACAGACTTTCTGAATATATCAGAAATATGTCAGAAAGGGTGTGACCAGGTCAGAGTTTAGATTATTTCAGGTGTGGCCAGGTCAGAGTTTAGATTATTTCAGAGAATTGCAGTGGCGGGGAAGAAGGGACATTTGAAGTAATTTGGGCCTGTATGCATGCGGCGGAATGATTCCTGATGGTCGTATCGAGTTTTTCTTGAGGGCTTTTCAAGATAAGTTGGTATTTGATTTGCCACATGGTTTTTTTTGTTTTTGTTTTTGACTAGACACAGTTCTTCTAAGATCCAGTGATTTCAAATTTAGATCAGAAGTCATAGCCGAAAAACTTGCATATCTTGAGTATTGATGTTTTTTTATCCACCGTACAGCCCAGTTTGGAACTTTTTTTAATTTCGACAATATTTGTGGCTGTGTAAGGTGACCATGCGCAAGCTGCATATTCTAATTTAGGCCTACCACATACCACAGCTTGATATGGTATTCTGCGAATAACTTCATTTTTTGGATTTTAAATTTCTTTTCAGGAACCCAAGAGTTTGATTTGCACTTGTTGTTATTTTATTTATATGCTCGTTGAATGACATGTTTGTGGTTAGGTCAACCCCGATATATCGGGCTGTGCTGCTATGTTGCAAGATTTGCCCATGCAAGATGTATTGGTGGTAAACTGGGTGTTTCTTGCGAGCCACTGTTAGTACTTGGCATTTCCCCGGATTAAACGACATGACCCATTTTCTTTCCCATTCCTACAATTTAATTAGATCGGTTTGTGGAGTGTTGTGATCTGAGGGGCTTTTGATGGTTATGGATATGGCTGTGTCATCAGCAAAGTGTCTGGTTTGTGATATTAAGTCCTTAGGGATGTAATTTATATTCAGTAGAAAAAACAGGGGGGGGGGTCTAGGACAGAGCTTGAAATTGGTCCTCTGATGCCGTGTTCATTTAATTTGTATAGTTGCTTTATCAAAAGCTTTGCTGAAGTCTGACAATATTAAGTCAGTTTGGTGCCCTGCAAAAAGATTTCCAACAAGGTTGTCAATGAGTTGTACTAGCTGTGTTTCACAGGACCGGCGTTCACGAAAACCATGCTGTAAGTCATACAGTACGTTATGGGTTTTGAAGTGTGTAGTTATATGAGATGCAATTATATGCTCTGCAATCTTACACATCATGCATGTTAAGGTGATTGGCCTGTAGTTTGAGTTTATGTTAAGGTGATTGGCTTGTAGTTTATCTGCCTTTTTGTCCCCCGAAAAATTTATTTTTGGGAGACTATTGTAATCAGCCCCGTCCGTCCGTGCGTCCCGTCCGTGCGTCCGTGCGTCCGGAGTTATAACTCCAGTAATGATAATCCGATTTGATTGAAACTTGGTATGTAGGTGTCTCAACCAAGAACACAGGTGCTCTGAAATTCTGGGTTTGATCCGATGTTCTTTTATGGAGTTATTTCCCTTTTTCAACTTATTTTCATTTGGATCAGTCATAACAAGATACAGGCTGAGTTCAAATTTGAGTTTGATCCGATGATTTTTCCTAGAGTTATGGACTTTTTTCGACTTAGAAAATTCAATTCTTCTTGTTTATTCTTTGATTTCCGGATGATAACTCAAGTTTGGATTGTTTAATTAGAAATTCTGGGGTTTTTTTTTTAATTTGAGTTTGATCCAATAATTTTTCCCAGAGTTATGGGCCTTTCGACTTTGAAAAACATTTTTTATAATTTTCTGTATGATGTAATCAACTCCTCCTACAGTTTTGATCGTAGATATTGAAACTTCAGAGTATTGTTACCCACATATTGGAGATGTGCAACATGTATATAGATGACGGGAAAAAATTGTTTTAAGGAATTGTTAACCCTTTAACGACTTAGAACATTTCAACATTTTATTTCTTTAACAAAGCGGCATCGACTTGCCATGCACGTTGTCTGGGGACACTGTGGTCGGCTGACCTTTTATTGAATATTGGAACTTCATTGCCTTTTGTCTATAAGGTAACATCAGTTTTTATATTAGCTTCAAGCAGTTGAAGAGAGAAGCGTGAACTGCGACTTGTCAGCTTACTATTCTGCAGATAAAGCAATTTTCTTATATTCCGATTCTTTATAGACCAGTAATGGAAGCAGAGTACCGTTCATTTGTATTCATTTCGCCCAATTTGGGCGGTTGTGTGATGGTGTTTTTTCATCTGATGTGTGTGTCGGAATAAATGAGGTGGAGGATTTCTGTAAATGTTAGCCCAAACTACATTTCCAAGTAACGATGGTTTTGTTGTTTATTTTGAGGAATCATACCACATCAGACGAATTCAGCCCAAATATATTAACAGTTGTCATGTAAAACATTTGCAGTAGGTTGGCGTTATTTGGTATTTGCGGATGTCGTTTAACATGGGGACAATAGACTACTACGCTTGAGCGGGCATGTGCATTTGTCGTTTTTTAATGTATAGAAACTTGATAATCAATAACAGAGGCATTCTCTGTCAAATACAGTCGCTCTATTTACGATATTAATTGGGGAACTTTCTAAATTAAACTACGCACAAACGGATACCTGTTGCAAATTAAGGAAGCTTGCACGCGATTATGGCGCCACCTATAAAAGGTGCCGGAAACCGGTCCACTCGCCCCAGGGCCCACTCGCCCCAGTCGAATTGGGCCAGCTCGGGACACACTATAAAGTATATGCCGAGGCCGAGGCCGGCTCGGAATGAAAGATGTATACGAGGTGTTATATGGCGTTTGGTCCGTTGTTTCTCAATGAATATTATTGAAATATGTCCGGGCTGGGACATGGAATACCATAACGTTTGAATTGTTTTTAAATTCACAAATTTGTTGATTTTATTCAACTTTTTCGTTCTGAAACACAATATAAAGTGTATGCGGCCGGCTCCAAAATAAAAGGTGTAATCGGACTTGATGTCGCATTATCTTCTTTGTTTATAAATGGACATGACTGAAATTTAGTACATATGTCAGGGTTATGACATGGAAAACATTAACGTTTCAATTGTTTTTAAATTCACAAATTTGTTGATTTTATTCAACTTTTCGTTCTTTCATTCTATAAAGTGTAAGCGGCCGGCTCCATTTAAAAGGTCTATGTGCTTAGTGTCATAGGTAATCGGATTAACTAATTGGCGACTCTAAACTATTGTGTTTTGGGGTATTTGAGGTTTTTTGTGAAATAATAATTTAGAAAGTGAATACATTTATTTTAAATGATAACTTCATTTAATCATAATAAACACATAAAATATAATAACAAACATGAGACATACATGATTTATAAACTGTTAACAAAATATATCAAACTCAATACATGACAAATATGACCCAATGAAGTTTATAAAGTGCACATAAAAATATTAAAGTAAGAATCTTTTTAAGGAAGCCGATAAAATTAAATTTTAGTTAAATTTAGAAAGTGGCAATTATTAATTTACTGTTTTAAATATAAAAATATTATTGAAATTATTATGTCAATTTTGTTAATTAATTATTAATTTACTTTTTTTAAATATAAACTTTATTATTCATATATATTGTTGTCACCGATTTAGGTTGTCTTTTGTCTATAAAAATAAAATATTCTGTCGATATATAGTTTCATCATTGTGCGGTCGAAACATCCACAGCAGTCTTACAAAAATCACCTTTTCTGGTTTTGCATTTTTTATGTATAGAATGTATAAAAAAGGGAGATAACTTGCCAAATGTCATTAAAACATCGATAAATCTGGCGTATAGATCGAAATTGGGTAAAAATTTCGGGATTGAAAAAATACCACACAATGATGAAACTATATATCGATCTAATATACATGTCTCAAAGTTATCGGGGCGGAGATGCCCTTAACAACAATTTTTTCAATCCCATCATTTTATAGACAAAAGACAACCTAAATCGGTTGAACAAGGAGAGGTGTTAACAATTAAAGTGCAAGATAACTAGTTGTGACTGGTATGCAAAAAATAGGCATTTCGATTACACCCTTTTACGACCGGGTAGCATCATATCGCACGTTCCTAACTTGATTTTCACGTGCCACAAATGTACATTTTTATATTTCCACAGCCAATATTGCTACTTGTGCTAACAAATTTTGAATTTAAATGGGACTCATGGAACCTTCAGTTATAGAATCAAATCGGGAACGAATATCCACGAACCGTGCACAATGTAATTTGCTGAATAGACATGATAGTTCATATTTGGTATAGGAACTCGTGGAGAGAAATTGTTGCCTAACTTGACTCATTATTGTTTAGATTTAAAATGGCCGACCGCGCGACTTTGCAAATACATTTATTCTGATTGAATATTGTGAAGTGAAAACCACCGATGTGTGTCGCGTAACGGAACACTTTCTATCAGTTGATCTTGAATTTTACTATTTTTATGGCTAAATAATTTGGTTGATCCTACAGACGATATCCTTGTCCGATCGTCACCAGATGCCACAATGATCTTCTGGATAACCAGGATGAGAGTAATCTAAAATTTCGTTAAAAAACATGACCACAGGCAACAATTTTGTATCTTACTCTTTGCATGACTGAATTCTTTAGCACCTGTACAGACCACATCCCTCATCTGATAGTCACCAAACTTCATATTTATCTTCGGGGTGACCACTAGATGGGAGCTATCGAATGCTTTGAATTTCTTTGGAAAACATTGTCGCCATCAGTCATCTTCTATTTTGGTTTTTATATACATGTATATCTTTTCATGCGGATAGCCAGTAATACTTAGGTAGTTCAACTTTCCGCATTCCTGTCATCATTTGAAATATAAAAATTTACCTGATACATGTAGTCCAATGAAAATTAACAAGCGTCCATAAATTAAATTTACCTATGGTCCTATTATTCCTCACAATCACATGCACCCTTCAAAATTTTGTTTCGTCGTATCTATTTTTAATGACCCCTATGGTAATATTGATATAGATACATTTGTCAAACATTTCTTTGTACAATATACAGGTATATAGTTTGTAACTAAATCTAGAAATATATAATACTAGCTGATGTACTCGACTTCGTTCGGGCTATTTATGGATTTCTTTGTGATCGCCTCCATCTGGGCAGTGCCCGGTATATACAGCGTCTGGACAAACTATTGTTTAATTGGTCCAGAAACATGCCTATATCAGCGCGTTCGAGGACATGGTCGCACGTGAATTTGGAACCGCTCATATTATTCCCGGGATCAAAGTAAGTCTATATACGCACCAAATTTGAGTTGTATCGGTGGAGCAATTTTGGATTCTTTAACACACATACACACATACAGAAGTTCCAAAATATGTAATCGATGAACATTAATTGGGACTGTTGTATTGCCATAAGAAGCTCATAGATAGATAGTTTAATGACATAAAACGTCCACACGAGAACGATGTCAAAATAACAAATATATATAACAATGTCAACAATGATTCAACATAATGCATATAATATAGTAACTCTTTCATTATTATATCAGTAGAATTTGACCTTTCTTTGAAAAATGTCCGGACCATGTTGCAGATTATGTTGCATGTATGAGGCTCGTTGTTTTGCATTATGTATTGGAATTTTTGGCCATCATTCAATCCAATAAATTTATCACTCATCATCCCTATCTCACAAAAGAAGTGTTTACGCATCTTATCATATGAAGTTGACAACATGCCGATTATTAGCCGAATTAAACCTAAGCCCAACTTTCGCGATGCTTCAATCTCGCACCAGAAGATATCGATTCTGACTGGGTCGTTGTTATGAATATTCATTCATTAAACTTGTCCAATTACACGAATCATTCACAATAATTTTGCCGCCTTGATGATATAAATGAGTGTTTATCTCGATTAGAACCGGCTCCACCATCGGTTCGACGGCTTATAATTTGCAGAATAAGGTCCCCAGAGGGTGAATTTAGTGACACTATTCCGCTCGGCGGGCTAGTCAACAAATTCACCCTCTGGGAACCTCATTCGGTTGACGCCTCAACTTCTATGCATGGGAGACTTAGGATCAGATTGAAGTTCTCCAGTTGAAGTTGATGATGTTCAACCATTAGGCACCTCGATTATGCATTTCATCTTCTGAAACTTAGGGGATATAGAAACTTCCAGAAAGGAAAAAGTAACTAAAATCAATGTTACGTTGAGGCTATAGACGAGAACATGAGGTCCCCAGAGGGTGCATTTAGTGACAGTAGCCCGCTGTGCGCGATATAATTACTAAAGTACCCTTTGGTGACCTCGTCCTGCAAATGACAAACGCTATAAACCTTACCAAATGTGCCACCGGGGTGGCCGGACGTTCAAACACGTGTGTTTTAATGTGTGTTGTATGTTTTTACCACTCCTTGTTATCGGAGTAGCTAAGCGCGCCATGCAGTCCATGGTTCAACATAATGATATCGGAGTAGATAAGCGCGCCATGCAGTGCATCATTCAGTAGATGATATCGGAGTAGATAAGCGCGCCATGCAGTGCATGATTCAGTAGAATGATATCGGAGTAGATAAGCGCGCCATGCAGTGCATGATTCAGTAGAATGATATCGGAGTAGATAAGCGCGCCATGCAGTGCATGATTCAGTAGAATGATATCGGAGTATATAAGCGCGCCATGCCGTGCATGATTCAACAGAATGATATCGGAGTAGATAAGCGCGCCATGCAGTGCATGATTCAGTAGAATGATATCGGAGTAGATAAGCGCGCCATGCAGTGCATGATTCAGTAGAATGATATCGGAGTATATAAGCGCGCCATGCCGTGCATGATTCAACAGAATGATATCGGAGTAGATAAGCGCGCCATGCAGTGCATGATTCAGTAGAGTGATATCGGAGTAGCTAAGCGCGCCATGCCGTGCATGATTCAGTAGAATGATATCGGAGTAGATAAGCGCGCCATGCAGTGCATGGTTCAGCAGAATGATATCGGAGTAGATAAGCGCGCCATGCATTGCATGATTCAGTAGAATGATATCGGAGTAGATAAGCGCGCCATGCAGTGCATGATTCAGTAGAATAATATCGGAGTAGCTAAGCGCGCCATGCAGTGCGTGATGCAGTAGAATGATATCGGAGTAGATAAGCGCGCCATGCAGTGCGTCATTCAGTAGATGATATCGGAGTAGATAAGCGCGCCATGCAGTGCATGATTCAGCAGAATAATATCGGAGTAGCTGAGCGCACCATGCAGTGCATGATTCAGTAGAATGATATCGGAGTAGATAAGCGCGCCATGCAGTGCATGGTTCAACATAATGATATCGGAGTAGATAAGCGCGCCATGCAGTGCATGATTCAGTAGAATGATATCGGAGTAGATAAGCGCGCCATGCAGTGCGTGATTCAGTAGAATGATATCGGAGTAGCTGAGCGCGCCATGCAGTGCGTCATTCAGTAGATGATATCGGAGTAGATAAGCGCGCCATGCAGTGCATGATTCAGTAGAATGATATCGGAGTAGATAAGCGCGCCATGCAGTGCATGATTCAGTAGAATTATATCGGAGTAGCTGAGCGCGCCATGCAGTGCATGATTCAGCAGAATGATATCGGAGTAGCTGAGCGCACCATGCAGTGCATGATTCAGTAGAATGATATCGGAGTAGATAAGCGCGCCATGCAGTGCATGGTTCAACATAATGATATCGGAGTAGATAAGCGCGCCATGCAGTGCATGATTCAGTAGAATGATATCGGAGTAGATAAGCGCGCCATGCAGTGCATGATTCAGCAGAATGATATCGGAGTAGATAAGCGCGCCATGCAGTGCATGATTCAGTAGAATGATATCGGAGTAGATAAGCGCGCCATGCAGTGCATGATTCAGTAGAATGATATCGGAGTAGATAAGCGCGCCATGCAGTGCGTCATTCAGTAGAATGATATCGGAGTAGATAAGCGCGCCATGCAGTGCATGATTCAGCAGAATGATATCGGAGTAGATAAGCGCGCCATGCAGTGCATGATTCAGTAGAATGATATCGGAGTAGATAAGCGCGCCATGCAGTGCATGATTCAGTATAGAATGATATCGGAGTAGATAAGCGCGCCATGCAGTGCATGATTCAGTAGAATGATATCGGAGTAGATAAGCGCGCCATGCAGTGCATGATTCAGCAGAATGATATCGGAGTAGATAAGCGCGCCATGCAGTGCATGATTCAGTAGAATGATATCGGAGTAGCTGAGCGCGCCATGCAGTGCATGGTTCAGCAGAGTGATATCGGAGTAGCTAAGCGCGCCATGCAGTGCATGATTCAGCAGAATGATATCGGAGTATAGATAAGCGCGCCATGCAGTGCATGGTTCAGCAGAATGATATCGGAGTAGATAAGCGCGCCATGCAGTGCATGATTCAGTAGAATGATATCGGAGTAGATAAGCGCGCCATGCAGTGCATGATTCAGCAGATGATATCGGAGTAGATAAGCGCGCCATGCAGTGCATGATTCAGCAGATGATATCGGAGTAGATAAGCGCGCCATGCAGTGCATGGTTCAGTAGAATGATATCGGAGTAGATAAGCGCGCCATGCAGTGCATGATTCAACAGAATGATATCAGAGTAGATAAGCGCGCCATGCGGTGCATGATTCAGTAGAATGATATCGGAGTAGATAAGCGCGCCATGCAGTGCATCATTCAGTAGATTATATCGGAGTAGCTGAGCGCGCCATGCAGTGCATCATTCAGTAGATTATATCGGAGTAGATAAGCGCGCCATGCGGTGCATGATTCAGTAGAATGATATCGGAGTAGATAAGCGCGCCATGCAGTGCATCATTCAGTAGATTATATCGGAGTAGCTGAGCGCGCCATGCAGTGCATCATTCAGTAGATTATATCGGAGTAGATAAGCGCGCCATGCGGTGCATGATTCAGTAGAATGATATCGGAGTAGATAAGCGCGCCATGCAGTGCATCATTCAGTAGATTATATCGGAGTAGCTGAGCGCGCCATGCAGTGCATCATTCAGTAGATTATATCGGAGTAGATAAGCGCGCCATGCGGTGCATGATTCAGTAGAATGATATCGGAGTAGATAAGCGCGCCATGCAGTGCATCATTCAGTAGATTATATCGGAGTAGCTGAGCGCGCCATGCAGTGCATCATTCAGTAGATTATATCGGAGTAGATAAGCGCGCCATGCAGTGCATGATTCAGTAGAATGATATCGGAGTAGATAAGCGCGCCATGCAGTGCATGATTCAGCAGAATGATATCGGAGTAGATAAGCGCGCCATGCAGTGCATGATTCAGTAGAATGATATCGGAGTAGATAAGCGCGCCATGTAGTGCATGATACAGTAGAATGATATCGGAGTAGATAAGCGCGCCATGCAGTGCATGATTCAGCAGAATGATATCGGAGTAGATAAGCGCGCCATGCAGTGCATGATGCAGTAGAATGATATCGGAGTAGATAAGCGCGCCATGCAGTGCATGGTTCAGCAGAATGATATCGGAGTATAGATAAGCGCGCCATGCAGTGCATGATGCAGTAGAATGATATCGGAGTAGATAAGCGCGCCATGCAGTGCATGATTCAGTAGAATGATATCGGAGTATAGATAAGCGCGCCATGCAGTGCATGATTCAGTAGAATGATATCGGAGTAGATAAGCGCGCCATGCAGTGCATGATGCAGTAGAATGATATCGGAGTAGATAAGCGCGCCATGCAGTGCATGATTCAGTAGAATGATATCGGAGTATAGATAAGCGCGCCATGCAGTGCATGATTCAGTAGAATGATATCGGAGTAGATAAGCGCGCCATGCAGTGCATGATTCAGTAGAATGATATCGGAGTATAGATAAGCGCGCCATGCAGTGCATGATTCAGTAGAATGATATCGGAGTAGATAAGCGCGCCATGCAGTGCATCATTCAGTAGAATGATATCGGAGTAGATAAGCGCGCCATGCAGTGCATGATTCAGTAGATGATATCGGAGTAGCTGAGCGCGCCATGCAGTGCATGATTCAGCAGAATGATATCGGAGTAGATAAGCGCGCCATGCAGTGCATGATTCAGTAGAATGATATCGGAGTAGATAAGCGCGCCATGCAGTGCATCATTCAGTAGAATGATATCGGAGTAGATAAGCGCGCCATGCAGTGCATGATTCAGTAGATGATATCGGAGTAGCTGAGCGCGCCATGCAGTGCATGATTCAGCAGAATGATATCGGAGTAGATAAGCGCGCCATGCAGTGCATGATTCAGTAGATGATATCGGAGTAGATAAGCGCGCCATGCAGTGCATGATTCAGTAGAATGATATCGGAGTAGATAAGCGCGCCATGCAGTGCATGATTCAGTAGAATGATATCGGAGTAGATAAGCGCGCCATGCAGTGCATCATTCAGTAGAATGATATCGGAGTAGATAAGCGCGCCATGCAGTGTATGATTCAGTAGATGATATCGGAGTAGCTGAGCGCGCCATGCAGTGCATGATTCAGCAGAATGATATCGGAGTAGATAAGCGCGCCATGCAGTGCATGATTCAGTAGAATGATATCGGAGTAGATAAGCGCGCCATGCAGTGCATGATTCAGTAGAATGATATCGGAGTAGATAAGCGCGCCATGCAGTGCATGATTCAGCAGAATGATATCGGAGTAGATAAGCGCGCCATGCAGTGCATGATTCAGTAGAATGATATCGGAGTAGATAAGCGCGCCATGCAGTGCATGATTCAGTAGAATGATATCGGAGTAGATAAGCGCGCCATGCAGTGCATCATTCAGTAGATGATATCGGAGTAGATAAGCGCGCCATGCAGTGCATGATTCAGTAGAATGATATCGGAGTATATAGATAAGCGCGCCATGCAGTGCATGATGCAGTAGAATGATATCGGAGTAGATAAGCGCGCCATGCAGTGCATGATTCAGTAGAATGATATCGGAGTAGCTGAGCGCACCATGCATTGAATGGTTCAACAGAAGGATATCGGAGTATATAGCTAAGCGCGCCATATGCAGTGCATGATTCAGCAGAATGGATCATGCAACATGGTACATGGATTTCCAATACGAACTCGCAAACATCAAAGAAATACGAGTGGTGGCGATGTTAAATTATGATGTATAAGAAACTGTTTTATTCCCAATTTGGGTCATTGGAGTAACGAGTGACTAAATATAGCTGTATTGGGGTGAATGTACGTTGGAATAAATATTTCTTGTCAACTCTAACGCGTGTTAACTCACGATTGAGTTTATTAACCCTTCCATGACTGGAGGTTCCTGAAATTTTGCGAAAACCATGTACCATTGCATTCTCTTGTATATACGAGTCTCGCGTATGGAGCTGAGGTTTGTGTCCTAACTTGCTTTCCAGAGTTATGCCCCTTACATTTTTTTGGGGGGAAAAGTTTGTTGACTATAGTGTAAAATTGCCCAGAAAGTGTTATATATCAACATTTTGTTCAACGCAATTTTGTATCGAGAGTATATTTGTCGGTCAGCTCGTCGAATATTTGCTAGGCCGCCAAATAGTCCAGGTGGTCAAAACTAAATTGACGAAAGTTTGTCAAGTTCTAGCTGTTGGCTTCAAATAACAAAAATTAAGCAATTTTCCCACAATCCCTTAACCGGAAGGAGGCGGCGGGCGTTAATGAAAAAGACATTTCATTATAAAGCCCGCCGCCCACGAATATCAGCTGTTAACTCTAGCAGTTACAATCACTTTGGAAAGGACGTTTATCCCAGATCCGGGAACAGATCAAACTATAACTATGCTATCTTATGTACTATCGGATATAAGTTCATCATATAATTTCCTGTAATCATGTTCGCAGCTGTCGAATAAAGAGTGATTCGCGTTGAACAAACTCACAAATGACACAGGCAATATCAATATTCTAAACCGGTTATAGCGCTAGTATGTAGGTCCCTGTTCACAGCATATTCCAAATTATTAATCACGGCGCATACCGTGTGGTAAATAGCTTTCCAAACATGATATTGTGTCTGTACTGGATTCGGAGATTAATTTCCGATCACTGTCCTGCCTGGTATGTACTGTTTTAAGCATAAGCCAATTACCGACTAACGGTCACATAGAAGGCTCAGCCATATTTGATGTATGGCTTGTAACGCTGGCTAGTTAAATAATTGACTTTTAGATTGATATGTTGACAGATTGGTGCTAAAAAAATCCAGTTTTTTCGCGAAGAGGATATTGGCTTCGTGCAGCGGTATGGGGGAAACAATGCGTATGAGATATATAGACAGATAGACAGTCCACGTAATAAACGTGTCCATATATGGGCATGCACACCACCCCATGTGGTGGTTATTGTATTAATTATGCTCAGATAGATCATGCGGCATTCATGCCACGAATCTCTGCTCTGACTCCGCTCGTGTAGATCATATTCAACTCGTTCGAAACTTGGGAACCTTTTCCATGTTCTAACATGTTCTGACGGCGAGCTTAATAACATTGAAAAAAACAACGCAAGAAATATATGGCTACGTTAATGCCCGTTCCGCTATAATTCATTTCACAGTAGGTGTAGCTTTAGATTACATGATTTAGGGGACTTTTGTGAGCCGATTTCACAATTAACATTTAACATATAGCAAAAACTTGTGCCACAATTCAGTTACCATGTTGCTAACAAAGATATGTTGGATGCGGTGGTCACTATAGGGCCGCTGCGTGGCTGACCTAATAATGTGCCATTCGTATACTATAAGTCAACACAATGACGGATTATATCTAGCACAATGGCGGATTATCTCTGACACAATGACGGATTATCTCTGGCACAATGACGGATTATATCTAGCACACTGACGGATTATATCTAGCACACTGCCAAGCGCGATTAATAATCACCCTAAGCATCGTTAATGTTGGGTGATTTACTGAACGCATATGTGATCCGCCATATCAAATCCAGTCGTAAGTCGGGATTTTTTTTACCCTGTGCCAATGCATTCTCTTATATATGCGAGTCGACCATAGGTCGCCTCCATATATAAGAGAATGCACTGACCTAACAATTTTTTATCATTTTTTTTTAAATAAATGTTTCTTACAATTTTTAGGACATAAAATAAAAAAAACTTCCATTACCCTGCAGGGAGCCCCACACATATATATAAGCATATAGAAGAGTGTCGTCTGCTCATGTTTTTCTGGGGCTCTGTATGGGTGAAATTATAAAATTGTTAAAGAATACAAGAAAAAAGTATTAAAATTGTAAAAAATTGTTATGCCAATGCATTCTCTTATATATGCGAGGCGACCTATGGTCGACTCGCATATATAAGAGAATGCACTGGCACAGGGTAAAAAAAATCCCGACTTACGACTGGATTTGATATGGCGGGTCACATATCATTTAGCAGTTAGTAGCACAAAAATGTTTGCCAATGCCATAACAACCAGAACTATGGACATTTATATATCAATCAGACTGGCGAGCATCTATAGAAAAATCAAATAAATACGCATTTTATAGATGCATAAAGCCAAACATCGGCAGACCACGATACCTATCTCTCGATGATAACAATATCGTCCTGCCACTACTGAGATTCAGAACCAGAAACCACCGACTTCCGGTGGAAACTGGATCTTGGACAAACAACCCATACTCAGAACGAAGATGCACTCTTTGTATGGAGGAACTCGGCGATGAATTCCACTTTTGTTATGAACTGCCCTCGGAACGAAATATCTGAAAGCCTACTATCGCAACCGACCGAACACAATTAAATTGCATGACCTCTTCGATACAAATAACAGAAAGATCATAGTAAATCTATCAATATATCTAAAAAAAAAAAAAAGGCCCAAACTCTAAAGGCTCAATACCCCCAATAATTATAAGATAGCATTATCACACACATATTTATATGAAAGTCCACACACACATGTACGGGTAAACCCCCTGGATGATATTCATATTTATATTGATAAATACTTTCTTCTGTGTATTCCCCATATTTGATAAGTATTTGATATGTATCTATATTATTCTTTAATTGTAAATGAGGACAATAGTACTCATAAATGTCATATTAGACGATGAGTTTACAATAATAAATTGAATTGAATTGAAGCAATTTGAAAAATATTGGTCAATCATTACCATTCATTTCAGAAAAACTCTTACAGCATAATTATATTAGTGGTGTTTTATAAGGTTTAGGAAAAGTTAACACCACTATCAAGATGCATCGAAGATTGTATCGAAGAGGTCTTGCAATTTAATTGTGTTCGGTCGGTTGCGATAGTAAGCTTTCAGCTTGAGGAATTAAAAAGTGACTTGCCAAAACTTTTGCCAAATGAAAATATTTTTTGCCAAATGTGAATTATTTTTGCCATTGGCAATTTGGCAAGTGACAGCGCGAACCCTGTATGCCTATAAAATAGCGTCTCTTAGAAGCCACAGTGAAATGCGATTACGTTATATCACTCTAGCGTTCGTTATTTCACTCTAGCGTTCGTTATTTCACTCTAGCGTTCGTTATTTCACTGTAGCGTTCGTTATTTCACTCTAGCGTTCGTTATTTCAATCTGACGTTCGTTATTTCACTGTAGCTTTCGTTATTTCACTCTAGCGTTCGTTATTTCACTGTAGCTTGCCGGTGGTTTACGCGAGCGCGAATGCTGTTCAACATGTTGTTTATTTCCGAGCATTGTTCAATTTGTTGTTCTACTAAACGCACAATTTAGCAACTTTGAGCATTAATAAGGCGAATATAATAAAAAGAATACACAGTTTTTTGTTTGATCTCATTCGTGTCTGGAACGATAAATTGAATTTTCACTCGCGGCTGCACGCTGCTCGTGAGAATTCGATATTTCTTTCCAGACACTCTTGAGAAATTTGGCCATTCCAACAAAAAACTATAGGTATTCTCTATATATCTATATCTATACATGAAAATGGTGGTTTGTAATAAAATTTCAACGACTATAAAATACCAAATAAAATATGCACATGTATAAGTTGTGTGTGTTTCTCTTACAGTTCCTGTGTTTACAGCAGTTATCATCGACTCCGTCGCCTGCTGCTTCCTGCCTTTTCAAATGAAAATGATCATATTCAACTGCTACAGAGGGCGTGGTCCCGTCGAAATGGATGATGGTTTTATCACGAAACAAGCTTTCTCTGAAATGGTAGATGCGGTATGTAGGTAAGTGGGCGTGTGTGTAGGCGTGGTATGTAGGTACGTCTGCAAAGGGAGAAATGGTACAGGGTATATGTAGGTAAGTCCGTTAAATGCATTCACCGAAATGGCAGAGGGTATGTATGTAAGTTTTGATAGGGCGGTCCGCGTATACAGAGGGCGTGGCCCAGTCGAAATGGTAGAGGCGGTATGTAGGTAAGTCTACAGAGAGCGTGGCCCCGCCGAAATGGTATAGCGGGTATGTAGGTAAGTCTATACAGAGAGCGTGGCCCCGCCGAAATGGTATAGCGGGTATGTAGGTAAGTCTATACAGAGAGCGTGGCCCCGCCGAAATGGTATAGCGGGTATGTAGGTAAGTCTACAAAGGCGTGACCCCGTCGAAATGATATTAAGCGCTCTATCTTCGCGCCAAATATCCCGCTTATATCACGAGTGGCGCTTGCGACATTGTTGCGATAATGCGATTTAATATTTGCGATAGCTCGTGCTTAAAATTATTGTGATCTATTCTTAATACAATCTAAAATCGGCTTAATATGGTGGCAGGTTGTTTGAACGACGGTTAAAAGGCTCCGACGGCACGTTCGCAGTGACTCACAACTTATTAATCACTGTTGATATCGTCTAGATACGTGTTACTCGAAAAAGACGCGCTCAATATCGCGATAAAGGTGCGTCTTACATACCAGGCATTAAGTACACGATTGGATAGTGAAAGACACTTAATCGGTGTTCACGGTTAGATAGCGATTTATATTAAATCGAAATAACACGTGGCATGCGAATGATGCGATGTTAGAATTAAAGCTAGGATTATTGACGAAATAACTGATGTTTGAAGAAGTGCTTTTAAAGAGCGTTCTCCTAACCTCCATAAAGTTCACTCACCCCATAGGAGAATATAACTTATATTTTACCAAAGTTGATCAATTGTGGTGTTGTAAATTCTTCCATACAAATCCAGGGGGGGGGTCGGAAAAAAATTTACACGATACAAGGACCGGGTGGGTGGGTGTCTCCGAGCCCGGAATGCAGATATTTTTCTGATCTCATGCAATTGTTTTCCAAAATCATTTCTAAGACAAATTACAGCTTAAAAATGAATTGAAACAATCAGATTCATATAGTAGTGCATGATATAGCCCTATACAAGTGAGGGGGCTCTATATTTTATTTTTTGTCCACAATTTCTCCCTTTAACAGTTGAAACCATGGGGTGGGTCAGGTTTTGGTCGAGGAAAAAAATTGCAATGAAAAAAAATTCATTCTCATCTTTTCTCATAGTTTATCATGGCTTTTTGAACTTATTATACAATATTTTTAATTAACATTAATTATGGATGCAACCCGAATGTAGATGAATAGGGGATTGGAATACTAGTTAATCAGTTCCGTGTCAGATATTTTTTGGTAAAAACTGTGTTTATACTAATAAAACGAGTACGTGATTGGAGTGTGATCTGACCACACGTTTGGCTTGTATTGATAACTTATTTTGCTGGTGTATCATGAAGCCGATGGCTATCAGAAGTAAAACTGAAAAAAATAGCATGGTTAATGGAGGAATTAAGAGGTTGGATAGATGCATTGTATTACCAGCCGAAACACCTCTATACTAGTACTGACTAGAATCCATGATTGCGAGTATTCATTCTGAATTACAAAATATTCTCCCATGCACCAGCCCAAAGCATAGGCACCCGGTGATTCCGGGGGCTTATTCCGTGGGCATGTCCGGCGCGCCAAAATCACCATGTCGCCCAGATAATTCACATTTGCAATTTTGCACAGACTTTCTGATGATAAGTTCACTGTTCAAAGAAGCTTCAAATGATCTTTCATCACTAACCTTCCATGATATACCGTAATTGTACTGAAGGTTATTGTTACCCGTTCCATATATAGGCCTAATATAAAGCAATATATTACTGGGTCCAGAACACAGGAAAACACATCGTTTTGAATGTAGTATACGAAAAATTTCCCCGGACCCCCACTTACGAGAAGTGGGTTAGACCCCCCTCTCCTGCTCTTCCCACTCACTGCTTTGCGGCTCGGATGATGCTACGCATCATATATATAATAATACATAGCGCCCCCCCCCTTTCAAATTTCCTGGATCCGCCACTGGGAGAGGATTGGAACTGTGTTTATTTAATCAAATTGATGGTGTTTTTACTTTACACATGCACACATTTTAACCTATTGCTAATAAGGGACACAACTATCCTGTTAAAGTGGGTATTTTACCTTTATAACCATAAATATTTGGGTTTTTAAAGGTTTTGTTGGCATATTTTTCAGCCATGTGCTTTGTCTGTTTATTTTTTGTGGGTGTACTTGATCAGCGTTCTCTCAGTTCTGGTGAGATACCCTTACCCTGCCAACAACACATTATTTAGTACAATTTACATGATTTTCATAATTTTGGGGGTGGGTGTCCCAGACCTGGGTGGAAAAAACTTACGCTCCCGGGGTGGTGGGTCCCCAAAACTGAAAAACGCAAAATTTCTACCTTGTATCCGTATTTTTTTCCTACCCCCCCCCCCCTGTACAAATCTCAGTTATTTCGTCAAAGTACGTTCTGTATAGAGTTATCACCCTTCTAATTAACTCAGGATACTAATTTCGAAATGTGATCCTAACCTCGCCTATCACCTGTTACTCCGGGTCAATATCAATCGCTATCTAATCGTGAACCCCGGTTAAGTATCTTTCGCTATCTAATCGTATGTGTATTAGGTGATCAATAAATACATATTGGTGCGGGGGGTGGAAAAAAGTTTTTTCCGGGCACGTATACCGGGGTGGGTGGGTGGGTAGTCGATAGGACAACAAACAATTTTTTCCGCAACTCAAAAATATTTTTCCTGCAAGTCTTTTTGACTGTTATTGCAATGAGTTTGGCTTAAAATACATCTATATGTCAATATTAACATAAATGACAAATTTCATGATGACCAGACAGACAGTATAGCCTGTATCCCATGCTAATGGATTGAATTTTGAAATCCAAGATGGCTGCTGGCAGCCATGTTATTTTTTACCGAATGACCCCAAAATGGGGGGTGTCCAAAAATGGTTGGAAAAAACTGCCGAAAAACGGAAAAAAAGGGTCGAAAGTAAAAAATCAGCATATATACGTGCCTGCAAATTGTTTCCGACTCCCCCCTGTTTGGTGTGCTTATTTTAACGAATCAAAGTAATGATGAGTGCCCAGACACTGGAATACTGTGGCAATCAACTAATGGTGTCGATAATTCTAACCACGCAATAGACCCTGTCACTAACTCGCGGCCATATTGGATCCACAAGGTCCGGTCCTGTGATTTTAGTGCTACAGGTCAAAGTTCTGCAGTATCAGTTCCATATATGGAAGTCATGAATATTCAAAAGCTCCATATGAGGAAATGCTATTCCAGAGCTGAATGAATCCAATACTGCGCGTCTAAGTGAGTTCGCTTATGCGATCGTACCATTTCAGAAAATGAAAATGTCTGCTGCATGTACGCACAATTATATAGAGGTCCAGACTTAATTTTCGGGACGAGTTTTGTAAATTGCCGCTATAAACTGGGGACAAATTGTAGATTCTATTTATTACATGATCAAAAACGTAGATAAAACATACTTAAATCAACAAATGGAACGCGAAACTAACATCAGCTTCTATAACCATGTGTTGCTTGCCCGTGTGAAGAAATAGTCCCATATTCATTCGTTATTAGAGTTTGTTGGACAAATATTGGAAGCCATGGAAGTGTTTTGAGACGTAGCATACGGAATGTAAACTGGCGACAAACCGGAAGTCAAATGTCGCGTTTGAACTAATTTCTGTTATGCAACGAACGTTGCGTATCACAATTTATAGAATGGATTTATTGAATGGAATAAGAATAATATATAAGAGAATGCATTGGCACAGGGTAAAAATTAATTCGAAATTAAGTGGGCCTTTAAGCCATATGTGTGTTCACCTTTTAACCCTTTACCCAACAGAACGGCCCTGTGCCAATGCATTGGTCGCCTCGCATATATAAGAGAATGCATTGGCTTAACACATATTAAAAATGATAAAATTGTCAAAGAATGTAGAAAAATATTATAAAATTGTTAAAAAATGTAAGAAAAAATTATAAAATTGTTAAAGAATGTAAGAAAAAATGCATTCTCTTATATATGCGAGGCGACCTATATAAGAGAATGCATTGGCACAGGGCATAGTTCAGGGTGAATTATTCGTCTATAACAAACAAACGGCAGAGATTAATACCGCCAAAAAGAACTGATACAGGAATAGGAATGGAATTGTGTTTTGTCAATTTGGTTATAGAATAATGAGAATAACTACGACGCCTGAATAAAGTGTGTCTGTCATTTGCAGAATCAGGTCCCCAAAGGGTGAATTTAGTGATGGTATAGCGATGACCATATGAAGCCGGGATATCAATATTTCGTGTGTTTGTATAAACCTGTATATATTATACCTCCTTCCAAATTGCGTAGATATAATTTGGAAGCTCGAATGAGCCATGTCCTTTTAACATGCATTATCGATTCATATTTGCAGGAAGGCGGATGAAGGCCTCAGATGTTTAGACGATTCGGCCACTGACTGGGGGTGTGCGATTTCCGGTAAAGCTGATATGATGAATATGCTGTCATCTTCTGCACAGATGGGAGGCGGGCTGTGTAACAGAGGAACAGCGTCGCCACAGGCCAGGATGTGTAAGTTAAGACATATTTACGCACACCTATATAATCAGATTTAATATATATATGTGTGTGTTCTATACACTCAAATTAGCCAAACACCGCGAAAATGACAACTTAAGAAAAGTATCGGCATCAGTTTGCTCTACCAACATCGTATCAATTCAGCAGGGCCCCAACATCATAGCAGACTAGCAGGACCACTTAAACAGGGGTGATAACTCTATTCATGACCACTTAAATGCCCACTTAATTTTCGAACCGCCAGATCACATTATATACAACATATTCCATATTATATACCATGAACCACCAGATCACATTATATACAACATATTCCATATTATATACCATGAACCACCAGATCACATTATATACAACATATTCCATATTATATACCATGAACCACCAGATCACATTATATACAACATATTCCATATTATATACCATGAACCACCAGATCACATTATATACAACATATTCCATATTATATACCATGAACCACCAGATCACATTATATACAACATATTCCATATTATATATCATTTGAAAGAGGAAACTCCAAATCATTGTATTATCAACTGATCCGGTCGAATATCGGGGAACATTGTTTTTGTCGAGGTACGGAGGTGTGGTCTGTGATTAATTTTGATCAAGACTGTACTATAAAGTCTATTATTATCAATGGAAGGGGAATAACTATATATCTTAGTTTGAATTTTGATGCATTCTGGGTTAACAAGGGGGGAGTCTTGGAATGAATATGAGAATCTCTATCACTCGGTGGACTCTCCAAGGCCACAGCTGTTCCGTATTCTGGTGGAATATATGTATTTTGGTTCCTCTTCCAAATGGTATATACTATGGGATATGTTGTGTATAATGTAACCTGGTCATTCGAGAATTAAGTGGGCCTTTAAACAGGGGTGAACATGCACAGCAAATATGCATCATGAAAACCCAACAATAACACGCAAAAGTAATTCTACGATGAAAACAAGTGGGAAAGCATGTTTAAAGGTACGCATCTTTGGTCGCATATGACGTCATGACCGTCAAAACCTCCCGTGAATGGCTTCATAGATTCCGTATAAATAATATAATACTGTTATGGTGTCAAATCCGATGTGACATATCTCTGGTTACCCATGGTTACCTATATTATATAGAGTGTATATACATGTTTAATCCTTCGAATCCGTCTGAGGCCCCTCATTTTGTATGGAAATTCTACGTAAACTACCATCATAGTTTGGAAAATTACTGTTGTATTCGGAAACTTTTAGCATGGAGAAATTTTAAACTTCCGCCATTTGTAAGGCTGGAGTCTGTACTCAAACAAAGTAAATTATGTTGATGATTTTGCGGTTGTCAGTCCTTATAGATAGATAGATAGTTTAATGACATAAAACGTCCACACGAGACCGATGTCAAAATAACAAATATATATAACAACTAGCCGATGAGCCCGACGTTGTCCGGGCTATTCAAAAACCAAATTTCAAGTCGAGAGCTCCACCCGTTTCCGAGATCTCGTCTGCGAATGCGCTGCACGGGCGTCGCACGGGCTCGCCAATACGACAACGACGACCGCCTGGTCAAACTACACACACGTACCAAGTTTCGTCCCGATCGGTCGAGAATCGTAGATTTGTATTAATGACAGACAGACAGACAAACAAACAGACAGACAGACAGACAGACAGACAGACAGAGGTCTTCAAAATATATATGAGATGTCAACAATGATTCAAACATAATACATATACTGCAGTAACTATTTCATTATTATATCAGCAGAATCTGACCTTTCTTTGAAAAATGTCCGGACCATGTTGCAGATTATGTTGCATGTATGAGGCTCGTTATTTTGCATTATGTATTGGAATTTTTGGCCTTCATTCAATCCAATAAATTTATCACTCATCATCCCTATCTCATAAAAGAAGTGTTTACGCATCTTATCATATGTGTTGCAGCGCATAAGGTAGTGTTCTTCATTCTCAACCTCCATGTTACATTTCCTACAAATTCTTTCATAACAAGAAGAACAATATCTATTAACCGAGTTTTCAGTTCCAGATTTTGTATCATCTAGGAAATTATGAGTATATATTTTTTTCATTTTTTTTTTTCGCGAGATACACACCATTGGACGAGGAGAGGTGAAAGCAACCTATCGCCCCTGGGGGAGGGGGGTTTGCCCCATATCTACTCGTCTTCCCTCCCATTTCACTCTGCGGATCCGACTGGGCCCCCAGAACACCAATTTTTAATGTGCCTTTGTACATCATGCTGGGTCTCAAACACGACACCACAATCGTCACAGCTTGGCATGAAACCGTCTTCGCTTTCAGAGTCGTATTCCTGCTCTGACAATAGCCTAGGGTATGTCGTTTCACTGAGGTTATCTTTCGTTTGATGCGTTATCACCTCGACGGACTCATCAACAGTACTGTTATTTGGTAATATGCTTTCTTCTTTTATACTGGCCTTTGTCAACATTATATTACTGCGCAGTCGCAAACTTTCTGGAGTATTCGTTTTTAAGTCAACTACGAGATAACCAAATGGTTGATTGGTAGCTTTATTGAAATGGGACATAAAGTGTTGCGTTTTCTCTGGATACATTTGACGAGCTAGAGTCATTACCTGCATTTTATCTATGGGGTTGTTGAATAGAATCAAGTAGTGGCAATTTCTCCGTTGGGTGGGGTCCTTGTTATAGTACAGAGATTGGTTAATCGCAAACACGGATATACCCAAATGGTGACTACCCTCGGTGAATAATTCAGTAACCCGCGAATCCTTGGACGCCGTAGACATAAGGTCATCAAGTACAATAAGACATTTTTTTCCAGAATGAATGAGGGTGTCCAAATTAGTCGGAAGGCCTTGTATAAACTGGACAGATGGCGCGACTGTGTCCTTGATTTCATCGTATAACGGCTGCCAGTACTTATAGAACCAAATTATTTTCTCGGGTGAAGGCTGTATACTCGCTGAACAATTTTGAAGTATACTCTTGAGCAAGTGTGTTTTGCCGCAAGAAGTGGGTCCCGAAATCCACGCGGTAAATGGATGTCTGAACTTGAAGTCATCCTGCAGCGCGCCACCACTGCTTTCTCTATAAGGTTGTTGTTGTTGTTGTTGTTGTTGTTGTTGTTGAGAATGTTTGAACTTTATATGCCGTTTTAAACTGTCTGGCCATACATATTCACTTGAACAGGTTTCACACTGATGCTTCATCCTTGACAGACCGGAGGGCACTGAGTCTTTTCCAGTAAAAAGAGAGTCTTTTATGACAAGAAGAACAATATCTATTAACCGAGTTTTCAGTTCCAGATTTTGTATCATCTAGGAAATTATAAGTATATATTTTTTTCATTTTTTTTTTGCGAGATACACACCATTGGACGAGGAGAGGTGAAAGCAACCTATCGCCCCTGGGGGAGGGGGGTTTGCCCCATATCTACTCGTCTTCCCTCCCATTTCACTCTGCGGATCCGACTGGACCCCCAGAACACCAATTTTTAATGTGCCTTTGTACATCATGCTGGGTCTCAAACACGACACCACAATCGTCACAGCTTGGCATGATACCGTCTTCGCTTTCAGAGTCGTATTCCTGCTCTGACAATAGCCTAGGGTATGTCGTTTCACTGAGGTTATCTTTCGTTTGATGCGTTATCACCTCGACGGACTCATCAACAGTACTGTTATAAGAAGCACCGGTGAATAATAAAAAACAGAAAATTGACACAAAGAAAATAGAATCAATTCCGGACCAGGACAGACAAATATTAACACTTCCGACTGAAAAAGAAAACGACTATTTCGAAGATGTGTGGTTACAGGCCCTAGATGACAATAAAGCAGAATTAGATGAATTAGTTGAACGCTATATGAAGAAAGGGTTGACGGAAGAAGAGGCTGAAGAAAAATCAAATGTGAAGATATGGCCCGAATATGAGAGGCGTTTTTTAAACATATACGCTGCATTTATACAAAATTTACTCGAAGTTAGTGGTGGGAAAACTCATCAAAATCATGGATCGCGTGTATAAGATGCTAGATGATAGCTATGATATACTCCCTGCCGTTCGGATTTCATTGAGGAGATATAAACCCCTCCTGATGGAGTACATGAAGAATAGCAGTAAGGACAAAAACGATAAACATATAGACTCTGAGCAAGATGACGACGATGACAATATGGATAATTAACTGAAATAAACCTGTTATTCTTGGTGTCGAATAAAGCAAATGTTGATACATTAGTTGTTTATTTGTTTGTGTTGGGTTCCATTTATTGTATTTGGACATAAATATAGGGGCGTGGGTGGAGACATACCACTATATCAATATTTGGGTGTGGTAATAGGGATTCTCGGTGAAGTAACACCCCCCCCCCCCCATGAGGTGCCGGATTATAATCACTATTATAATAACTATAGCTATAGAATTTGTGCGCGAGAAATTTCTCAGATATAGTCTATTGGAAGTCTTCAATAATGCTTTTACTTCCGTGACAAAAAAACAAATAAGTACGATTATATACCCGCGTATTAATATATACCTTGATCAAATACTGCGGATAACCTATATCCCTTGTACACACACCCTATTTTATTTCATATTACATTGATAGGCGAAAAGCTCTCGGGTTAACGCGAGGGATATATCGTTTATCGGAAACGCAGGCGATAAGCGGTAGGGTTAACGCGAGGGATATATCGTTTAGATATACACGCATTGTTTAGTAACCGCGATAATGAGGCGCTATTATCGTGATAACATTCGCCCATATACACCCACGCGGCGTGACATATAACCCCACCCTGGATTACTCGCTTAGGGTTTAGGCAGTCAAACCAATACATATATTATGTACCACTGTGTATAGTACACGCGATCTGGTTTATCGCTACCGCGCGCGACGCTGGCGAGGTATTCTCGTGATTAATATATACCTCTGATATAGCAGTCACCCGAGTACATATTTTCTTTCATATTACATGAATAGGCGATAAGCGGTAGGGTTAACGCGAGAGAGATATCATTTAGACATACACGCATTGTTTAGTACCCGCAATAATTAGGCGCTATTCTCGTGATAACCTTCGCCGACTTGTTGCGGAATATTGTGTTTGTCCTTGACCTAGACATACCCGCGATACTAAGGCGCTATTGTCGTGATAACCTTCACCGATATACACCCACGCGTTGTGACCTATAACCCCTGTTAGCTCAGGATCAGGCGCTCAAATCAACAATCAAACCGTCTACCCAAAAGGGTAGACTAAACTACTGATAAGGTTCTTGTGTATAATGTTGTTTGACTACACGGTACGTCCTTAACTTATTCGCGCCCGAACATTTGTCATCGTTGGAAATATCAGTTTTATAATTACATATTATTATGTACACAGTCTATTAGACTATTGCTAATTGACTACATGCGACTTTGCAGTGATTGAAAACTTTGGAGATCCCCTGTATTTACCCATGTTCGAGGAGCTGAACTTTGATTGGGCCAGTCGGTGTTCTGCTACTCTTTCCAGCGGCATGATGGGTGGAGCTACAACTCTTGCCAAAGAGCTCAGGAGGGATGCACAGTAAGTTTTAGGGGTCTATTCCGGCCGCCAACCAACCAATGCATGTTTTAGATATTTTAGCGTATAAATCTCGGCGGATTCTGATGGTCTGGCTTCATTTTCAGCCTTGGGTAATTTGAGAAATCAGGACGAAACAAAAATGGCCGAAATTGTTACAAGACAACGGCTTGTACCACCATGGAGTTGGGAAAAGACAAAAAAAAACCAGTGAATAGACAATAATCAATATTTTCTGGACCAAACTAAATATCTGTTAGCTTAATAATTGGTAATGGTTTCAAAGATGGCTACCAAGATGGCGGCTTAACGCGCGAAAAATTTTAGTTTTCATAAATTCCCATAAATGGCTATCAATATATATGATGCTACATTTAATTTACTGACACTTTGACCTAATTATTTATCCATTTCGACATGAATAATTCTCGAGGCACCATATGTGAATGATCCAAACCAAATGGTCTTCTGAATATTACGTCTGGACTATCAACGCTGGTCTTATTATTCGAAGCTAGCGCACCGCTGTATTGACTTGAAACATATTTTATTTGCATAATATACAAAAGGGATTGGGGCACAAGTTTTTACAACTTATGAAGCCCCTCTCCCAACACAATATAGCAACACACATGAAATCAAGATGACGATACAAACGTATTTACATGGTGATAAGTTTTGATGTAAGTAATATGTATTGCCTTCCAGAGATGATCGGGCTAGATCTAGGTTGGCTACTGGCCGTGGAAATTTGTGTTTAATGACGATTTGAAGTATTTGGTACGATTGGCGCGAGTGTTAATATAATTAGGTATTGTTAGTATTTGTATTATGGCGGTAGAAACAATGAAACACTTGTATTCGATTTTTGGTTACTGTTGTGCTCAGGAAGGCAATACAGATAACTAATCAGAACGAAATGTTCGAATGTGAGGTTTGTCCATATGTGAGGTGACTGCCACGTAACAAATTTTAATTCCGGAAGCAATTTTAAGTGGATTCGGAAGTAAAACAAATAAGACCATTTAGGGATCATTTATCTGTACACCAGCGTGTTTGTTCATTGCAGCACCCAATTTTTCGTTCGGTTTTTATGATGTACTTATAGATTTTGGGATATGCATCTCCCAGTAAATAATGCTGTAAGTGGCGGTAGGAACTGAGGAAACTAAGTTACTATGTCATTGATATCAACATCCCACAAGCGGCTATAATTGAATTGGATTTCTATCACACTCGAGTGTCACCTAATTTCATAATATTTATACGGAGTATATCGACACAATTATATATATCGTATCGAGGAAACCATTCTGAACACCATCCTCAAACTATATTTCTCGGCGACCAGGGGGGTATTGTATCCTTCGCATTCCTAGTTACGGCCGCATTGTTTTCCTTGACGAAATTCTTTATCTCGATGGAATGTTGACCAAAGTCGCAGAAACGACAGATGAAAGCTAGATAACAATTTCCATTCACTAAACAATTATATCAAATTTGGAACGAAAATCTATGACTAAAATGTGCTTTTACTTCCATAAAGTAGGATGTAGGTTCCTGGTCCTGAAAGTCTGAAGCGACGGTTTAGAGATAACATCAGTGACATAGGTATGGAATCCTATTAGGGCCACTTGCTAATGGCGCTTTCGGCGCACTATTTGTCGCTTTCGGCGCACTTTTTGTCGCTTTCGGCGCTTTCGGTGCGCGCGCCGAAAGCGACAAAATGTGCGATATTAGCGCATGTTTCGGCGCGTTACTAATGGTGCACTTTTTGTCGCTTTCGGCGCGCGCCGAAGTCGCCATTAGGCATACTATTAGGTCCACTCCCTATTGGCGCGCGCCGGAAGCGACAAAAAGTGCGCCATTAGGGTATGTTTCGGCGCGCGCCGAAAGCGACAAAAAGTGCGCCGAAAGCGCCATTAGCAAGTGGCCCTAATAGGATTCCATACATAGGTTCCTGACAGGCTGGCCCTGCATTCTCAACGATTCGGCCATTTCCGCTTCGCTGAACATGAATTCCAGCGTGACGGAATCACTGAAAATGGTGTAAATTCTATGTTTAACCCTTTAGATATTGAGAACTGTTCATCGTGTTGTCTTTAGTTGACACTCATAATTTTAACGTCGTAGCCACATGTTGAATGGCCGTGACGGAATCACAGAAAAAATTACACCTATGTGATGGTTACCTTAACCCTTTCAGTGCCAGGGGCCGATCTCATCGGCCCTAATTTACGGTTTGTAAAATCGGCCCTAAAAAAAATTTAAAATTAAAAAAAATTTTTTTTTTTTTTAGATTGTTTTGGGTTGAATTTTTTTTGGGTATGCTTAAGCATGCTATAGCGAATTTAAAAACAAACTGGATAAAACCTTAGGGGCATGTTATAACTCAAAACTATCACCAAGTATTCATAGTGAAAAACACTAAGATTCCCTGGCACTAAACCTACAAAATAAGTCTGTTAAAGAACATAAGAAAAAATTATTAAAATTGTAAAAAATTGTAAAAAATAATAACAAATGATGAAAAATTGTTAGGCCAATGCATTCTCTTATATATGCGAGGCGACCTATGGTCGACTCGCATATATAAGAGAATGCATTGGCACAGGGTATATGGGTTGATAAAAAAAAATCGGACCTGGCACTGAAAGGGTACAAAGGAAAACCCTGCTCATTCGCCAAGTGCGAATCGACTTAAGGGTCTTCAACTGACAGGAGAAATATTTAACTTTGTATAAAATAACGATAATCTGTGTAATGACGTGGGGTTAGGGCATGACAGCGTTTTATATTTCGTGACTGAATCACACAGGTGCCGTGACGGAATCACAGTGAAAGTTTTGCTAGTCAATGTTGACCCCCTTCTTGAATTACTGTGGCATATTTTCTTCAAATAATAGGCTACCGCTATAACAATATAATCAGTTGTATGTGCAAAATTAATGAGCCATGCAAGATGATCATGATATAGATAACGTATGTAGGTTCATTATTGTGTGGTTCAATCAGATTCGTGCAATTCCTCGTGTCAACCAAGAAACAATGGGATCTAAATGTTTTATTATATGAAATGCGCTTTGATTGGACGTTGTGAGGTTGAACGTCGCTGAGAAAACCTGATCTATTTGCAGGTCTGGTAATATGTTATGTTAACCCCTGAAGTATCTGACGTCACTCAAAACTGTTATTAACCTGTTGTTTCATTAATGGGGTGAACATCGTTAGATATCTCGATTTTTTCGTTACCTTTTAACAGAGGATTTGGGGAAAGAAAATATTATAACATGATATTTGCAATGAGCTATCAGGGACAGAATAACCAAGAGGGTTGTCTACATGTCGTCCCCGTTGGACAGTAATATAAGTATACATGTAATAATAATTTGATTTTTTTTGTAAAGATGATATAAAAGTGCATTATTTTTTTAGATCAGAAGTCGAGCTGTTCCGGTGTATGGCTGAGAAAGTCGACGAATATGGCTACCCAGAGTCTCTCAAATATGTGCTCTTCGTTGACGTCTTCTCTAGGGCTCTCACTCATCTGGTGACGCCCAGTGACGTCGGACTGGTGTCGGTTGTCTAACAGCATCACGAATGGATCTCTCTCTCTCTCTGTCTCTCGAAGATGTAGAACGGCAACCTCAACCGGTTCATTGAAGTTTGATGATACGATAATCCGTCAACCGATTTACCAAACATATCCATTGTGTGCGAAGAATGAACGTGAGCGTGGTCTCCCCTTTCGACGTCCGTCGAGTGTCTCAACAGCGGGGCCTGCCGAAACATTGCATTGCATAATATTAAACAACCTACCATCGAAAGTCAGATGGTAAAATTTTGCTGGAATAGAAAGCATTGTGACATTGATATATATCCGCGGGACCCCCCATATATATATTATACATTTATTGCATTGTTTCGAGGTTGACATGAGGATTTATCAACCCGAGGAAGTTAATATTAACTTCCAAGGGTTGATAAATCCTCATGTCAACATCGAAACAATGCAATAAGTGTTTTATTATATGATCTGCCAATGTTACGAAGCCCATTGGGCCCGAAATACCTTACTGACCCATATATATGTACATGGATCCATCAAATGCACAACAATGTGTTTCTAGAAGCCAAAATTTAATAAACATGATTAAATTTCCTATTAATAACTCATGACGTCGCGTGATCTTGTTATTAACCCATCTGTCCTATTTATAGGACAATCCAGTAGATATCATGATTTATCAACTCATTTTCCGTATCATTTACTATGGGACTTTGAGTAGAAAGTTTGTGATCATATAATAATTAAGTTTAAAGTCCCACTTCATACCTAGGTCACATTATACCCGACATATTCCATAGTATATTCCATTTGGAATAGGAACCAAACATATATATAAATATTCCACCAGAGTATGGAACAGCTGCATGCATGTGCTCCCCCTCCCCGAGTGATAGACTGCACGACCAGTGATAGACTCACCCCGAGACTACTCCCGTTATTTATCCCATAATTCATCATAATTCACAATTAAGAGATAGAGTTATTCACCTTCCATTGAGAATAATAAACTGGCAGTACAACAAGATCCAAATTAAGCACATAACACACGTCGGTAATCAACATTTTCACAGTTTATTCGGCCGGATAAGTTGATAAAACAATGTTTTGGAGCTTACTCTTTCAAATTGTATATAATATGGAATATGTTGTATATAATGTGATCTGGGGACATCCAAGCCTTGAAATAGTGTGTCTGTCATTTGCAGAATGAGGCCCCCAGAGGGTGAATTTAGTGATGCTACCCCGCATAGCGGGCTAGCATCACCAAATTCACCCTCTGGGAACCTCATTCTGCTGAGGTGTAAGCAGAATGAGGTCCCCAGAGGGTGAATTTGGTGATGCTATGCGGGGTAGCATCACTAAATTCACCCTCTGTGGACCTCATTCTGCAAATGACAGACACACTATTTCAAGGCTTGAGGACATCTTTCGCCGGTATATCCATTCGATAGGGTTCACGCCGGTATACCCATTCGATTAGGGTTCACGCCGGTATATCCATTCCATAGGGTTCACGCTATCGGTGTGGCCAGGGCCCGATTATTTTCCAAACTGACCAAAGAATTGTACTTGGCCAAACTATTCCATGAGAGAAAATATCCTCTTGTGATTTTCGGTCCAGTTCACTATCGATCCGTGTCCAGTTCACTTGCGAGTTTTGTGTGCAAAATGACGACATTTACTACAATTCCGGCGGTTATTGCATAGAATTTCCACGAATAGACCACGTATGCAAATAGCACAACAATGAACTTATGTTGATACTTAAGATTATATTAGTTCTATATTTATAATGTTTCAAAACTGAGAAACGTTTACTATTAAACCACTCTTTCTCTTATAAATGGTGAACTGGGGTCCATCACAACTGAACTGGAACATTTTTGAAAATTGATAAATTCTACTAATGTACGTTTCCTTAACAATTTCCAACTAGAATGTTTTGATAGTTGACGTAGCCGCAAAGGTATAATATTCAACAAATGAACTGCATATATTTCTCTGTTGCAGAAAACTTGCGTTATTTACCATGGGAAAATCCCCAGTGACCTTGACCAGAACGGATAATAACTGGACCGAAAATTACCAGAGGATCTTTTCTCATGGAACAGTTACTACCCCGTGATTCTGTTATATATATATATATATATTTATTTTTTTTAGTTTCGTTTTTCTCAATGGTTCTAAATTTTGGTTTTTCAATATAGCCAGAATTTCTGAAAAATGACCAAAGATATTCAGAAATGATCAACGTGGACTGTTCCCACTCATAACGACCTATTTCCATGGTTTCCGCATTCCATGATTCACCTTTATGATTGTAGGGCGATATGTATATTTACAGGTGTTCCAGCTAAATTAGATGAAACAAGTTTTGCTTTGTGTATATAGCGGATCACTGATGAGTCGCAATTCTATACGAAATTAATCAACGTCCTGCACTAAATTCTATTCGAGTCGAGTTAGCGGGGCTCGAATAGAATTTAGTGGTCGTGGTTAATAAATTTCGAAAAAGAATTACGACAAATTTGAGATCCTTTTTATCACATAATCACATTTTAGCAAGGAAAAACCATATCGAAACGGCTGGGGTTTTAAAAAAAACAATTAATATTGATTTCCTTATCACAACCAAAGAGGAATTAAAGTGCACTTTCAAGAAAAAATATATTTCCATTTTAAATGTGTCTGTTCATGTTGACAACATTGTTCAACCACCCTTAACACTCATGTTTATCTCACCCAACACATATTGAATATTAAAATTATATTCTGATTAACATAATAATAATATTGATCGATATTATTGCGCTAAGCTGTTACGTCACTGTGCGTGCCGATAATACATGTGTGTCTTACTAAAAATATAAGGCCGGGTTCATGGGCTATTTATGTGATAAATTATAATTCTAACTTTTAGTTATATAAAGCATGTCTTACCAATATATTATATATATATTCGATGATTTAAGGAGACGCTATATCATTTATTTTGTAATAGCAATTGACTAAATCTATATGGTAATGTATGTATAACCTGTTTTATATGTCAATTGTTCCGTGTCTAAGGAGAATTAGATATCTTGAAAATATGACGTTGCGCTCTGAATGTATCTTTAATGTTCTGATATCTTAAAGATGCATAGTCCGAATTAACGCTCTCAAATTACTATTTCTTTGGCTTCCGGGGTAAAAAAAATATCTGATTCGAGCCAAGGAACCCACCCATCAAAGCTCAGAGTGATGAGATATCGATTTTGGCCTGAAACCGTCTTCTCGTCGACTTTTTCCCAGGCTACTAAGAAGAATAATAGATTTCAAATTTCAAAAATCGATATCTAATCACTCTGAGCTTTGATGGGTGGGTTCCTCGACTCGAATCAAATATTGTTTACCCCGAAGCCAAAGAAACAGTAATTTGGGAGCGTTAATTCGGATTATGTATCTTAAATGCATATGTACACATTAAATCAATTCGTCGGTCCATTGTGGAGATAGAACAATATGGCAAAGACAAAAATGAGTTTTGGAAAAGTCTTCCATAGCCTAGCTTTAATAGTAATTTGGTATACATTTGTTTGTTTGGACACGGTATCTGGTGATTTTCGGACAGTAAATCCCGCGCCAAACGATACTATAATATCTAATATCTCAGCAAAATGGACCTGGATAACATTATCACATAATCGCGCTGAAAAAGTGCTGAATTGTACACAGGTGTTTTGTACTATCGGTGCAAAACAGAGTTCAGACCACGGGTCCCCTGGTGCGACAACCCACCATGTGTATCCACCTTAATACCTTAATAAGGTAACTATAAAGGTATTAAGGTGGATACTCGTGGTGGGGTTGTCGCACCAGGGGACATGTGGTTCAGACCCCTCGCTACGCTATGTCTCTCGGCTGCAGGCCTGTGTATTTTCTTATTTAAATTTTTTTTATTGAAGTATTTTGTCAGTTACAATTCATTCTGGCTTGATCTAGACAATTTTCAAATTAATATGAACAGTTCAGTTTCTCAGAATAATGCAGAATGAATTGTAACCTAAAAGTCTCAAATAAATAAATGTGGCATATCTTCACATTACATGTAGGTACTGGCAGTTACGTCAACTGTGTTACTGAAAGTCTGGTGCCCACCAGCAGCATGTTTTCAGTTCAATTTAATTTTTATTGGAACGCGAACAATTATTCTCCAACAGAAATCGTGGCAGACGCGAACACACCATTTCGAACCAGATTACAAAAGATATATACCCTTCAGCACATTTTCAAAACATGCGTATACCCTTCGGTCATGATATCGATGCCAATGCCGAAACTGTTATTATTATGTTGTAATTACAATATAATTATGATATTCAATTTGTGTTGGGTATTTAGTGTTGACTGAGATAAAAATTGGTGATAATGGTGGTTGAACAATTTTGTTAACATGAAAAAGACACATTCAAAATGAACACTATTTTTTTAAAGGTGTCTTTACTTCCTCTTTGGTTGTGATAAGGAAATCAATATTAATTTTGTTTAACCCTTTACCCAACAGAACGGCCCTGTGCCAATGCATTCTCTTATATATGCGTGTCGACCCTAGGTCGCCTCGGATATATAAGAGAATGCATTGGCTTAACATATTAAAAATGATAAAATTATCAAAGAATGTAGAAAAATATTATAAAAATTGTTAAAAAATGTAAGAAAAAATTATAAAATTGTTAAAGAATGTAAGAAAAAATGGTAAAAAGTGTTAAGAAAAGAATTTTTTAGGCCAATGCATTCTCTTATATATGCGAGGCGACCTATGGTCGACTCGCATATATAAGAGAATGCATTGGCACAGGGCATAACTGTAACCATCACAATGTGGTCAATGAACCGGTTCCAATGATATCCATATTTGTATGGTGTTATTGAGACAGACCGAAGATATTTTAGGCTGTTGAAGCTTTATTTGGGCGTTTTTGGCCGTTGTGTTGGGTAAAGGGTTAACCCCAGTAGTTTCGAGATTGTTTTTCCTTGCTAAAATGTGATTATGTGCTAAAATAGATCTCAACGTCGTCGCAATTCGCTACGAAATTCATTAACCTCGTCCACTAAATTCGATTTGAGCCTCGCTAAATCTCGTTCGATTCGAATTTAGTGCACTCCGTTAATAAATGTCTATTATAATTGCGACTCATCACAGCGCCTCTATAAATAAAACTCAGTCGACGATATTGCATTTTCTGTTAAATTTCTCTCTCATTGCGAGTTATTTTATCCACTTGAATATAAATCTACAGTACATATTTCTTTTACAAAAAGTTACCTATAGAAATCCAGGGTTCGCAAAGTACCGTCGGTACCAGGAAATGTGGTATCGGAACCACGGTATTGGTATCGCGGTACTGCCCATATATCCTCATATATATTTTTTAAAGCGGGTGTATACGTGAATAATGTAGTTTGTTGAGAGGAGGGATGGTTGATTTTGCACAGATGAACAGATCAAAAGGGTGAATAGTACATGACAGGCGAATAACATACATTCCAATATACATTTACCCATTTTATGAAATTGCATGATTTTATGAAGGCATGCTTCTTCATACCACTATACCTCGGGGACGAGCTACTGACATATTAGACTCGACGCATTTTTCTTTGCCCTTGTATGCGAATAACATTTATTTCAATATACATTGGTGCATTTTATATATTGTGACATGGTATGCTTTTTATGAGGGTGCTTCTTCATACCACTGGTATATACTGCCTCGGGGGGGGGGGGGGGGTCGGAAACAAATTTCAGGCACGTATGGCATTTTTTCCCTTTCGATCATTTTTTGTACCCACCCACCCCCACCGCCAAATTTTTTTCCGTTTTCGGCAGTTTTTTCCGACCATTTTTTGACATCCACCCCCCCCCCTTTTAACACTAAAACAGAGATTTGCGGGGGGAAATTCACTGTAAACAGCTGTATATGAATTTCTGTGCATACTATTTATCATGGATGTTAACATGGACATGTAAATAGGAATGAGTAATTTTGAGGTCATTCGGCCAAAAAAACATGGCTGCCAGCGGCCATCTTGGATTTAAAAATTTGCAACAAAATACAACACGATAACTGCCTGCAGTCAGTTTACCAGTTAGAATTACATTATTTCTCTCATTCAAACTGATTCAAAGTGGTTTTGAAGCCCAACTCATTGCCAAAACACTAAAAACAAGCAGGAAATTTTTTTTTAGTTGCGGAAAAAATTGCTTGTTGGTGGCTTTGACCACCCACCCACCCCGGCATACGTGCCGGAAGAAATTTGTTCACCCCCCCCCCCCCCCTGCCTCGGGAACGAGTTATGAACGCATATAGACTCGACACATTTTGATTTTCTCCTGTCGCTTGGGTCATCGAGATAGTAGTCCCAAATGTTACTGGTGTTCATATTTGTTCTGCAACATGTAGTCATGATTAACTCAATTGAATTTGGTAATACGAAGAAAAGTCGATATATAGACGACCACTTATAATACACTTGCATAATCTAACAGGTGCGTAGCAAACAAGAAACCACCGGTTGCCGGTGGAGACTGGTTCCTGGACAAACACACCATATAACGGGAGATTATGCTCGTTATGTGGAGAGGGACTCGGAGATGAATTTCATTTTATACTAGTATACCCAAACCTGAAAGAGCTTAGATCAAGGTATATAAAGACATATTACTATAAAATACCCAACACATTGAAGCTAACCTACCCTTTTAATAGCGGTAATAAACGAACGCTTACTAATCTTGCTCTATTTATTAAGAAAGCCCAATCAATAACGAGGATCTCCTGAGGCACACCAAAAATCATATAAACCGACACAAACCTTCTGATCACTGACCACATATCCCATATTATATTGCCGTATATATATTCATGTAACGCACTGCACGCATGCACAATCCAAAATATTTTGAAATTTAACAGTGTATATTTTCCGCTCTATGTCGAAATGACGACGAGTATATACCAATAAATTGAAAATTGAACAATAACTATTACCCTCTAAACAATTATAATGTGTGTGTGGAATTTGACCGGTTCAGGGTGTGCTAGATATCCCAATAGGGTCACATTAACACGGCATAATGTCTGACCCCCGACAAAACCATGGAGTCAGCAGTCATAGAATTGATCACAATGTGACAGAAACACATCACTCACACATCCTAGTTATCAGCATCGTTGTCAACGAAATCTTGGTGTACTCATCAGCTACATTCTGTCTGCGTTATCGTGTGCACACCATATGACAGTTCTGTAAATATCTCACTATCACCATATGACACATATAATTAATACGACCCCAGATGCAGAAAGCATGTGCGCGATCAAGGCTATACCAATATATGATTCACTTCCGGTTCAAAGTTCGAAAAACACAACTGTTAACCTACTCCGTATACCTGACGTTTATAATTAGAGTAAATCGTTTAGCTCTGTTTGAATAGTTGGGTCCACCAAATACTGTTAACCCTGTTGTGTAACTGCTTTTTCAACCAATCCCGATTATCGGCGGTTCTGACAGTCAGAACAGGTATCGCATTTAAAACTTAATTTAATTTTCTATTATCAATCCTGATAGTGCCTAATGAACGGTTTGCTGAAATCATACAAATATTTTCCTTCGTCTCGCTCCCAGAGTGCAACATAATTCAAACTAAGATATAGAGTCATTCCCCTTTTCATTGAAAATAGTAGACTTACAGTGTAATCCAGTTGAAACTTAAGCACAAAAACACGTCGGTACCTCAACAAAAACGACATCTTCACAGTTTATTCGTCTGGATAAGTTGAAAATACAATGTTTCGGAGCTTCCTCTTTCAAATTTCAAATGGTACATAATATATAATGTGATCTGGGGGGGGGGGGGGGTCTTTAAGCCGCATTTAGCCCGGTTGCGATTCCGGTATTTCTACCGACTGCCAACCCTGCCTGGAACCATGAGTATATATTTTAAATAATCAAGTTAAAATGGGACAGTGCGTTAGTCAACGTAATCTGTTTACAGTAATGCCCAAAGTAATTGACAACTTAACCACAGCAGAATTATGGGAAATTTTTCAGGATTTAGTCAGAAATATGGCTTGTTGCCATTCATCGGAAAGCTTTCGCCGAGAGTTTTCCGATGAATGGCAACAAGCCATATTTCCGACTAAATCCTGAAAAATTACCCATAATTCTGCTGTGGTTATGTGGTCAATTACTTTGGGCATTACTGTAATCAGATTATGTTGACCTATTTTGACCTTAATTAACGTGCAAATTATTTTGGTTGTCTGCCAGTCACGACGGTTGTCCTGTATTTGGACGTGGAGCCATCAATCAAAGTTATTCACTTATCAGTTTGATGAGTTTGATGCTATAATATAGCGTTATGTCCTTTCTTCTTATTTTTCACAGATTGTCAGTTGGCAGCCTTGCTAATTGGTTAAATGGACATGAGGCCATGTCCCAATATTTAATGTTTTAGATTGAAATCACTTGAGTTAGATATGATAAAAATAAAATAACGTATAGCTGCCATTCTAGGTAACATAAAAATGCTATTCCATACATTTTAGTATTATTTCATATGATCATCCAAACTCCATGCAGCGCCCTCTACGTTATCACTGCCACAAGGATGGTATGTTGCGGACCGATACATCTATTTTTACATATCGTCGGAACTATATTTAGTCACCTATTATCTTATTTTGACCACCAAAAGTTTGAAATAATGGTAATTCTTTCGGTATTTATAAGAACAATACGGAAGCGTATTCGGGACATGGTAGAACAAAAATAAAGTCAAAATTTTGACTTTTTATCTCGAAATTTCGACTTTCTAAGTCAAAATTTTGACTTTATAAACTCAAAATTTTGACTTTTTATAATTTTCTAAAAATAGAATCACACTGCTTATTCTATTTTTAGAAAATTCTTAAAAGTCAAAATTTTGAGTTTGAAAGTCAAATATTTCGAGATAAAAAGTCAAAATTTTGAGTTTATAAAGTCAAAATTTTGACTTAGAAAGTCGAAATTTCGAGATAAAAAGTCAAAATTTTGAGTTTGAAAGTAAAAATTTCGAGATAAAAAGTCAAAATTTTGAGTTTATAAAGTCAAAATTTCGAGATAAAAAGTCAAAATTTTGACTTTATTTTTTGTTCTACCATGTCCCGAATACGCTTCCGTAGAACAATATGAACTGAGCCAGACATAGACAATTTTAATCCTAAAACATAAGAACTATAAGAACACGTAAGAAATCCTTACCAAATGTCCTTATTGCAGTGGTATCTCAGTGGAGCGATGGGAGATAACTCTGCCTGGAGGATCATCATCCTGATCGGAAATTTAAAGAAAAATATTTCTATGAGAGGCCAATAAAATATTTTGAGTTGGGAGATTTTTTAGGGTAGGTATAGGGTCAGGGGAAACCAAGTGTATTTATTATGGCCAAGCCGCCTAAGATTCCCGACGATGTGCGGTACTAATTGCATGTGGCCTAGCGCCAAGCATACCTCAAAGATATGTTTTGTTTATTTATTATTATTTTGTCAAACTAACTGTAAATAAATGCTCAAATAAATTTGGTCACAAGAACCATCTAAAGTGACTGCTGAACTTTCGACTTTGTTTGAAAACCATTCCCATCATTGACAAGCTCGATTGTGTATCTAAGCCATCTTATAGTTAATGATGGTGTATCTCTAGCAGGCCACAATTACGATAAAAACAATTATAAAACCCAATTTCAAGCCTACAAATACCTTTTTCTGTGAATAACATCACAGGTCCCTGAGACAAATTTGGTCACAACGCTAAAAGTACCCATATATAAGACTTATTAAAGATACATAATCCGAATTAAGGCAAATTACTATTAATTTGGCTTCAGGGATACAAAATATGTTATTCCAGTCGAGGAACCCACCCATCAAAGCTCAGAGTGATCAGATATCGATATTTGAAATCTTTATTTTTCACCACCGATAATTTTAAGTGGCCCAGTAAACAGTCGACGAGAATACAGTCTTGGGTGAAGATGGATAACTCTAAAATCAAGTGGCTCAAATATTTGACAAACCGGCAAAATTTCGTTGAACAAAATGTTGATATTGACGGTGGTTAGCATTACTTTTCGCCAATTAATCGATTCTGATAACTGAAGCGGCATTTAAAAAAAAAAAATGTTGTTGGAGTCTGATGATATGGGGACCATCGAGTCAGATTGAGTCTTATATAGGTACTTTTAGTGTTATGACCAATGTTGTGCCATGAATATGAATAAAACACAGACAGAACTGAGGATTTTGGAATATTATTATTATTTATCTATTAAAGTGGTTTATTCCTAATGTAACCGAGCAAGCTATCTGAATCGATATGACATTTTGCCTTCATGGAGCAAACTCCGTGCAGGGTTTACCTCCCTTGATGAGTCGGTAAGACCGCTGCTGCCGGCGACATTTTACCCACATTTGCTGGACTTGCGCGATATTGAGATATATACTAAGCAAACAGAGCAACATGCTGCCCTTGTTAAGCATACAAAATATCGAACAAAATTTGTATTAATTTTGAACCTTAATTTTGAAAAGTCCCACTAAAACAGAAGAACTATATTTCGAAACGGTGTGATTCGGTTCTTAGATTATTTTATCATCACAAAAGTCCAAACGCACGTGTACGACATTGTCACAACTCGCACGGCAAGTCATACACAAGAGTTCTAATTTGCTGCAATTTTGACGAGTAGCTTGCGAAAATCGTCAACAAAACTACCGCTCTGATTTTCCATTCTGTCATTATGTTTTAGTGCGAGAAATTTTCTCAAAGCAAATAGAAAATTTGACTTTGGAGCGATCGGGTTTCGCCATTTTTGCTAGAAAAACCCATGCTAAATAAAGAAACACTGACTATTACCCAGCCGGTGACAGAGTCAGAAAGGAAGTATGACTGGTGCGCTCTGCTAGAGATTGTTCATGGAGATCGAGTGCTAACAAGATCGAGTTCTCCCGCTGGCTATGCTCCGTGTACGTGTCTGCGAGACCGTCTGAAAAACAAAACAGGTGTTTTCCATTGGTATTTATTATTGTATACACCGGAAACTATAAAAAAACTAGTTAGGAAGATATACACTGTATTTAAGTGGTCCTGCTAATTTACTATGATGTTGGAAGATCATGCCATGACTATCTACTCTGGCTACGCCGGTAGATATCATATTTCACCAGTTCATAACCTGGGAATTTGTTTAAACCTGTTCTGACGGAAACCCCACTATAACATTGAAAAAAGATCGCGCGAAATATATAAATAAAACAATCTCAATTAAAAACAAGCGCGCTACTTTAACAAACACATTGCTGTTAGTTTTACACGTAACATAATTATATCAAGAGCAATGCGTTTCTTAACCCTTTCAGTGCCAAGTCCGATTTTTGTATCAACCCATATTTCCTTGATAATTTTTCAAATTTATTGATTAGAATAATGTGATACATTGATGGATAGAGCTCTTAGAAAAATTATCAAGGAAATATTGGTTGATACAAAAATTATCAAGGAAATGTGGGTTGATACAAAAATCGGACTTGGCACTGAAAGGGTTAAAGTGGCGTGCTCGTTTTTATTTAGTTTTTTTAACTCCGTGGTTAAAGATACATAATCCGCCTAACGCTCCCATGTTACTATTATAATCCGCCTAACGCTCCCATGTTACTATTATAATCCGCCTAACGCTCCCATGTTACTATTATAATCCGCCTAACGCTCCCATGTTACTATTATAATCCGCCTAACGCTCCCATGTTACTATTATAATCCGCCTAACGCTCCCATGTTACTATTATAATCCGCCTAACGCTCCCATGTTACTATTATAATCCGCCTAACGCTCCCATGTTACTATTATAATCCGCCTAACGCTCCCATGTTACTATTATAATCCGCCTAACGCTCCCATGTTACTATTATAATCCGCCTAACGCTCCCATGTTACTATTATAATCCGCCTAACGCTCCCATGTTACTATTATAATCCGCCTAACGCTCCCATGTTACTATTATAATCCGCCTAACGCTCCCATGTTACTATTATAATCCGCCTAACGCTCCCATGTTACTATTATAATCCGCCTAACGCTCCCATGTTACTATTATAATCCGCATAACGCTCCCATGTTACTATTATAATCCGCCTAACGCTCCCATGTTACTATTATAATCCGCCTAACGCTCCCATGTTACTATTATAATCCGCCTAACGCTCCCATGTTACTATTATAATCCGCCTAACGCTCCCATGTTACTATTATAATCCGCCTAACGCTCCCATGTTACTATTATAATCCGCCTTACGCTCCCATGTTACTATTATAATCCGCCTAACGCTCCCATGTTACTATTATAATCCGCCTAACGCTCCCATGTTACTATTATAATCCGCCTAACGCTCCCATGTTACTATTATAATCCGCCTAACGCTCCCATGTTACTATTATAATCCGCCTAACGCTCCCATGTTACTATTATAATCCGCCTAACGCTCCCATGTTACTATTATAATCCGCCTAACGCTCCCATGTTACTATTATAATCCGCCTAACGCTCCCATGTTACTATTATAATCCGCCTAACGCTCCCATATTACTATTATAATCCGCCTAACGCTCCCATGTTACTATTATAATCCGCCTAACGCTACCATGTTACTATTATAATCCGCCTAACGCTCCCATGTTACTATTATAATCCGCATAACGCTCCCATGTTACTATTATAATCCGCCTAACGCTCCCATGTTACTATTATAATCCGCATAACGCTCCCATATTACTATTATAATCCGCCTAACGCTCCCATATTACTATTATAATCCGCCTAACGCTCCCATGTTACTATTATAATCCGCCTAACGCTACCATGTTACTATTATAATCCGCCTAACGCTCCCATAGTCACGCAGTGCATACTTAAAGGTACTCAATCCGATTTAACACTTCTAAATTACTTTTTCTTTGGCTTCGAGGATAAAAAATATTTGAACCCACCACCAAAGATCAGAGTGATCAGATATCGATTTTTGAAATCTATTGTTTTTCACCACCGGTACTTTTGGCGGCCTGGCAAAAGTCGACGAGCCAAAGAGCCAAAAAGTCGATAAGTCGAAGAGTCCAAATTGCCGATGAAGATGGATAACTCTAAAATCAAGTGGCTTTGGGTCTTAGATATTTTGACAATCCGGCCAAATTTCGTTGAACAAAATGTTGATAATAACAGGTTTTTGGGGCAATTTTATATTATAGTTGACTGTGGTTAGCATTATTTTTTTAGCAAGTAATCGATTCTGATAACTGAAGCGGCATTTAAAAAAAATGTTGTTGTTGTTGGAATCTGATGATATGGGGACCATCGAATCGGATTTAGTACCTTTAATTTTGAGAGAAATGTTTCCCCTACCCCCACCCCAATAAGGATTTTATCGCAAAAAAATCACTATACAGTTGTCGCCCGCTGTCGAGGGAGACATTGAGATTTGTCACCCGCTCGAGAACGGAATGTCTCCCGAGGAGCGCAGCTCCGAGGGAGACATTCCGTTCTCGAGCGGGTGACAAATCTCAATGTCTCCCGAGAAAAAGGGCAACAGCTGTTTTGTTATCCGATTATATACCACAGACAAAAAATCCTTCCCATCCAAACGCACGAGTCACGAGTGCTTGCTTTCCCGATTATGTATATTTTCAGTAACTACTTATCGTCCTATAGGATTTCTGTTCCATAAACTATAGTCAAGCCGTTATGCGTTTGATAATCAGCGTTTATTTACGATCATTTTGGTGGTTAAATCGTCAAAATCGGTCCATGCAATGTAAACCAATAAGCCACATAGGTATGGTATCGCCTTCTGCAATGTGGAATATTCAATGTCGTCTTGTGCGCAGAATTTACTCGCGATGTTCATTTCATAACGGTCTTCCCCGAAAGCTATTGGGAAGTTGTCGATTTCATTAATGTACATTCATATGTGTCAGTGCTCCCAAGTAACTGGCGATCCTCACACAAAATATTTCTATGATCACATTGCAGACATTTTAGTACGTCGTAGTGATGTGAAATAGATGAGTTACTGCAGTGTGTGTTTGGAGATATTCTTGCAATATAACATCAGGCGGGCGACAAAAACAATGTCTCCCGGCTCAGCGGGCGACAGTGTGATTTGTCGCAGTGTGATTTGTCGCCCGGCACGTGACAGGACATGGGCCAATCAGAAGGGTGGAAAATAGGGTGGAGGGTAACAAAGTAGTTTGTTGAAAATCGCTATAAAATGAAAAAGCCCCCACGCCACGCACGAGTGGCGAACAAGAAAAATGTGTGAAATACATCCGTTTATCGGAAAAAACATAGTCGGCAAATATCCGCATGGGGGTGGCCATATAGCTCGCGATCTAGAATCAGTCTATTCAACAAGAGACATTTAGTGCGCGCAAATAAACAGACACGAGAGTCGCAAAAGCAATGACAGACGACATCTTAGATAGCAGTTTTCATTCACTTAGGATTTATATCAACTTTGAGACGAAAATCATTCATTAAAGGTACTCAATCCGATCAGAAGGTCCCCATATCATAAAATTTCCCAAAACTTGTTATTTATCAACAGTATGTTCAACGAAATATGGCCGTATTATCACTTGAGTATTCACGAAATTTGGCCGTATTACCACTTGTTTTTAGAGTTATCCATCTTCATCCGCAATTTTGACCGAGACCGGCCGTTTGACGTCGTGTTTCCGGGGCACAAATAATTGAACATCTCGAGAAATAACAAACTTCAAAAATCGATATCTGATCAACTCTGAGCTTTGATGGATCGAGCCTTTGGTGAGCCTTGATGAGCTTTGATGAGCCTCGGCTCGAACCAAATTTTTTTTATCCCCGAAGCCATAGAAATAGTAATTTAGGAGCGTTTATTCGGATAATTCATCTTTATTTCTAAAACTATATGTATCTTTTCCTCACGCAGTTTCATTCGAACTGTATATAATAGTGTCTGCGTCGATAGCGTTACATGGGCACCTGACTCGATATTTTTCTTAAAGTGATACCGATTATATGATTTTTTATTTATTTTGAAGATATATCTGAAAAACTACAGTATATTTGTGAACTTACGCACACATAACGTAATTAAACTATGCACAATACCGATGTCTCCATGACTTTCGACGAGAACATAGGCCAATGCAGCTTTCTATAACATTCCCCACGTTCGCATGGATGTATATAGGGTGTCAATGTTCACGTGTTTCGATGCCATTGAATCCAGGATGGCCGCCAAAATTGAATATCTGACCTTAGTCGGATTCCTTATGTCGAAAAAAATGGTCGCGCGTTTTCGGAATTTTAAAAGCGATGTGAGAACGGTTTCTATACCACCAGTGTGTCTATTTTCAGAATCTACCTGTTTCCAGCTTGATATTTTAGTGGAAACAGGCTTTTGTGAGACTTTTGTTTGTGTACCCCTCTATTTTTCCCCGTCCACCTGGTAATAATAAACATGCTATTACGCATAGCAAGTTCGGTAAGTGGCTTTCTTTGTTTATGGAAATCGCAAAACATTGAGAGATCTTGCCACAAATTACTTAATTACATATCTTAATGTGAAATTATATCATGAAATCATCAGATGAATTGTATTTATGACTGCATTTTCAATTTTCTTTCCCAAATATTAAGGTATTGTATATTCTTAAAATCAGCTACATCAAATATAGACGAACAATCTACAAGGATATCTTGATCATATGCCACAAACAAAACTTCGATAAAACGACATGCGAACGGGTTATTTTTCATTATCATGTCTACTTTCAGAGTTTACCTGTGTCCAGTTGAAATTTTATTGCAAAAAAAAGGGGTTTTTGGACAGTTTTAAGAATTTAAAGAGCGTTTACTTATTATACACATATTAATCCTCATAACTAACCTTCTGGTGGACTGTGCGAGTTGAAATTAACAAAAGTATAAAATATGGCGGTCTACTTTCAGAGTCTATTTGTTTCCAATATGACATTTTAATAGAAACAAATTGTTTGGACGTGTTTAAAAATTTAAAGAGCGTTTCCTGATTATACAGGCATTAACTAACACGATTAGCCTCTTCACGAATTATGCGAGTTGAAATTATGCACATATGTCAAGTATGACTCTGACATATATTTTTTAGAATGGTGTCGTCAGATAAGTCTCCGCGGGTACAGTACTACAGTTGCGAACAAAACTAATGTTGGACCCTAAAGAGAGTTTGACAATTTACTCAAATGTTCACAGTGGTGGAACTTAATGGCTATCATATATGCATGGCTCTTACATGTAATCTATCGTAACTACATGTGATTTTACCAAATTATGTTTATCAAGACTAAAGTTTTAGGATGTCGTTGTTTTTTCATCAATTGACAAAATTAATGTTTATTGCCAGGACGAAGTACCGCATAATACGGACTTGTGTGCTAACAATTATGCGAGTCAAATTTATATAAGTGTCAGTCAAAACTTTTAGGACATGGGAATATATTTTTTATTTCGTACCCACGAAATACTAATTCGTGGCCACGAAATAACTAATTCGTGGCCACGAAATAACTAATTCGTGGCCACGAAATAACTAATTGAGATATACGATCGTCAGTCCCATTATTGTAATGGAAGCGGATAGAGATGATCTGATTGTAGTTGTCCACCATCTTGGCATGAGCCACTGCGATGTGAGATAAATGGTGTTGTAGGGTGGCCCGTAAAACGAATTAAGTAATCACCCCTTTCACCAACACGATCCAAAGATGCAGCCGTCCTGGGGTGGGTCACACAGGGCACCACGACATTTAGTATATCTTGGGGTCACCCAACAGCGCCAATTATACCACACCAAACGGTTAAGGGGGGAGAAATTGTATAGGTGCCATATTTGAACCCATCTGGGGCGGCCATTTTGGATCGGGGATGGTGAAAGCGGGTGAATATTTAGTTTGTCTCAGTGGTCACCCTACAACACACTGTGTTCGACCTAAAATGGGGGTGGGGCAATTGCACGGTACCATATATGGACCCCTCTGATCACTCATTTTCTGTTCCCCCGTTCTCTCTGGGCTATAGTTTATATCGGACGTTCATGTCCCCATAGAGCCCGGGTCCCACACCATAAGGGGTTTATAGTAGCTTCTCTGCGATCGTACGCATTGTTTCTAAAACATCAAGTGTAACCATACCGTAAAGGTATCTGGATATATACAAAGGTCAATCAGTTATTTCGTGGCCACGAATTAGTATTTCGTGAACACGAATTAGTTATTTCTTGGCAAGAATTAGTATTTCGTGGCCACCAACTTAGTTATTTCGTGGCCACGAATTAGTGTTTCGTTGCCTCGAATTAGTATTTCGTTGCCACGAATTAGTAATTTCGTGGCCACGAATTAGTATTTCGTGGCCACGAAATAAATAAACAATTTCCCATGTCCTAAACCAGCCACCGTAGATTATGGATCATTCTGTTTTAGTATTAAATTTGGAGAAACCCGACCAGCATCAATGTAACAACTATAACAACTCATCTATGCCAATACTATTTTAGCCATACATGTGGATAGGGTGGTATTGTTTAAAAATGTTAAACAATGTTATCATGTCCATGTGTATTGCTAAATATTACTGGGCATATATATATGGTTGTTCTATAATTCCCGGTCGTGTTTATCAAAATTTGGAGTTTAAATTATGTCCATATGACGATAAAGAAAACATTTTCTCCGTCCACTCGATACACCCCCGGGATACGTGCTTCACATACTAAATTAACATCTTAGTCAACATAACAAATCACTCCCTCAAATCCTTTGCCACAAGAAAAAAATAAATTGTCACTATAAATAGGCAAGACATCTATGAACACTTTCTAAGAGATAATTTATTTATAAGAAGATATATATGTGCATTATGTGCATGCTTGGTCTTATATATAGTACTAGAAGGTGACCCGACTTCGTCCGGGCTTTGACCTTGAATTGTCCATTTTGAAGAACAAGGTCAAGTGGGGTCACGATTTGACCAGTCCAAAAACACTGCCCGGACAAAAGTACCCGACAAACGTGCCCGTCGACATCCATCCGGTTTTACCCGATTTGACCTTGAATTGATCATTTTGAAGGTCAAGGTCTGGTCGGGGTCACGATTGGACCCGTCCAAAACAATCGGTGAACAAAAGTAACCCCACATATCAAATTTCGTCGAAATCCCATCAAAATTGGCGATTTGACCTTGAAGTTACCCGATTTCAAGGTCAAGGTCACGTCGCACGGGCAAATGAATATGCTTATGAGACTCGCCATAAGAAAGTACCCCCACATACCAAGTTTCATCGAAATCCCGTGATATTCGGGCGTTTGACCTTGAAATGACCCGATTTCAAGGTCAAGGTGACGTCGCACGGACAAATTAATATGCCTATGTTCGTCCCCGGCCGAAAATATCCCCACATACCAAGTTTCATCGAAATCGGCTGGGCCATTTTCGAGTCCATCGATTACAGACACACACAGACACACACAGATCTTCCAAAATATATAATAGACAACACAGTAAGATGCAAGTGACACAGTACGGGGACAATACTGTGTCGAAGAACATAGTTGAGGGGACCCTTCCATCATCCTTCATAATGCATCATGATTCCATCTGTTGTGAAAAAACCATCGACTTAGGCTTAATGGATCGTTCTCCCCCAATAATATACTTGGCTTTGAACCAATCAACACTCTGGGCCGTGGTATTTCCCCGTAAATTAGATAGTGTCTATAGTTGGATGGTATTGGTTCTGTTCAGATGGTGACACAGATATGAAACTGTAGGCTACATGTTTGTGCCCCATGGGCCATTGATCATTATAAGATTGAGAACCTTGGTCTAGGAAATTACCGGGAATTCACTGGAAATTGCAATTGTAGCTGATATAGGGTCAACGTTTGCGTTTCCGATGCAGTTAATACCCAAATGTGAAATTTGAAATATACATGGCTGTCAAAGTGAACCAGATGTCTTATTTAAGGTTAGCAACGGTTGCTAACCAAATGCCACAATGGTGTACTAATCATTCATTGGTATTGCCTTAAGTAGGTCAGTGTCTAATTACATGGTGCTGGTTTTGTTCAAAGTTGGGCACATGTATGTCTAAACATATGCAGCCATGTTCTGCATAGGCCACTGATCATTATACGATCAGGAGACTTGCCACCGGTCCCGATAGCTCCTTAGTAACAGTTACTAAGCACATATTCGGAATTTGCAGGAAAATGCAACTATGGTTGATATCTATTTTACTCATTAAGCTCTACTTTAGTGGAAATTCGAATTTGCTTGATTTTCACAGCTATACACGAAGCGTGGAGATTAACTGCGGTCAGAATATTGATGGTGAATATTGGGTTTCAGTCGCTGTACTGAAGTTGGCCAATGTAACTGGCATGGGAAGTGTGAAATCAAAGCCTATACGTTATATTAAAGATCTCAGCTGCACCGAAATGTCCATTTATCAGTAGCACAAATCATGCGAAAACACATATTCTCTCAGTGCATGTGGGGTAGACTCCGATGACAACGATTGAGTTAATAACAACGAACAACTACCATATATACCTATGTATTTGTGACACTACATCCCGTTATGACCAACGATGTGGTTTTAAAAACTAGTCAGTGGACATCAAGACAGACAAGTATCAAATAAAACACTAATATAATATGTAATCACATCGTGAACAGTCTTGTTGTGACTATATTCGTTTGAGTCAACATGCTGTATATTATCGATATTACAAAACCATTCGACACTTACTTTTGCCAATTACTGTATCTTGAGGCATAACTATATCATATATTGCTTCTATTAACTCACGGATAGTTACAGTGGGTCAAACACGAGTGTTAGTCTACATATATAGTTGCGCACGGTTGCCAATAAGTGATATTACAATCAACGTTTGAGCATAACACGAAATTCTCCATAGGGTTAAGTGTTAAATTGTTATCGCAACTGTAGCCAGCAAGAATCATCTGATCACATCCATTCTGTTTAAAACTACGTCTGTGTTTCACACTTAGTATTTTTTAGGAATATCAGTACGCGTATATCGTCATACGCAAAATGGCCCCATTTAAAAAATCCAAACTACTATAATCTCCATAGGGCTCAGTGTTAAATTTTGATCACAACTGTAGCCAACAAGAATTAACCGATCACATCAAAATTTTCAACAATACATGTAACTGTGATATCTAGTAGTTTGGAGAAGTTTCAAATCGCACCGATCACCATACGCACGATCGCACCATTTATCGTGTTCTGTAAATACGAAACGCTCTCTAAATTATGTTGACCCAGATTTAGGACGACCCGCCAAAATTCAAGAATGGAAACAAGTCAATCCTGAAAACACACCTACTGGGCATACATAATCCGTTTTCAGATCGCTTTTAACAAACCAAAAATGCAAAATGACATAAGGAATCCGACTACCTGGTAAATTTTAATTCGCAATCACTCCAGGAGATTGTGAGGTATTAAGTCGTGCGATGTGTCATTTTATCGATAATTGAGTACTCCTTATTTATGCTGAATTGGTTTCGAGCAAAAAGACACCCAGAATGTCCCAAACGTCCAAAAAGACACCCAGGATCTCAAAGTCCCACCAAACCAACGGGAATTTAGATTAGTCGTCTGCTATATATTTATTAATATTGTTATAATAATTACTTGTTTTTTTATTTGTTTTTAAATCGGAGTGAAATATTAACCGAATTTAAATGGGCTTATATATACCGTCCGCTTTGAGTCCCATTGGCAGCGCAGTTCCGTATTAATAAATAGCAGACGACTCTTGTAAATTCCAGTAAACAAGTTTGTCAGACTTTGAGATCCTGGGTGTCTTTTTGCACGTTTGGGACACCCTGTGTATCTTTTTGAACTTATGAGAGATAATGGGTGTCTTTTTGATCGAAGCATGTGACAATGACCAATTCAGCCTTATTTATAGGTATGTCTAAATTTCACATATTCAAAATGGCCGCCAAAATGGCCGCCGGAAGTTGAAAATGTGACGCTTTTTTTTTACTAATATCTTCTAGATCAGTTTCTGTTGTTTTGAACTGCTTGAGGACTGTGACCTTATTTATTGTTTTTATATATTAACTGATCATTGTGGTAATAAAAAAAAGCAATTCTTGGGGTCCTAGCCCCTTCAGATCCCTCAAAATTTAGATTGTACTGAACGCGGTGTAAAATTTCACAAACTTTTCACAATTGGGTTTCTAGTCATATTTCAACAAGGAATGAGCAGAACTGTCGACTATAAATGAGGCATACCCACATTCAAAAACGCTCATCGTGTTGCCAACCGCGCTTCTACGACGATCCAATCGCACAACTCCTAGTTACGTGCGCTCGCGCAACAGTATGGCGATCAGTCAGATTCGTAGGTACGTACGTTGGTGTCACCCTACCGATTTCACTCCATGACGTCACCCTTACGCAGTACATGACGGCGACGTTACGGAGTAGATTATAGAGTTGACTTCCGTTACTAGCTCGTTGCTATATAAACAAACCAGCGATGTGGCTTTTGTCGAAAATTGACAGTCAGTTCATTCGCCCTGTATACATGTACTTTCAGAAAATACAAAACACTACAACGTTATTCCCCAGTAACCCCACCAATGTCAGTGTCTCCGCGACAGACACGGCGTGAAATACATCGCATTGAGTAAACAATTTCCCATTGTTTCAATTCAACTTCAAGATCGCGGTAAAATCAAAACCGTTTAAGTATTTTTAACGATAAGAGCGATGGTAATTGGGGGACTAGCATTAAATTTAAAATAAAAAGTCGTGAATTGGCTGAGTGTTTTCCATGGCCGCACATTTCGTTGATAATTACGAGCCATTTGTTTGTCTAAATAACATTTTTAAGTTCGAAGAGCATTAGAATGGGGATAACAGTTTGGTGTTTTGTGATTTCGGAAAGGTACATGGCGAATATACTGTGGCAAATACCCGTTAATGGGCTCCGGCTCCGCCATCGCCCATTAACTAAATTTGCCAGAGTATATTCGCCATGTACCTTTCCGAAATCACAAAACACCACACTGTTATCCCCTAAATAAAATTATTGAAGATTGTAATTGTCTTTTTTTGCTAACATTAAATTAAATTAAATTAAATAAATCAAGTAAAATACAGTGAAATCATTGTGGTAATAAAAAAAAGCAATTCTTGGGGTCCTAGCCCCTTCAGATCCCTCAAAATTTAGATTGTACTGAACGCGGTGTAAAATTTCACAAACTTTTCACAATTGGGTTTCTAGTCATATTTCAACAAGGAATGAGCAGAACTGTCGACTATAAATGAGGCATACCCACATTCAAAAACGCTCATCGTGTTGCCAACCGCGCTTCTACGACGATCCAATCGCACAACTCCTAGTTACGTGCGCTCGCGCAACAGTATGGCGATCAGTCAGATTCGTAGGTACGTACGTTGGTGTCACCCTACCGATTTCACTCCATGACGTCACCCTTACGCAGTACATGACGGCGACGTTACGGAGTAGATTATAGAGTTGACTTCCGTTACTAGCTCGTTGCTATATAAACAAACCAGCGATGTGGCTTTTGTCGAAAATTGACAGTCAGTTCATTCGCCCTGTATACATGTACTTTCAGAAAATACAAAACACTACAACGTTATTCCCCAGTAACCCCACCAATGTCAGTGTCTCCGCGACAGACACGGCGTGAAATACATCGCATTGAGTAAACAATTTCCCATTGTTTCAATTCAACTTCAAGATCGCGGTAAAATCAAAACCGTTTAAGTATTTTTAACGATAAGAGCGATGGTAATTGGGGGACTAGCATTAAATTTAAAATAAAAAGTCGTGAATTGGCTGAGTGTTTTCCATGGCCGCACATTTCGTTGATAATTACGAGCCATTTGTTTGTCTAAATAACATTTTTAAGTTCGAAGAGCATTAGAATGGGGATAACAGTTTGGTGTTTTGTGATTTCGGAAAGGTACATGGCGAATATACTGTGGCAAATACCCGTTAATGGGCTCCGGCTCCGCCATCGCCCATTAACTAAATTTGCCAGAGTATATTCGCCATGTACCTTTCCGAAATCACAAAACACCACACTGTTATCCCCTAAATAAAATTATTGAAGATTGTAATTGTCTTTTTTTGCTAACATTAAATTAAATTAAATTAAATAAATCAAGTAAAATACAGTGAAATTATTTTTTTAATTATTTTTTATTACATTTTTGCGCACGTTGGCATACGGTTGGTACATTAGTAGTTACGCGAGTGAGCGACTATATTCGTTTCCGGAACGAGATATACTCAAATCCGTCTCGTGCTGAAAGACACATTCGACAAACCATATTATTCAAATCAGTTGATATACGAGTCCCATATGTTCTTGAATTTTGAAGCATGATATACTTGACAAGGAGCTGATTGTCCTGCATCGACGGGGTCGCATCCATGGTTGTAGAAACATATTTTCTCAGTCAAATTTATTTGCTTGAACGAATAACCCATATAATATTATGTCATGTGCACTGTTACAGTTTGGCTAGTAATTTTGTATTGCTGTTATTTGTGATCGATTTGCCTATGATTTAGGTTACATTATGACCTGCTTCCTGATATGTGTAGCAACTCTCAGTACATTGGGGTTGCCTCTTTTGACTGGGGCTAATCACCTTAGACTCCTGTAATATGGGTTTCACCGCATATTGTCATAGCCACAATTATTGTAAATAATATATATATATATTGTATATTTTTTCTCCATACCTGTATGCATTAGGTGATGGGAATAAAGAATTAAAGGGACCGTGTCTCGACACAGTGAATAGTTGGGTATTACCAGCCAGTCTGGTGCTATATGAGGTCATTCGCATTGAATTGTTCATCAATTCCAAAATCGACTCAGCTTATATATATTATGGAAATTGGCGAAATGGTGAATATTCATTTCAACGCACGGTGATTGCTGCAGGAAGACTTAATTTAATTAAATTTAATTTGACGGAAGATTTGACTACAGGAATCCGAAAAAAATCGACGAGGAAATACTCAATCGTGTTGCTAAATTCCGATACATTTGTGAACAAAATCTGTTTCAAAGGTAGGACCCCGGGCTTTTCTGCAGCTTATTTCTATCCCAATCAACCCAATTCTTTGACGAAATATACATAATTGTATCGAATTCAACCCAGCAAAATTAATGTCGATGAATTTAGCTAATATAACTGCAACTAAACCAACCGTTCCCGGTGAAAAAATGCTTTCTGGTAACAGCGGTTTATGAAAAAAAATAAAAAAATTATACATCTAATATATATTTTGGGACTTCTGTTTGTTTGTCTGTTAGCTATGGTCGGGAAAACGGCTGGACCGATTGAGCTCAAACTTCCAATCTAAGGTTAATATACCACGGGCAGTGTTTACCGCCGGTTTGGAGAAGCTCCGAGCACCCCTTCTCCACTTCCAGTCACCAAAATGACCGTCCTTGGCACTGTGGATTTAATCGCGTTGATAGTTAAAGAGCGTTCGTATCCGCAGTGTCGTTGATAAAGAGCGTATGTGTGTAGTGTGATTCTTATGTCTGGGGCCAGACCTGAGTGTGTCTGTATCCAGACATGGGCGTGTTGTGTGATTCTTATGTCTGTCTTCGTACTTAGGGGTTCCAAGGAACGGGGGAGATTTTCATCGGGTAAGTTTTTCCGCCCGAGGTGATCTTCACCTTGAAACGGGTACCGACAACCGTACCTCTTTTAGGGATGGGTACCATCACGGGACGGGTACCATCATTTCTCTTGATTAAAAAGGCAGAATTAACTCAAATTAAATTAAAAAATTAACGGATTTCGACGAAATTTGATACCTAGGGATACTTTTGTCGGGGGAGTGTTTTGAACGGGTCAAATCGTTACCCCGACCTGACATTGACCTTCAAAATGGTCAATTCAAGGTCAAAGCCCGGACGAAGTCGGGTCACCTGCTAGTCTGATATATAGAACGAGAGCGATAACCCAGATTGTGTTTACGGTATAGTATAGCACCACTATACCTGACTACATCCACTTATGTTGCTACTTGTTCAGTAACTTGACTAAACAACGTGGACGTGCGCTAACTTGTTTAAACAAGTTACTGGCGGTCAGATGCCCGTAGCCCGTTTATATATAACCATGGGCATATGTGAGAAATACACAAGGGAACCACACTCCACATATTGGATCGATAAACATTGCCCTGTGTGTTTTGATGTTGCGTTTTTTGACGATCGGTTGTCCGTATCATTTCTGCAACACAATAATCGCCTTATTTGGCTGCAAGACGTTACCGTGTGATCGCCACCGAATCGTTTTCATTTTGAATATGTTCCATATAGCCGCCGGCGTAGTGTATTCTCGGATTTAAAAAAAAAGCCGAGAGCAAAGTCGCGAGGGGCACACCCCCCCCCCCCTGAGTCGTTATTTCGTGGAAAAATCTGGATTCAGGTTACAGATTAGACCCCGTACGACGTGGTTCGGTAAACGAACAGACCAGAAGTTTTTTTTACGAACAGACCGTAATCGGAAACAATCGTTATTTCGTCGTTATGTGGATTCCGATTCTGATTCCAATTACGGAATCAAACGTTCATAAAGTAAACAAACCGAAATTTCCCCACCTCGGAGTTTGAAAACACAATAAAACATAATAATCCGTCCCTGTACAACTTATTGCAGAATATAAACGATCTGTATCAAAGAATTTTAAATGCGGAGACAAATGTGTGTTATCGGGGAGAATATTACTGAAATTAGCCAAATAATAATGTTATTACTAGTAACGCTGGGGGAGCACTTCTGTTGATGGCGAACTTGAAGCAAATCATTGTCAATTTCATTGTCACTTTCATCATGTTCATTTCCTAGTTCCATCCATAACGTACCGCCCGAACGCATGTCGATTTCAAATTCGGCGGATACGTCACCATTGACCGAATTCACACAAACCTGCATGGATATGTATTCTGCTTTGTTCGTTATTATATGTTCCTTCTTATTCAAGAAATAGTAGGATTATATGATATTGATGGATTATCAGATACACGTATGTACTCTCTAGTCTTATAGCAATTTCATATTTAAAATGTTTTGTTTCGTTAAATGCAGTCGTTTTGCACAATAGTCTCTTTATATAGTGCAGACACAGGCAATTTTGGCCAACGTGCTGCACATTAGTTGGAAAATAAAGCTTTGCCCATGAAGCTAATGATTTGGTCTTATGCTCGCACGTGAACGGCATCTTCCAATCGCACAAACACAAATGTAAAGCTTATTCTAGGATCACAGGACTATATAGTGGAAATGTCATTAAATTGATTGATTAAGAACCCACACGTACTAGGGGCGTGCCTCGAGGTTTCCCATGGGAGTGCTCCATCACATTTCCGGCCAACTGCACCACCCCCTTGAACCAAACATCAAACTCACAGATTCGGAGAATTCCATTTGCACCCCCTTGGAAACATCCAACCTGACACACCCTAAGATTGGAAAATTACCAACTTTGTAAAATCAAGTTTGGAAAATCAAAAAATGAGAACAATTCCAACCTATACATGGTGTCAAATTAATGTCCAAATAATATTGTGTCAGGCATGAAATTTCCAACAGCTGGAAATGTACCAAAATTTAATTTAAAACATATTTATTTGTCAAATTTAGATAACATGATATATAACACATACATTTGTTTATACAAACAATGGGATTGGAGGACAAATACTTACTCACTTATGGGTATACCCCCTCTCTTGGAATAGTTAGTCAAAAGAATCCTGATTTGATTCACGTATGAATGACTGTACAGCTAAGAAAATTTTACCAAAGTTCGGGGGGGGGGTCGAGACACCCCAACCAACCCCTGTCGCCACGTCCCTGTACAACTGACAAGTTTCGTGTGTTCTCCACAACGTCTTCGGAATTTGATTCAGGAGATCTAGAGCTGTTTCTTCCCCTCATCAATAAACACGCTTTAACTTGAAAAAAAGATGCAATTAAGTCGGATTGGCACCTAATTAGGTGCCATGTATTATACACATAGAAGAAAAGCATGACTTTCACAACAAATATGAACATTATAAATATAAGATACAGATGAATACTGCTGCCCCATATGGCACCCATGGCAAATAGGCCTCACTTCAAAAATTGAAATGGTTCAACACCGAGCAGTCAGATATATCTTCAATATTTACAACTACCCAAGCAGCCCCACAAACATGTTAAACATTCTTAAATGGCCTACTCTTAGCAGTAGAAGAGACTTCTCCTCTGTTATCCTCTTCCATAAAATCAGATATAATCACGTAAACATCACTGACTCTACTCCACTAACACCCACACGAGACCACAAACTTCTCCGCCCCTTCTATCGACCGAAATACCTCAGCACTTCCTTCTATCCGAGAACAATTTCTCTCTGGAACAAAATCCCAACCGATACTGCAAATATACAAGACACATCATTGTTTAAGGATGCCCTCCACAGTCACTTATATGAACCCGGTAAGAGCAAGCAGGGCTCCTCCACAAAACCACCACCAGCGTCAAAATAATGGTACATAAATTCCAAATACTCTTGATTTTAATAATAAACAAAAACAAAAACAAAAATTCTTTTACCCATGTAATTATATTTTATTCATGCGCCCCCTAATAATCCTCAGTTCATTGAGGGTGTGGGGTATACTGTAGATGTAGATGAGATGATACTTGTGTCAAATGCCTGAGCCATGTTTGACGCTGGGAGAACATAGTATCGGAGACCACGTGGATTTCAAAATCTGACCTAGAATCGGGAATTAGCCACGCCCCCGTCGGATTCGGAATCCAGATTCTCACGAAATAACGACTCAGTGGCGAGAGTGGGGGCTGAACTCGGTTTTGCAGCTTGGTTCACCTCCGCGCCTTTCCGATATGTGTGGGTAAGACATATGCCGATCATTGTCGTCCTCATTTGAGAACGATAATCGAGTACAACCACAGTAGTTGATGACGTTTTACGCGACCGCTAAATGATCGTGTTATCATTTTGACATTGTAACAAATTTATTTCACATATCTATTCACTTAAGGAATATCGCATGTAATTATAACTTATATAAGATGCACATTGTTTTTTTTCTTCAAATAACTGGGCACAATGTCGAGAAAATGGGGCTGTGATTGTCCCCACGGAGCCATTTCGACATGGCGGCGGCGTGCACACATAAAAAAAAAAGAAAGAGAGCACCGCCATTAGTCTCAAATAGAATTCCGCCCCAACTATTTTCGAATACGAGGGCATGAGCTAATAACGTAGTAGTTATACTGCTCCTATGCCCCATTACACCCGGTCCTACTAAACAACGAACACAAACGAACATAAACGAACACAGGTCTAAAAAGCGGAATAGAAGGGTGAAATTTGGTTTGTGGGTGCGTGTGGGTCCATTATATGTGTATGTGGTGTTATTTCCAACTTTGATGACTTATTTTTCGAGTTATAAGCATTATTTGAATGCAAAGCTACTAAACTAGTAAACAACGAACACAAACGAACATGAGATTAGCCGTATTGCAAAGGTGTTAATTAACTACCGCCTTTAGTGATGTTCCGATAATGAAAAAGCTTATCGGACCGATTTCCGATAACTGGAGGCACAATCGGCCGATTTCCGATTCCGATGTTTATATATATTGTGCGTTTGTTCCTATAATGGACTTATATACACCCAATGCACTCCATATCCCGCATAGTTTCAAAGCCAAATACATCAAAGAAATATATACACACTGTCGTGACAGTATTTCTGCCGATGTCGGTTGTGTGCTTCCTTTGATGTATACCGGTTGTTGTTTTGACAAAGAGATCAAAGGTGCCGACTCAGAGCAACGTTATGACCATGTGTGGAACACTTGCATGCGGAGTAAAAGTCTTGATTGAATACTTGTAAGTTGCAACAATGTATGGAATGGCGATGATTATTAACTAAATTTTGATTGATGGATAATAATTGCTGTCATATTTGTCTGAGATTTCCCAAGTTTCCATTGGTCACACCTTTTATCTTTTAACAACTCGGAAGCTTATATAGTTCCGCCTGCTCAATTTTGGTTTCGCAAGTTCAACGTGGAGCTAAGCGTATTTCATAGCATACGTTGTACAGACGAAAACGCTAATTATGCCCCTACTAACGTTGATCGTTATTGAAGACAGTTCTGATAACAACTGTATTAATTCATTCAGTGTGTGCTTCAAGTTATTGACATAGCATGTGACGTCACATGACACATGCTCTAGAGGAAGCCTCACTGTAATCAGGTCAGCTTTTTAATTAAAGCTTTCTTTGAATCTATTTCGTGTCAACGCGATTGAACCAATAACTTCATATTACACAGGATGTCGGGCATGTGTATTGGCATTCTTATAATATATCATCATATCAGACTGCTTTGATGATGCCAATGGCTTCTTTTTAGGCTGTTACAACTGCGTTTTACATTCAATACTACAGTTGTATTGCGTATGTTTATTAAAGCGTGCACATTGCACTTAGATACTAGAACGTTTTTATTTATTTTGACAATCGGTAAAAGCCGATGTTCAACTGCGAGGTACGATTAATTTCCGATGGGCTATTATCGGCCGATGGCCGATTCCGATTATCGGAACATCACTAACCGCCTTCTCTATGGCTTATACTCTGTCTCTTTGTCACTGAGTTGTTTTGACTTAGTTAGTTTGTCTTATTATTACTTTGTTTAACTTCCCTGGCATCACACTGCTCTTTCAGTAGAGCTTCAGGTACTAGAATCAAAGTTTGTTTTATATACAATCAAATATTTATATATTATTTTACACTGACTCAGCCCCGGCGGAACGATGGGCAGAGTTTGTTCTCCTTGAAGTCAGTGCATGGATGAAAATGGCTCCAGCAAAATGTTGCATTATTTAAATCATTAAAATCAAGTAATGTACTTATTTGATATGAATCCAAGAAGTCTATATTTTATTTTATCACATGATTAGCACTATTTTCCTATGTAATATTCGAGCGTAATCGTGTAATATCGTTGCGTGCAATGACGTCACGCTGCTCTTTGGGACAAAGTTCTCTGTCTGTTAATTATTGTTGTTTTCGATAAAAAATTAAGCGATTATATGACCATGTGATAAAAAGTATCTCAAACTCGTTCTATTGTATACGTAATTTATCAACCTCGTCAACTAAATTCTGTTTGAGCCTCGGTAAACCTCGACTCAAATCGAATTTAGTGAACTCGGTTGATAAATTCCGTATAAAATAGAAACTCATGTGAGATCCTATATGTATATTTACATACTATATGCTAACTTTCTGTCGTTTGTTGGTGATCGTCTTGGTTTTTGATGTCTTCACTCTTTCCTTTTTTTTTCTCCATTTTTTTTTTGCCAGAGCGATAGTTTTGGGTATAGTTAATTGTCATCAGTTGAAGTTTGGAATTTGGAATTGTCACTCACAAAATTAAGAAGTTTCGCATTAGTCTGTCTCGTTGTTCGGCCGTCATATTTGTTCAAATTTCGTGTCTCACTTCCAAAGATGATGCAATGCCTGATAATGTAAAATCCCCTCCACTCGAATGTCAAGCAGTTGGTCAGTCACTGTTTCATTTAAATTGTCTGTAAACTCAGTCAATTTTTTTGTTAATTATATTATTAAAGGCACGGGAGGCCTTAGTTGTCGAAAATATTCATATTTTTCCCAATCACCGTAAACAGAAAAACACTAAAACGTATACAGTTTCGTTCATCGTGACGTCGTGTAAACAGCATGCTATCATAAAGACCTACTATATATTACCTAAGCAAGAGCCTGATTGTGTTACAGAAGACAGCACCGTACGTGTTACTGGCTAATCACACACAAATGATATAAACGATCTTTATTAGTTCCATATCAGGAATTCAGCAACAAAGAACGCTCTTTATGTTTACCATCATAATATAAACAAACACCAGGAAAGTAACTTTTTATGCTTTTGTTTACACAATGGTCAAACATATGACAATAACATACTTTTATGCGATATTTCTTATTTGTATACGGACAAAGTCTGTCTACATTTTCTTTTTGTGTCGGTTTTCGACCGTTGGAAATTTTTCACAGCATATACCCACTGCCAAGGACTCCCGCACCTTTAATGCTTTCATAATTGTTATTTGTCCAACATTTCGGAATTGTTGAATTTTGTTTTCTAGCATTGAAAACTTTCGTCTTTAGTCTTTCCATAAATGTAAGGTATCGTCTGTTGTCACATATATTTGTCAATTATGTCTGTCTGTATTTCGTCATGAATGATTTTGTTTTCTATTGTTACCAAGCCGCTCTCGCTATTGAATACTTTTCCATCTTATTGACAGTTTGATCACTGTCTGTTTTACTTAAATTACGATTGAGGTTTTCCTTAAGATGCCTGGTACATAGCGTATGCGTGTATCAGGAAAGCAAGCAGATATAGCATTTACCAGAGTGATCTCTGAGACTGATAAAATATATATAGTCATCTCAGAGACTGACAACAATGACTCACTCACATTCACTCAAATGTTTTGTTAGCTAAGCATTAAAACGCCGACCTCTGATGTTTCCCCGTGTTTTTATTGCCATCAGTGATAAAATTGACAATCATCTTGCAGTAAAAACAAGGAGACAGAGTAAGCCGTAGTTAATTAACACCTGCATGGTAACCTCTGCACTGCCGCTAATCTTATGTTCGTTTGTGTTCGTTGTTTAGTAGTTTTGTATTCAAATAATGCTAATAACTCAAAAAATAAATCATAAAAGTTGGAAATAACACCACATACACATAGAATGGACCCACGCGCACCCATAAACCAAATTTCACCCTTCTACTCCGATTTTTGGACCTGTGTTCGTTTATATTCGTTTGTGTTCGTTTGTGTTCGTTGTTTAGTAGGACCCAACACACCTGGGTGCTGGTTACCTGGCCATATAATGATAATAATCAACGATGTAATCCCCAGAAAATGTATGTCGTCACTTGCCGGAACGTTGCGCCTTAGCATAGAGGAAGCTGAGCGCTAGGAACGAGTCCACATTGCCATGTGATGATGTGTGACATCAATTATCAGGTCGGGGAAATGTCCGTGGACACAATTTTGTCCGAGCTTTTAATATATTTAAACCCTTTTTTTGGTGGCATTATCACCATCTTTCGACTTTATAGTAATTTTTCGCAACATGCAAAACTTTGTGTGAGCTTGTATTTCTACATTTTCCAGTTAATTTAAAAAAACAAAACTTGGCCAGAGGTCGGTTGTCCAATTTTGTTTGCAGTTTTTCTCAACTGCCACTGGGGGGGGGGGGGGGGTATACTTAGTCCCATTGAGACAGCCCACCTCTAGTTCTATTTGAAATGAAACGTGAGTGTTCCATAAGGACATATCGGGTTATCGTTTATATGCGCTGTATATGAAAAGTAAAGTAATAAATTTACCATATGTTCTCAATTTGTTAAAAATTTGCAACCAACAAAAGTCAACTCAAATCTACCTTTGAAAACCAAGCGACAGATAATGAACTAGAAAAATCTGCATCTGAAGTCAGTATTTAGGAAACTAGTAGTAAGGGTTAAAGGAAAATTAATATCATAATATACAGACACTCTTGTCCCTAGGAAGTACTAGTATAGTAGCTTTATAAGACTTCTACATGCTAAGAGCTAGATCCTGTAGAGGCAGTTACTGAATACTATGGGCCTAGTATTAAATAAAATCGTTTTTTTTTGGGGGTATGTTCTGAAACTCTTGTCAAAATTCCATTAAACTGTTCCAGGATCCAGCTTCCGCTCACAATTCATGTTTAAACAAAAATATGAGAACGAGGGGCAATTTGTTAGCTAAAAATGGGACATTGGTCATTATTATATTTATCCTCTTCTTCAATATGCCTAGCAGATATTCTTCCTTTCTCATGTCATCAATACATTTATGTACCACCTTCATTGTGTGGGGATATTATATGATGGATAGGTTGTAAGCCTTTATTTCTTTCACTATACCTAAGTTGACAAATGGAAAAACTTTAGAGTGTATTAGGCAGTCCTCCATTCTGACTTGTTAATGTCATTGTATCAGATGTGTCACCTGGTCAGACACCCACTTACATATAATGGTTAAAGGTACACAATCCAATTTGATGGTCCCCATATCATCAGATTCCAACAACAACATTTCATCAAAAGATGCTTTAGTTATCAGAATCGATTGATATCTTTCTTGGTATCACTACCTATAATGGTTAACCTATAAAACAAGAATAAAACTGCCAATATTATTGAAAATATTGCTTGTACATGTAGTATTGGTTGCAGTATACAGTAATGCCCTAAATAATCGACTCCACTGAGAGCTTTCCGATGAATGGCAACAAACGATATTTCCGACTAAATCCTGAAAAATTACCCATAATTCTGCTGTGGTTAAGGAGTCGATTATTTCGTGCATTACTGTATTGGAGCATTCTTATAATAACAGTGAATATTTTCATGACTGCATTTTTCAGGTGAGTCACCGTGACGATTATGGTACCAGATTTGTCCCCACATCTACATACTCCTGAGTGCAACCAGCTGATTCAGGAGTTGCACGAATGTCACCAGAATGTAAGATGTAGTACAATGAATATTATAAGTTTTGAAACAACTAACTCAATCTGTCACAGGAATGAAATCTAATTATTTTGACAAATGCATTATAATAAATTGTTAAAAGAGACTCAAAGCCCTTTTCTTGGGAAATCCCCCCCCCCCCCCCTTCACAGTGCTTATTTGGGTCTGCGCGTTTATTAATTTTCAAGTATCTTAATTCAGATTGTTAATTTGGCTTTGGCAATCCGCTACGGCAACCCTATGCAGTGGCCTAGTTTGCTTCAGCAAATAGCTTTGGCATTGCTGATTGCCATAGCCAATTATGAGGGCTGTGGCATACATCTGAACATTTAAATATTGAATAAAACACCACATGACATGTACTTTGTTGATTCCTATACTTGACCTACTATAAAAATAATTTGTTTAACCAGAGTTATGTTGATGTTTTGCTCCGAGTCTCCCATGCAGTATTATTTGGGCCTGCACTTTTATTAACTGTCAATGGAATTTCCCCCATGCATTTTTATTTGAGCCTGCACTTTTATTTGGAGCCCGAGAGTAAACACCTAAAATAAAGTAAGTTCTCCCTGTTATTTTCGAGGATATCCTCAGAATTCGATGAAACTTTGGGAAGAAAATCTCTTATATTAATAATATTAATGATAATATTAAAGGATTGTTTGTTTTTATATAACGCTTAATCACACGACTCTCTAAGCACTCAAACAGTTACATTATCAAGCCTGAGGTGTAAGCAGATTGAGGTCCCCAGAGGGTGAATTTGGTGATGCTAGCCTGCTATGCGGGGTAGCATCACTAAATTCACCTCTGGGGACCTCATTCTGCAAATGACAGACACCCTATTTCAAGGCTTGAATTTGGTGATGCTTGCCCGCTAACTAAATTCACCATCTGGGGACCTCATTCTGGAAATGACAGACACACTATTTCAAGGCTTGTACATTATTACCCCAGTTGTTGAGCAATGCTGTGTCTAATGCGTGCTTCCATTTGACAGGTGCTTCGCTAAGAGCGGCGAGACATGCTCACATACACCTCTACATGAACTTACGCCACTTGCCCATTACAAGTCGGAACCGCTAACCACTGGTCAATCTTTTGGGCAGATAATATATTCTATATCTTATAAACGATGATATGATGAGTAGTCACATTTTTGAATGAACACCAATTGAATGGAAAGAGTTGACTTTCCAAAAATCACAAAATGACTGCGTTCACTAAGAGGGAACATTGTACGAGCACCAAATTTGCCAAATTGAGCGAGAAGTCTGCAGAAGAGTGGATATTGGCACTAAGGAATTGGCAGCTCATAGCAGTATTGAACTCAATGTCTACCTACTCATTACAATGAGGGTATGGTGCCTTCAAGTCTTGTTGTGACATCAAATCTGCAAATAGTGAGTCTGTCATTTGCGGAATGAGGTCCCCAGAGGGTGAATTTAATGACGCTATCCCGCACGGTGGGCTAGTATCACAAAATTCACCGTCGGGGGACCTCATTCCGCAAATGACAGACACACTATTTACAGGCTTGTGTGACATGAGGTTACAATTTACATGCATGTAAGCTGTTCTTCACATGAGTCTTTAAATGAGTTTCGTAACCTCATAATAATTTTGTGACTTAAAATAAGCCACACCTCCACAGAAACTGTGCTCACTCAAGCACGTAACCACCCATTGGGTTGGCATTAGCTCACGTTATCAGTCCTAATATACAAAACATACTTGTACATGTAAAATTTCCCGACAATTGGCCTCAAGTTTAAATTTCTGAAAATCATGTTCAGACTAAATATTTGAACTTACATGATTAGCGCATAACAATGGTTTCAACATGCAAAATTTCATTATTGGAGAACTATCAGTAATGAATATAAGAACAAACATTATCAATTTATCTATTGTCTTATTAGTGGTGATGTTTTTACAGACTTCTCTATTTTTTGCACATTTTATAGTAGTAGTCATTTACCCCTGTGACAGCCTTGGGCCACTTTTTAAAATTTATTTAAAGCTATGCATAGTGTTTTCTGATATCCTCAAAATGTTGAAGATATACATGTAGATATAATTGAGCTATGCTCCAATTAATCAACCCTCCTTAACGAGGTTGACCACCTTTATTACCACAGTACTCAACCGCAATCATGCGATCAACTATGGTCAACTATACCACCGCCAATCGCGATACCACATCGCATTCACAGTTAGACCAACTTAGACCATATACATGTACTTCATGCGATGTTTATATATTTTTTTAAGTCAACATTGTAACCACAGAAGAGAATTTGTTTATTTTTGGCGTGACACTGAATTGATGATACAATTGCAAATGTCGGTCAGTGACAGCAAACATATTTCAAAATTTATGGATTGAACTCGCAAAAAAAATTAACATGGCAGTAATTTACTTGGTTATCGCAGTTAAAAATACTACTGCGGTAAGATTACTGTACTGCATGTCAACCACTAGCATTTGCGGCGATACAATTTCTGGCATATAACCTTGTTAAATGGGACAGTTAATTAGAGCATGGCTGTATATCAGCAGAAAGAGCATTCAAAATCTGTCATAAAAATAAATCTATTTTTGTGAGAAGAGAATGAAACAAATTTTAATCCTTTCATGACGGGAGCTGGGCTGGTGTAGCATTAAAGATCCTGTGCCAGCACATTCTCTTATATATATGGATCTCCCGTAGGGCACCTCGCATATAAAAGAGAATGCACTGGTTTACAAGGTCAAGGTAAATATTGCTAGGCCGATGTATTCTCTTATATATGCAAGGCTCCCTGGGAGACTCGCATATATAAGAGAATGCATTGGCACAGGGTTTTCGCTAAATTTCAGGAAGCTCTACTCATGGAAGGGTTAATAAGATCATTTTCGATATCAGAAAAAGGGAAACCATATATCTCAGAACATTTTAATTGTGCTAGCTAAACAATGCCCTGATATAGAAAATATCATGTTCCAATTTTGCTCAGTGAATATTTTCATACCTTATGTTTTTCAGAACACGTACAAGAGATTTGTCGGTGTTTGCAATAATATTGACAGAGCATTGAATAGATGCCTCAAGAACGAGGTGAGTTTTCAATAAACATATTACAGTTCAATGACAGAAAATACATGCTTCATTGTTACCAATGATAGATTGTCTTAGTCGCATAGTCATACTGAATGATAAATTGAGAGTAACTGGCCATTAGATGTTGAGGTAATAACAATTCAGGGCATTCAGGCAGGGCGGGGGGAGATAAACTGGTTAATTTTCAACAAAACAATTCTGAACTGTAATGCCTCTGTCGAAGAGAAAACATGCTTCCTTGTTACCAATTATAGTTTTTCTGAGTCACATTGAACGATATAATGAGACTAACTGGCCGCTACATGTTAAGGTAAGACAAATTCAGGTAGGGATGGTGGGGGGAGATGATCACGGCAGGGGGAGATAAACTGTTACACTAATATGGTCTTAATGGATGTTTCAAATAAAAAAAATTAAATAAATAAATTTCCCCAAGCCCTTCCCTACTTTTCTCCCATATGTTACCAGAATTGCATCATTAGATTCTTCATATAATGAAGATACCTATATTATATATACTAGAATGGTTGGGCTCAGTTAGATGGAACCATTAGATTTTACTTACTACTAAATTTAATGGCCTTTGTGTAGACTGATGACAATTTTGGAGAGTTCTCAAACTTACTTCTAAATTTAATGGCCTGCATGTAAATTACAATATCGGAGATAAAGTGCAGTTAGAATTTGCTTGCCAGTTTGGTCCCGACAGGCCCATTTTTCGGCTTTTGGCTGAAGGACTATATTGTTTATCATTTCAGAGAGAAGCCAATAGAACAGCAAACTTCCAGAAATCCATACAACGACAACAAAGAGGCAATAGTGAAAAACAGAGCTAGGATATCTGTTGCTGGTGTGAACTGAAAATCTGAAATTCACAGAAGTTAGCTGAATTCAAACTAACGGAATGCATCATTCTTTCTCCTCATTTGGATATATAAAATACAATTTTGTCAAATATATGTATTTTAATGTCTATTTATGATAATATATTTTTATATCATTTTCATCGTATTTGAAAAATTAAATCTGTGATGAGAAAGGATGGTTTATCACTAACAAGCTTCAATGCTGACACTCCAGTGCTTCTGCAAAATTATCAGAGGCTCAACAAGCCTGCAAATAGTGTGTCTGTCATCTGCAGAATGAGGTTCCCAGAGGGTGAATTTAGTGATGCTATCACAGTGGGCTAGCATCACAAAATTCACCCTCTGGGAAACTCATTCTGCTTAGGCCTCATCTTCTGGGAAGTATCAAAAGACCAAAATTAACATTGTTTTTAGTTACTTTTTCCCCTTCTGTTCAGTTTCTATATCCCCCAATTTGCAGAAGATAAAATACATAATTGAAGTGACTAATGGGTGAACATCTCCAACTTCAACTGTGGAATTTCAATCTGATCCTAGGTTTCTCCATAGCAGTTGAGGTGAATTTGGTGATGCTAGCGCACTGTGCATTATAGCATCACTAAATTCACCCTCTGGGGACCTCATTCTGCAAATGACAGACACAGTATTTGCAGGCCTGGAGCTCAAGCCATACAAAATAACAGGGGTGTATGGTTTTCAAAAATATATGTAGTTTATACAATTCAAAAGTATTATCTATATAATGTTATACAGACATAATATGATGGGGATGATGGCCCCTATGACCACTAAATCGTTCATATAAAAGAAAGTAGTTTTAAAGTTAGCCCTCATTTGAATGGTTTCACACATGACAATGTTTTACAAGTAGCTTGGGCACTAAAAGCCACAACCTTCAATGTTAATCTTCTAAGTGCTCTGTGGCCCCTAAAATTCAATCAACCATGAAAATGTGAACAAATGGGAAAATAAGGTTCCTGGAAATACTAACATCTACCATATTGATTTTCAAAACAAGTCATCACTTACAATATTCATGTATATTTATCTGCCTGTTTCCCATTGCATAGATAAATCATATTGGCTATCAGCTGTTGTTTTAATTTCAAATTGAAAGCACGTGTCTGAAGGGTTAATATATTTTTAAAAAATCAATTAATCAGTCAATACCAAAATTGATAGAAGTGAATAGTGTGCAAAGATACCCAATAGATATTAAGAGATATGAGGAAGAGTCCATGTACATTATAGCATGTGTCTATGGAAACCTTGGAAAGGGTTAATTATTTTTGAAGCAAATTAATGGAATTTAGAAGACACTTATATAGGTGAGGGGGGCCCTTATCTCACCCTGTAATGAAATTTCAAGAATAGGAAAAACACCAGTCTTGTGCTGCCATTAATCAATTTGACAGTTAGAATAAACAAACAGCCAGCCACCAGTGTTGTTTATCTTGCTTGACCCACCAGAGCTCTGTATCGTATGTCATCACTCATTTCATAACAGATTTCACTTGGAATGACAACATCTATAAAAATCCTCTCATATACTCTGGATGTTGGATGATCACATGGTAATTTATTGATATCATTATATTACATGAAACTATTGCAATAAAATCTTCATATTTTCAAAACAGGATATCACACCTAATTAATCGTATAAAACTAAAATAAATGAAAGTGTCAAATTTTTTTTATTATTTAATTTTTTTTTATTGTTATTAAAGTTCAAACAAAATTTAATATTTGTATATGCTAAATTTAGCAAGGAGCTAAATCTAAAAAAAATTGAAATTTTTTTTCTTTTCTTTTTTTCTAAAAAAAAGGGTCATAACTCCTTTAAAATTAATCGGATCAAACCCATATTCGGACTCGATCTGTATTTTTGGCTGTGAAACTCACATACTAAATTTGGTTTCAATCAGATAAAAAATGTTTGAGTTATGGCAGAATGCGTGAATTCTAAGTCGAAAAAGGGCCATAACTCTGTAACAAAAACTCGGATCAAACCCAAATTCGAACTCGATCTGTATTTTGGGCTGAGAAACCCATATACAAAATTTGGTTTCGATCGGATAGAAAATGTTTGAGTTATCGCATTACTCGTAAAGTGTCTACGGACAGACAGACAGACGGACGAACGACGAGTGGTCAATCCGGGCAACGACACTATGTTTACCATACTATGGTATGGGTAAACATAAAAACGAAAGCTATGTTAGGTTAGGCCAATATAAAAAATATAGCGTCAGTAAATTTACCCTCTGGGGACCTCATTCTGCAAATAATAGTGACTACAAAATAAGGTTCTTATATAGCCACCGATTTCACACAGTTGTGAATGATAAAAAGAGAATATTCATTTGCAGAATGAGGTCCCCAGAGGGTGAATTTAGTGATCCCGCTATGTGTGATATCATCACTAAATTCACCCTCTGGGACCTCATTCTGCAAATCAGACTTGAAGCACAACCAAATTTGATGATCCATGCCAAAGTTAAAAGCTGAAAATTTCATAAGGAGAAATTTTTTTCTTCTCGAAATTCCCAAATCAAACAAGGCCTGTAATTCCTGGAAATTCTGGTAAAAATGAATGGACATAACCCGTAGTATGTGGGTATCCTTTATGAATGGACATAGCCCGTAGTATGTGGGTATCCTTTACTGAATGGACATAACCCGTAGTATGTGGGTATCCTTTATGAATGGACATAACCCGTAGTATGTAGGTATCCTTTATGAATGGACATAACCCATAGTATGTGGGTATCCTTTACTGAATGGACATAACCCGTAGTATGTGGGTATCCTTTATGAATGGACATAACCCGTAGTATGTGGGTATCCTTTATGAATGGACATAACCCGTAGTATGTGGGTATCCTTTACTGAATGGACATAACCCGTAGTATGTGGGTATCCTTTATGAATGGACATAACCCGTAGTATGTGGGTATCCTTTATGAATGGACATAACCCATAGTATGTGGGTATCCTTTACTGAATGGACATAACCCGTAGTATGTGGGTATCCTTTATGAATGGACATAACCCGTAGTATGTGGGTATCCTTTATGAATGGACATAACCCGTAGTATGTGGGTATCCTTTATGAATGGACATAACCCGTAGTATGTGGGTATCCTTTATGAATGGACATAACCCATAGTATGTGGGTATCCTTTACTGAATGGACATAACCCGTAGTATGTGGATATCCTTTATGAATGGACATAACCCATAGTATGTGGGTATCCTTTATGAATGGACATAACCCGTAGTATGTGGGTATCCTTTATGAATGGACATAACCCATAGTATGTGGGTATCCTTTACTGAATGGACATAACCCGTAGTATGTAGGTATCCTTTATGAATGGACATAACCCATAGTATGTGGGTATCCTTTATGAATGGACATAACCCGTAGTATGTGGGTATCCTTTATGAATGGACATAACCCGTAGTATGTGGGTATCCTTTACTGAATGGACATAACCCGTAGTATGTGGGTATCCTTTACTGAATGGACATAACCCGTAGTATGTGGGTATCCTTTATGAATGGACATAACCCGTAGTATGTGGGTATCCTTTACTGAATGGACATAACCCGTAGTATGTGGGTATCCTTTACTACATGGACATAACCCGTAGTATGTGGGTATCCTTTACTGAATGGACATAACCCGTAGTATGTGGGTATCCTTTACTGAATGGACATAACCTGTAGTATGTGGGTATCCTTTACTACATGGACATAACCCGTAGTATGTGGGTATCCTTTATGAATGGACATAACCCGTAGTATGTGGGTATCCTTTACTACATGGACATAACCCGTAGTATGTGGGTATCCTTTACTGAATGGACATAACCCATAGTATGTGGGTATCCTTTATGAATGGACATAACCCATAGTATGTGGGTATCCTTTATGAATGGACATAACCCGTAGTATGTGGGTATCCTTTATGAATGGACATAACCCATAGTATGTGGGTATCCTTTACTGAATGGACATAACCCGTAGTATGTGGGTATCCTTTATGAATGGACATAACCCGTAGTATGTGGGTATCCTTTACTGAATGGACATAACCCGTAGTATGTGGGTATCCTTTATGAATGGACATAACCCATAGTATGTGGGTATCCTTTATGAATGGACATAACCCGTAGTATGTGGGTATCCTTTACTGAATGGACATAACCCGTAGTATGTGGGTATCCTTTATGAATGGACATAACCCATAGTATGTGGGTATCCTTTACTGAATGGACATAACCCGTAGTATGTGGGTATCCTTTATGAATGGACATAACCCGTAGTATGTGGGTATCCTTTATGAATGGACATAACCCGTAAACAAAATGTAATAAGTATATGAACTTTATTTACAAACATAAATAACACAATGACAACTATAATGGAGCAGTAATAAATTAGTCATAAATATCACTTAACTTAGGCCATATAAAAATGAAAGTGTCAATGAAACTGTAGCTCAACTTGGGGAGGGGTTAATAATTTTATGCTGAGCAGTAAATAGAATGATAACAAGGAAAGTCAAAAAGTTTCAGTAAATGGATTGTATTGTGAAAATGAATTAATTTCATTTTCAAACATGTCTCCAATAAATGTGGGCTGTAGGGTGTGTCGATGGATTCAAATGTGAAATCCAAGATGGCTCCAGGCGGCCATGTTTTTTAAAAACAAATTTCGGAAAAATTGGACAGCTAGAGGTCACCCCAAAGCAGTGTTCGCGCTGGACCGAAAAAAACTTTAGCCAAAAGTTTAGCCAAATGAAAATTTTATTAGCCAAATGAAAAAAACTTTAGCCAAATTTGTTTTGGCCAAATTAAAAAAAACTATGGCCAAATTAAATCATCGTTTTCTGGTCGGTTCACAATTAATGACTAAAACGTCAAATCTAACAGACACAGGTAAAATACACATTAATTTAACTAATTTTGATGAACTAGAAATATTTGTATATATATATCATTTATTTAAAAAATATTAATCTCTATGTGAAAGAGTGATTTGGGGGGGGTGGGTGACCCGGGATTGTCCTTCTTAATGTCATTATGTTTTTGTTTTATATCAATATCTTTTAATTGATTAAATCATGAAATATTAATTATCCTTGCGAAAATATCTAAGTGACATCTGGAAACTAATAAGTTAATATTGTTACGCCATTATCAAATTACAATCTGTCATAAAAGCATGCATATTATTTTGAATGATTCGGTTTTGACAAATAGCCACAAAATATCTGTCGTGATTCACATTTGGCTGATTAAGCTATTGTCTTACACTTGGTGCTCATAAACCTTGACCGTCATAAATACAACGTCATCATAAACATGCATTGTGCAGGAGCCCCGTGAGTGACCAGACAGACAATGGGGGATTAGCGGATTAAATTTAAAACAAAGACTTTTGCTGTTTCGTGCAGAGTTAGTGGTTTCCCTTTGTACTGTCCGCGATCGGGTTTCCCTTTGTACAGTCGTCGATATATTCCCACTTACGATGTTTTTGGACTAGATCGTTCACATCACAGAATTGAAAACCCACTTGCCAAAAATTCATGCTTGCATTCTCCATTTGGGGTCCAAAAAAAGTTTAGCCAAAAGTTTAGCCAAATGAAATTTTTATTAGCCAAATTCGAAAAAGATTAGCCATTGGCTAATTTGGCTACCGACAGCGCGAACACTGCCCCAAAGAACCAAATGAAATTTGGATGAAGGATGTCACCTGTCAAGTATGGTGTGCCAAACGATTTTAGTCATGAAAAAAGTAAAATACAAGATGCTAACTGGCAGCCATGTTTTTTAACGAATTTTCGGAAACAAATTGTTGGCTCCTATCTAGAGGTCACCCCGAAGATCCTTATGAAGTTTGATGACGATCGGATGTGGCTTGTAGGTTGTGACAAAGGATTTAGTCATCCAAAGAGTAAAATCCAAGATGGCCACTGGCAGCCATGTTTTTCAACGAATTTCGGAAACAATCATTGGCTCTCATCTAGAGGTCACCCTGAAGATGCATATACAGTTTGGTGATGATCAGACAATGGATGTGGTCTGTAGGGTGTGCCAAAGGATTTAGTCATGCAAATAGTAAAATACAAGATGGCTGCCGACGGCCATGATTTTCATCGAAAATCGTTCAAATTTAATAACTTGAAATTTGAAAAAACATTTCTTCGATATATGCAGGCTGCAGGGTGTGAAATCCAAGTGAAGATGGCTGCTGGCGGCCATGTTTTTTAACAAATTTCAGAAATAATTGATGGCTCTCAGTTAGAGGTCACCCCGAAGATCTGTATGAAGTTTGTTGACATTGGATGAGGGATATGGCCTGAATTTAGTCATGCAAAGAGTTAAATCCAAGATGGCTAGCGCTGCTGGTGACCATGTTTTTTAATGAATTTTGGAAATAATCGATGGCTCATCTGGAGGTCACCCAGAAGATCCATAAGAAATTTGGTGATGATTGGATGAGTGCTGCGGCCTGTAGGGTGAGCCAAAGGATATTGTTGATGGATGCAGGACACCAACCCATGGCAATTGCTCAAGCTTGACTTCATCATGTTGAGTTAAAAATGGTTCATTTCTTATCTGTATGTGATATAATGTAAATGCATATTTGCACTATATGCTGCTTGAGAAACAATACATTTTCACAACATATAATGTCACTTCAGCTGATATAATTCAATATTGTAATAAAAATTTCCCTACCTACCCTAATTTTTCGCCCCAAAACCCCCGGCCCATCCTCCCTGTTGATATCCGTCCCTGTAGCACACAATGCTAACTAACTCATTGCCATTGTGTAGATAGCCGTCCCTGTAGCATATAATTCTAACTAACTCATCACCATTGTGTAAATAGCCGTCCCTGTAGATAACCATCCATGTAGCACACAATGCTAACAAATTGGCCGCTAACTTCATGATCACAAGACATATTGCACATAAAGTGAATTTTATTCACCACTGCGATATACTGTTAGCTCTCCACACTAGTTATTGATCCTTTTGACTTCCTCACGGGTAAAAATGTGGACTTGGCTGAAAAGGAAATAAAATTAACATGTATTAACCCTTTACCCAACAAACCGGCCAAAACCGGCCAGATAAAGCTTCAACAACCTAAAATATCTTGGGTCTGTCTCAATAGAACCATACACATATGGATATCATTGGAACCAGCTCCTTGACCACATTGTGATAGTTACAGTTATGCCCTGTGCCAATGCATTCTCTTATATATGCGAGTCGACCATAGGTCGCCTCGCATATATAAGAGAATGCATTGGCCTAAAAACAAATCTTTTTTTAACACTTTTTACCATTTTTTCTTACATTCTTTAAATTTTTTATAATTTTTAATGTGTTAAGCCAATGCATTCTCTTATATATGCAAGGCGACCTATGGTCGACTCGCATATATAAGAGAATGCATTGGCACAGGGCCGTTCTGTTGGGTAAAGGGTTAATAAACACTGCTATAACAAGAGCTGAGCTATTGCCCAGTGCATTCCCCCATGGGCCATGTGACATACGGCCTGGGGCCCAGTGCATTCCCCCATGGGCCATGTGGCATACGGCCTGGGGCCTAAAAAAAGACATTTCTTACCGCTAATGGACTGAACAAAAATAAGGTAGTTAATACTTTCTTCGGTTCCAATTATTTCAACGCTACAATGTTTAACCCCCAAACACCTATAAATACAGTAAATACAGTGTATAAAGTTACAATCAACTCAACACCAACAAGCTGGTAAATGCAGTGTATAAAGAAACAATCAACCAGGGCTCAATTTAACATGGTTTGCATTACAATTTGCAATTTATGCTAATGGTAGGGAATACTATACAAAATCTACCCAGTGCTGCAAAATGCAATACAAATTTAAACAAGAGCTGAGCATAATACGCCTGTTTCTGGAGTAGAGTGGGGCATGTAGACAGAACCCATATTTGAACTTGATCTGTATACCAAATTTGGTTCCGTTCACTCGATTCAGTCTAAAGTTATCATCTGGAAACTGCATATCAGGTAAAATCTAAGTCGAAAAAGGGGCAGAACTCAGTCAAAATCATGCAGACAAAATCATATTCGAAATTGATCTGTATTTTGGTGTGGTAAACTAACATACCAAATTTGGTTCAGTTCACTCAATTCAATCTAAAGTTATCATCCGGAAACCAAAAACAGACAGACAACCCATTTACATAATACGACCGTTTTTTCAAACAGGCGTATAAAAAATAAGTCGACCCCTGATGAACTCTTTCACAAACCATTTTTTCTTTTTTTTATACAGTGTAAGTTTTTTGGGGGATTGGGTGCGATTCGAACCCCGGCCTGTGACGGCAAGTGCGTCTTGCGACGTTAATACCACACGACCACCAATGTGAAACCTTGGGGGGGGGCTGTGTGGTATTGACATCCGACTTAGAGTCGCAAGGCGAGCTCGCCGTCACAGGCCAAGGTTTGACTCCCACCCAATCCCAAAAAAAAAAAAAAACTGTCTCAAAAACCCATGCAGCTTATAAAATTGGCGCCTTGTGTGTTATATGGTCCCAGGCATGTACAGTGTGTTATATGGTCCCAGACATGTACAGTGTGTTATATGGTCCCAGGCATGTACAGTGTGTTATATGGTCCCAGGCATGTACAGTGTGTTATATGGTCCCAGGCATGTACAGTGTGTTATATGGTCCCAGGCATGTACAGTGTGTTATATGGTCCCAGGCATGTACAGTGTGTTATATGGTCCCAGGCATGTACAGTGTGTTATATGGTCCCAGGCATGTACAGTGTGTTATATGGTCCCAGGCATGTACAATGTGTTATATGGTCCCAGGCATGTACAGTGTGTTATATGGTCCCAGGCATGTACAGTGTGTTATATGGTCCCAGGCATGTACAAAGGGCAATTCTCGCAGACAAGTACAAGCCTTGAAATAGGGTGTCTGTCATTTGCAGAATGAGGTCCCCAGAGGGTGAATTTAGTGATGCTACCCCGAATAGCGGGCTAGCATCACCAAATTCACCCTCTGGGAACCTCATTCTGCTGAGGTGTAAGCAGAATGAGGTCCCCAGAGGGTGAATTTGGTGATGCTAGCCCGCTATGCGGGGTAGCATCACTAAATTCACCCTCTGGGGACCTCATTCTGCAAATGACAGACACCCTATTTCAAGGCTTGGACAAGTACATATAACACCATTTTGTATTTTTTTGGAATAATCCAGTTGTAAGATGAAGTAGAGAGTCACATGGGGAAATTGAAATCATATCGTACACATTAAATCATATCGTACACATTAAATCATATCGTACACATTAAATCATATCGTACACATTAAATCATATCGTACACATTAAATCATATCGTACACATTAAATCATATCGTACACATTAAATCATATCGTACATATTGAATCATATCGTACATATTATTTTATTTTATTGGACTCCCTTTCCCACAAATCAGATTACATTTTCAAACATGACCAATGTCATTTAATTCTCATAAAAGTTAAATAATGATACATGTACAAACAAAACAAGTCAAATTCCATGTTTCAAGTTTAACTTCAATTAACATGAACTATATTAACTTTTTCACTGCCACTTTCTGAGTTTCCTGGGCACATTGTCAATTTTCATTGTTTTTTTTATGTATCATTATGCCAAAAACAGTCCTAAGACAGCATTTGTACATGTGCGGTATAAGACCCCCCTGATGGTAATTAAATATATTAAATCAAACAAGCATAAGGTGTGTTGCTTCCTATTTTCATTGTAAGCTTATAACGCGAGTTTCAATATGCGGTTTGAAATCCAAACAGCTGGGCCCATGAAATAAAGCTTCTTTTTTTTTTGTCTTACAACACGTTGAACAATCACAATTGGATTTAATTCTTTCATGATGGGAGTTGCAACAAGATCTTGTGCCAGTGCATTCTTATATATATATATATTTGTCTTCCATAGGGAGCCTCACATATATAAGAGAATGCAGACTTAGAAGATCAGAGGAAATATTGTTAGTCCAATGAATTTTCTTATATATGTGAGCCTTTGCGAGGCTCCCCATGGGTGACTCGCATATATAAGAGAATGCACTGGCACAGGGTTTTTGCAAAATTCAAGTTAATCTGTGAGCTTCAACTTCTTCTCTTTGCTACTGCACATTTGACTGCAGGAATTCTCGAACACTGCATTAAATTGGAACAGACTAAAAATGTAATTTCAGTTTTTTAAACTCAGAACACCATGAGAATTGGTACATTAGTATACATACTTGGTGGCTGTGTTATGCGAGATGTCAGCCAAGCAAATGGTTCGACCAGTGACTGTCTGTTTGTTACAGAAGCCTCCCAGAGACGAACTGAAAAAAATGAACATTTTCAGATAAACACAGATGAATAATTCTAGAACGGAAAACCTGAACAAAACGATTAAACAGTACATTAAATGTCCTCATAGTGGTGAACATCCATACCAAATTTCATTAAGATATCTACTCGTACAGACGGACGCATGTCACCCAGTATACCCACCATTTCCTTTGGTCATGGGGGTGTAATGAGAATTGTAGGAATTGGCATCTATTTACTTTGAAGTCATTTAGTCATGCAAAGAGTATAATCCAAGATGGCTGCTGGCAGCCATGTTTTTTTAACAAATTTCATAAAAGATTGTTGGCTCCTATCTAGAGGTCACCCCGATGATCCTTATGCCAAGTTATGAAGATTGGTGATGATCGGATGAGGGATGTGGCCTGTAGGTTGAGTCGAAGGATTTAGTCATGCAAAGAGTAAAATCCAAGATGGCTTCAAGCAGCCATGTTTTCCCAACGTATTTCGGAAAAAATTGATGGCTCCATCTAGATGTCACCCTGAAGATGCATATAAAGTTTGGTGATGATCAGACGAGGGATTCACACCATCTTGTTAGTGAGAAGTCACAGAATACTAGGGACACCCGGCAAACCAAGTTTTCCTGGGTTACATAACAAGCCCCGTAGTCTCATTGGGACAGTCAATCCTTTTATAAGATATGTTACTGACCTTTTTCTCTGGATATCCAGGTATATGCTACATGATGGTCCACTTGTTAGATATGGTACTGACCTTTTTCTCTCGACGCCGAGGTATTTGATCCATGGTAGTCCACTTGTTAGATATGGTACTGACCTTTTTCTCTCCACGCCGAGGTAATTGCCCCATGGTAGTCCACTTGTTAGATATGGTACTGACCTTTTTCTCTCCACGCCGAGGTAATTGCCCCATGGTAGTCCACTTGTTAGATATGGTACTGACCTTTTTCTCTCCACGCCGAGGTATTTGATCCATGGTAGTCCACTTGTAAGATATGGTACTGACCTTTTTCTCTCGACGCCGAGGTATTTGATCCATGGTAGTCCACTTGTAAGATATGGTACTGACCTTTTTCTCTCGACGCCGAGGTATTTGCCCCATGGTAGTCCACTTGTAAGATATGGTACTCACCTTTTTCTCTCTACGCCGAGGTATTTGCCCCATGGTAGTCCACTTGTGTTAGATATGGTGCTTACCTTTTTCTCTCGACGCCCAGGTATTTGCAACATGATAATCCACATGTAAGATATGGTACTGACCTTTTTCTCTGGATGCCCAGGTATATGCTACATGATGGTCCACTTGTTATCCCCCGCCAAATTGAAAATTTGTGGGGGGATATAGGAATGGGTTCCGTCCGTCTGTCCAGAATTGGTAAGAGTCATAACATGAACAAGTGTCAACGGATTTCAAAGATTTGTGGTATATGAGTTCACCTGACCATTACCTAGAATGAGTTCGCAAGCCAGATCCGGCCAGTTATTTTTACCAGAGTTATTGGACTTTGTTTATTCTTTTTGTCGAATTTACCAAATAGCAAATAGACGACGTCACAGGGCTCATTTCCACAAATCTCAACCGATTTCAAATATATTTGGTATATGACTTTACCAGACCATTACCTAGAATGAGTTCGCAAGCCAGGTCCGGCCGGATATTTTTACCGGAGTTATTGGACTTTGTTTATTATTTTTGTCAAATTTACCAAATAGCAAATAGACGACGTCACAGGGCTCATTTCCACAAATGTCAATGGATTACAAAGATTTTTGGTATATGAGTGCACATGACCAGTATCTAGAACGAGTTCGCAAACCAGGTCCGGCCGGATATTTTCAGCAGAGTTATTGGACTTTGTTTATTTTTTTGTGTGCAAATGGACGACGTCACAGGGCTCATTTCCACAAATGTCAACGGATTTCAAAGATTTTTGGTATATGAGTTCACATGACCAGTATCTAGAACGAGTTTGCAAACCAGTCCTGCCGGATATTTTCAGCAGAGTTATTGGACTTTGTTTATATTTTTGTGTGCAAATGGACGACGTCACAGGGCTCATTTCCACAAATGTCAACAGATTTCAAAGATTTTTGGTATATGAGTTCACATGACCAGTATCTAGAACGAGTTCGCAAATCAGGTCCGGCCGGATATTTTCAGCAGAGTTATTGGACTTTGTTTATTATTTTGTGTGCAAATGGACGACGTCACAGGGCTCATTTCCACAAATGTCAACGGATTTCCAATGATTTTTGGTATATGAGTTCACATGACCAGTATCTAGAACAAGTTCGCAAACCAGGTCTGGCCGGATATTTTCAACAGAGTTATTGGACTTTGTTTATATTTTTGTGTGCAAATGGACGACGTCACAGGGCTCATTTCCACAAATGTCAACAGATTTCAAAGATTTTTGGTATATGAGTTCACATGACCAGTATCTAGAACGAGTTCGCAAACCAGGTCCGGCCGGATATTTTCAGCAGAGTTATTGGACTTTGTTTATTATTTTGTGTGCAAATGGACGATGTCACAGGGCTCATTTCCACAAATGTCAACGGATTTCCAGTGATTTTTGGTATATGAGTTCACATGACCAGTATCTAGAACAAGTTCGCAAACCAGGTCTGGCCGGATATTTTCAACAGAGTTATTGGACTTTGTTTATTATTTTTAGTGCAAATGGACAACGTCACATGGCTAATTTCCACAAATGTCAGTCCTATAAAAATGAGTTCGCAAGCCATGCTTTTTGACAAAATCCCACCTCTAGTTGAGAATGCACTTCCCCAACTGCACATTTCGGCGGAGAACGCAAACATTATTGAGAATGCACTTCCCCGACTGCACATTTCGGCGGGGGATACCGCCGTCTGCGACTGCTTGTTAGATATGGTACTGACCTTTTTCTCTCGACGCCGAGGTATTTGCAACATGATAATCCACATGTAAGATATGGTACTGACCTTTTTCTCTTGACGCCCAGGTATTTGCCCCATGGTAATCCACTTGTTAGATATGGTACTGACCTTTTTCTCTTGACACCCAGGTATTTGTAACATAGTAATCCACATGTAAGATATGGTACTCACCTTTTTCTCTCGATGCCCAGGTACTTGCCACATGGTAGTCCACTTGTCGTAATTCCTGCATCTCACTCTTGTTACCTATTGCAATGATATGGATCTGAAAATGACAAGGTGTCCAGTTAAAGATGCATAATCCATATTAAACCTTTCAGTGCCAAGTCCGATTTTTGTATCAACCCATATTTCCTTGATCATTTTTCAAATTCATTGATTTCCATCAATGTATCACATTATTATAATCATTAAATTTGTTGCAAAAATCGGACTTGGCACTGAAAGGGTTAATGCTTGCAAATTACTATTTCATTGGCTGCAGGGGTCAAAAATATTTGATTCCAGTAGAGGAATACACCCATCGAAGTTCAGAGTGATCAGATATCGATTTTTGAAATCCATTACTTTTCACTGCCGATAAATTTTAGTGGCCCAATAAAAGGTCGACGAGAAGATGATATCGGACCAAATTGCAGATGAAGATGGATAACTCTAAAATCAAGTGGCTTTTTTGTGTCAGATATTTGACAAATCAGCAAAATTTCGTTTAACATAATGTTGATAAATAACAGGTTTCGGGAAATTTTATACTACAGTTGACTGTGGTTAGCATTATTTTTGGGCAATTAATCAATTCTGATAACTGGAGAGGCATTTAAAAAAAATGTTGTTGTTGTTGGAATCTGATGATATGGGGACCATCAAATCGGATTACCTTTAATCTTCCTTGTTATGATTTCTGCATCAAGAATTTGGGGGAGAGGGGTTATATCTTAAATCAACTTGTCCATCCAGACAAAATTTGCTAGAAGTTATATTCAAGCTTTGAAATAGTGTCTGTCATTCCCCAGTTGAAGTGATATTCACCCAATGGTCACATTGATATTATATAAATGCATTTATTCTTCCGCAAATTAGGGGATAGAGAAACTGAACAGAAGGGAAAACGTAACTAAGAACAATGTTAATTTGAGACAAAAGACACTTCCCAAAAGTTGAGGCCTGAGCAGAATGAGGCCCAGAGTGTGAATTTAGTGATGTTAAATCACCTGAGATTAGTGTGTCTGTCATTTGCAGAATGAGGTCCTCAGAGGGTGAATATAGTGATGCAACCCCGCACAGTGGGTTAGTATCACACAATTCACCCTCTGGGGATGTCATTCTGCTTAGGCCTCATCTTCTAGGAAATATCTATAGTCTCAAATTTTTAACATTGTTTTTATTTAATTTTTTATTTCTGGAAAGTTTCTATATCCCCTAATTTGCAGTAGAAATAAATTGCATAATCAAGGTGACTAATGGGGAACTTCAATCTGAACCTAGGTCTCCCATAGCAGTTGAGGCCTAAGCAGAATGTCCCCAGATGGTGAATTTACTTATGCTAGCCCGCTGTGTGGGATAGCGTCACTAGATTCACCCTCTGGGGACCTCATTCTAGAAATGACAGACACACTAAACTCAGGTTTGATCATGCTGACTTCTTATAGAAGTTATCACCCCTTTTCAACTTTTTGTCCAAGGATTTACTCCTTCAAATGTTGGTAGTCGTGTTTGGCACAGATATTAAAGACATATTATGGACTTGTTCGGTGCATTAAACTGGTTAGTTAGTACTCAGGTACTGTGACAACGGGGGGATGTAAAATTCGATTGTCGGACGATTGGGACCTTGGACGATTGGGACCTCGGATGATTGGGACCTTGGACAATTGGGACCTCGGACGATTGGGACCTTGCACGATTGGGACCTTTGACGATTGGGACCTTGAGTCAGGACAATTGGGACCTTGAGTCAGGACCATTGGGACCTCGAGGCAGGACCATTGGGACCTTGAGTTAGAGTTATTGCTTTTTCATAGTATATAAGTATAAATTTATAGTTTATCAGTTTTATTTGTGTAATGGAATTATAATTATATAATGAAAAACAATGATAACGATGATATTAAATTTTGATTAACGAGCATGCATTTAACTGTAACATCTTATTGATCGTTGCCTTTCTTCTCGTTCTGTCGAATCGGCGTAGAGTTTGGAAATTTCCTTCAGGAGTGACGACGCTGATATTTCTTTTATGTTGTAGCTGTCCCACAGCTTGAATATCTTCCCCTGCAGCTCTTTCGTGTCGGATTTTTGTCGTCGGCTCAGTTTCCCATCACTGGAATCTCCGATGCCTCTTGGTGCAGTAGTGTTAATAGCAGGTAGAATGGCATGTTGTCGTTTGTCTCTCGTTGATTTAGGAGTGTATGCCAACCCTCCATCTCATTATTAGGAATATAAAGTATATACACAAAAAAATACAATAACTTGAATAAGGTCCCAATCGTCCGCGGTCCCAAACATCCGAGGTCCCAATCGTCCGAATTCCCAATCGTCCAAGGTCCCAATCGTCCAACTTAAGGTCCCAATCATCCGAGGTCCCAATCGTCTGGATACCTAAAATTCTACTAACATCGCGGAAAATCTCAACGAAATCGACCACACCACTCTATAGAAAACATCAGCTGAACTGTGCGCAATTGTATATATTTACATCTCGATTCGGGACGCAACAAACGGCGGTAAACGAATGCAAATGAGATCGCCACTGAGAGTCATTGAATTTAATTGATATATAAGAATGATGGTGTATGTTGTAAATTTGGATTTTATAATCGTAAAAATAACTACTTTGAGCAAGATTATTCTACATTTCTATTTGATCACCCAAATTATGTTTTCTATCCTATCTTATATATTGCAAGGTGATTTAGATTGTCCAATTTGATCAAACTAGACTGATTAATGAGTCATTGAATATATTTTGAAGGTTAAGTCAAGAGAAAAAAGTTTACATAAACAGGCTTTCCGCTAGGTTTTGGGGAACGGGTCCTGTATCCGCCGAGGGGAAAATGCAGTCAATGTTTTCAATGTCGTGGAAACACTAGTGGACCTACTTTTGTTGTATCGGCCAATAGAAGAAACAGAGAGTAGATTTGCTGATTGTTTTGCATCCATTTTCTACCTAAGTTACTATGCTATCAACCACAATAACTTTAAAACATAGAAAATTTATTAGATAAAAATTAATTGCTGTATACGGAAACATGCCCGTTGAAGTTAAACGACCACTATTCAAGACTCGGCAGTAAGTTCGGATGCATAACGTACCGGAATATAACATGATTAAATTATCGGCGGTCATTTTTTGTAACCTAACCGCAGCAACGTAACCAGCGGACTCCAAAGCATGTGTTCTAGCGATGTAGGGTTTGATAACTTCCTCAGTTCGTGTTAGATCGGTCCGAGTGTGTATTCTCGCTAGAAATCAAATAAAGTTGTCAACTATTTAAATTTCTTAGTACTGTCCCAAAGAAATTGAGAAGTAAACATCTTTATACCTGTATACACACTGGTATACATATGGAATATGGGAAAAAATTGGCTGGGGGAATGAGGCCCAAAAAGGGATCCCCTGCCGCTATAGCAGAAACCCTGACATAAAAGATATCCAAACAAAAACAAATGAGGAGGGGACTAAAAATAGGGTAGGGAGGGGGTGTAAATCAAGCAATTTTTTTATATTGGTCTTATATATAATTAATTTTTACCTCACGTTTGTCCCGGTTTTTATCAATTTCCTTTTTCAGTTTATCCAATCTTTTAAAGCTGTCAAAGTTGGTGACATCATAGACCAGAACAAATCCCTGAAAAAAAATGTTCCAAATGGGTCAAAATTTTTATAATAAATCATTGGTATGCTCTACATTTGAAATAAATTCCGCATGGCCAAATATGGTTGGTAGCTGATTGGTTGTATGAATATGTGAGACTCGCATATATAAGAGAATGCATTGGCACAGGGTTTTCGCAAAATTTCAGGAAACTTCAGTCATGGAAGTTAAGTTTAATACTGACATTCTGAATAAAATGTTAATATAAACTCACATCAGGGAAGGTCAAGTAATGTTTATATAAACTCACGTCAGGGAAGGTCAAGTAGTGTTAATATAAACTCACATCAGGGAAGGTCAAGTAATGTTAATATAAACTCACATCAGGGAAGGTGAAGTAATGTTAATATAAACTCACATCAGGGAAGGTGAAGTAATGTTAATATAAACTCACCTCAGGGAAGGTGAAGTAATGTTAATATAAACTCACATCAGGGAAGGTCAAGTAATGTTAATATAAACTCACATCAGGGAAGGTGAAGTAATGTTAATATAAACTCACATCAGGGAAGGTGAAGTAATGTTTATATAAACTCACATCAGGGAAGGTGAAGTAATGTTAATATAAACTCACATCAGGGAAGGTGAAGTAATGTTAATATAAACTCACCTCAGGGAAGGTGAAGTAATGTTAATATAAACTCACATCAGGGAAGGTGAAGTAATGTTAATATAAACTCACATCAGGGAAGGTGAAGTAATGTTAATATAAACTCACATCAGGGAAGGTCAAGTAATGTTTATATAAACTCACATCAGGGAAGGTGAAGTAATGTTAATATAAACTCACACCAGGGAAGGTGAAGTAATGTTAATATAAACTCACATCAGGGAAGGTGAAGTAATGTTTATATAAACTCACATCAGGGAAGGTGAAGTAATGTTAATATAAACTCACATCAGGGAAGGTGAAGTAATGTTAATATAAACTCACATCAGGGAAGGTCAAGTAGTGTTAATATAAACTCACATCAGGGAAGGTGAAGTAATGTTAATATAAACTCACATCAGGGAAGGTGAAGTAATGTTAATATAAACTCACATCAGGGAAGGTGAAGTAATATTAATATAAACTCACATCAGGGAAGGTCAAGTAATGTTAATATAAACTCACACCAGGGAAGGTCAAGTAATGTTAATATAAACTCACACCAGGGAAGGTGAAGTAATGTTAATATAAACTCACATCAGGGAAGGTGAAGTAATGTTAATATAAACTCACATCAGGGAAGGTGAAGTAATGTTAATATAAACTCACATCAGGGAAGGTGAAGTAATGTTAATATAAACTCACATCCGGGAAGGTGAAGTAATGTTAATATAAACTCACATCAGGGAGGTCAAGTAATGTTAATATAAACTCACATCAGGGAAGGTGAAGTAATGTTAATATAAACTCACGTCAGGGAAGGTGAAGTAATGTTAATATAAACTCACATCCGGGAAGGTGAAGTAATGTTAATATAAACTCACATCAGGGAAGGTGAAGTAATGTTAATATAAACTCACGTCAGGGAAGGTCAAGTAATGTTTATATAAACTCACATCAGGGAAGGTGAAGTAATGTTAATATAAACTCACATCAGGGAAGGTGAAGTAATGTTAATATAAACTCACATCAGGGAAGGTGAAGTAATGTTAATATAAACTCACATCAGGGAAGGTGAAGTAATGTTAATATAAACTCACATCAGGGAAGGTGAAGTAATGTTAATATAAACTCACATCCGGGAAGGTGAAGTAATGTTAATATAAACTCACATCAGGGAAGGTGAAGTAATGTTAATATAAACTCACATCAGGAAAGGTGAAGTAATGTTAATATAAACTCACATCAGGTAAGGTAAAGTAATGTTAATATAAACTCACATCAGGGAAGGTGAAGTAATATTAATATAAACTCACATCAGGGAAGGTGAAGTAATGTTAATATAAACTCACATCAGGGAAGGTCAAGTAATGTTAATATAAACTCACATCAGGGAAGGTGAAGTAATGTTAATATAAACTCACATCAGGGAAGGTGAAGTAATGTTAATATAAACTCACATCAAGGAAGGTGAAGTAATGTTAATATAAACTCACATCAGGGAAGGTGAAGTAATGTTAATATAAACTCACATCAGGGAAGGTCAAGTAATGTTAATATAAACTCACGTCAGGGAAGGTCAAGTAGTGTTAATATAAACTCACATCAGGGAAGGTGAAGTAATGTTAATATAAACTCACATCAGGGAAGGTCAAGTAATGTTAATATAAACTCACATCAGGGAAGGTCAAGTAATGTTTATATAAACTCACATCAGGGAAGGTGAAGTAATGTTAATATAAACTCACATCAGGGAAGGTGAAGTAATGTTAATATAAACTCACATCAGGGAAGGTCAAGTAATGTTAATATAAACTCACATCAGGGAAGGTCAAGTAATGTTTATATAAACTCACATCAGGGAAGGTCAAGTAATGTTTAGGAAAATCTGTACTCTTCATCAAGGGTGATTCCTGAAAGGAAAGACGGGGATAAATAAGTCGCCAAATTCAAGCCTTGAAATAGTGTGTCTGTCATTTGCAGAATGAGGTCCCCAGAGGGTGAATTCAGTGATACTACCCCACACAGCTTGCTAGTATTACTAAACTCACCCTCTGGGGACCTCATTCTGCTTAGCCCTCATCTTCTGGGAAGTGTCTAAACTTCTAAAGCCTCATATTAACATTGTTGTTAGTCACATTTTCCCTTCTGTTCAGTTTCTATATCCTCTAATATGCAGAAGATAAAATGCATAATCGAGGTGACTAATGGGTGAAAATGACCAACTTTAACTGGGGGATTTCAATCTGATCCTAGCAGTTGAGGCATCAATGTAATGAGGTTCCCAGAGGGTGACTTTTATGATGCTCGCCTGTGGGAAAGGGTCACTAAATTCATCCTCTGGGGAGTGGGGACCTCATTTTGTAAATGACAGACACTATTTCAAGGCTTGTTTCCGTGTCGAATGCCACAACATTTCCTAACATTTCAATAACAGGTACAAATTAGCTGTATGTCAGGCACAACTTGATTAGTCTCGGACTATGGGTTAGATAACATAACATTGTTAGCACCCTGACCATGATGTGTTATATATTGGTTTATACCCGTTTGCACAATCACTCACAAAATTCATTCCCTTATCATCATATCAAGGTCATTCTCTATGCTGTGAATATTAACGAGAGGCCGATCATGATCGACAGATGTTTAACCCATACCTTGGCGATAGCGATTAGCTATAACTGATAATTGGTCAAAGAAATGATCACAGTAATCCAAATATCAGTACCTAACTTAAAATCAAAAGCTCAAATAATTTGTCTTAAGAAGGCGTTAAAGTATTTGGGGCGGGGAGGAGTCGTCTTAAAACTCATAACTCTGTCCCTATTCACACAAGGACCTCTCACTGTGAGATCCAATGGTTTAGCCATTAATCAATTTGACAGATAGGATGAGCAATTATCCAGCCAGCAGGTTGTTTATCTTTACCTTCATATAACCACCCCCTAGAGCTCTGTACCATATGTCATCACTCAATTAATAACAGATTTCACTTGGAATGACATCTATTAAAGGTACTCTCAAATACTCTGGATATTGGATGTTCACATGGTAATTTATTGATATCATTATATTAATGCAACTATTGCAATAAAATCTTCATATTTTCAAACAGGACATCACACCTAATTAATGGTATAAAACTAAAACAAATTACAGTGTCAAATTGTCAATGAAAAAACAATTTTTTAATTAAATAATTTTTTTTATTTATATAAAAGTTTTTAAATATTTTTGTTTTTGGTTAAATTGAGCGAGGAGTTCAATATAAAAAAAATTTAAAAAATTTGAATTCTTTTTCGAAAAAGGGTCATAACTCCTTTAAAATATCTCGGATCAAATATTTGAATTTGATCTGTATTTTGGGCTGAGAAACTCACATACTAAATTTGGTGTCAATCAGATAAAAAATGTTTGAGTTATGCAGCATGCGTGAATTCTAAGTTGAAAAAGGGCCATAAAAAAAACTCGGATCAAACCCACATTCGAACTCGATCTGTTTTTTGGGCTGAGAAACCCATATACAAAATTTGATTCCGTCCAGATAGAAAATGTTTGAGTTATCGCATTATGCGTAAAGTGTCTATGGACGGACAGAAGGACAGACGGTACGACAGACGGACGGACGAACGACGAGTGGTCAATCCGGACATTGAGACTATGTGTACCATACTATGGTATGGCACCGTATGGGTACACATAAAAATCATATTGATAGATATCTTACATTCACTCCTAGTAGACTTCCTCCAGTGTCGAATACTCTTACTTTTTCTTTGACTCCCCTGTCCGTCTCTATCACCATTGTGTATATGTCTTCAATTGTAGCAAAAGTAGGCTGTATGAACAAATATGAAAAAGTGAGCGTGGAGGAAGATTTTTTTTCTAAATTTACAATTATAAATACATGTATAGATAATCCCTTTCTTCTATATTGACCTCACCTGCAAAGTTTTGTGGTAAAACGAGTCCAACATATTTTATCCAAGTGAAGTAAGCCATTAATTTCCAGCTAACTATATGATGGCCGATCTCATACACAATGGCATATTAAGATGTCCCTCAACACAGACGTCGTAGTATGAACCCATGCCTGCCTGCAATGATGGTATCCATGAGACCATGACCTAACCACCATAGCTATGGGGACATCGTCAAAAAGGAAGCCCTTTCCTCAGTTGAGCTGTGTATCAGTCTAAACATGGGTTCAAATGTTGACACCAAATGGATCTACTGTTATCAAAAGATGCTTTAGTATTATAAATCAGAAACGATTAATTTCCAAAAAATAATGCCAATGCTAGTATAAAATTTTCCAAAACGTACATATCAACATTTTGTTCAACAGAATTTGGTATGGAGAGTATGAGGTTCGGCTCATCGAATATTTGCTAGGCCGCCGAATATTCCAGGTGGTGAAAAAGAACAGATTTCAAAAATCGAAATCTGTCAACTCTGAGCTTTGATGAGTGGGTTCCTCGACTCAAATCAAATATTTTATTTGTGTTAATTTGGATTGTGCATCTTTATTCTGTGACCCGCCATATCAAATCCAGTCGTAAGTCGGGATTTTTTTTACCCTGTGCCAATGCATTCTCTTATATATGCGAGTCGACCATAGGTCGCCTCGCATATATAAGAGAATGCATTGGCCTAACAATTTTTTACAATTTTAATAATTTGTTCTTGTATTCTTTAACAATTTTATAATTTCACCCATACAGAGCCCCAGACAAACATGAGCAGACGACCCTCTTCTATATGCTTCTATATATGTGTGGGGCTCCATGCAGGGTAATGGATGTTTTTTATTTTATGTCCTAAAAATTGTAAGAAACATTTATTTAAAAAAAATGATAACAAATTGTTAGGCCAATGCATTCTCTTATATATGCGAGGCGACCTATGGTCGAATCGCATATATAAGAGAATGCATTGGCACAGGGTAAACAAATAGTTTACTTACAGATTCAATAATGTGGTTTCCATAGATGAGCTGTTCCATGAGAGCAGTTTTCCCACATCCGCTCGTGCCACATACTAGAATCTTACTCGTCTTGCCCATCTCACACTTTCATTTACTCAGGACCTATTATAAAAAACAAAAAGATTCAGAATATTAATATGATACATGTCCTCGGTGGGCTTCTAAAATATTATATATGGCATTTTGGCGCGAAAGCACTTTTTTGCATAAAATTATTTTGAAACTATAGGTTCATATGGGAGGCCAAAATCACTTTTAATAATTATTTGCGCTTAAGTGCAATTATTTGTGCTTAAGCACAATTATTTGCACTTAAGCACAATTAATTGTGATTAAGCGCAAATAATATAATTACGCTTAAGCGCAAATAATATAATTACGCTTAAGCGCAAATAAGGAAATTAAAAACCATAACCATATTAACCCTTTTGATATTGGCAGAGTCCACCACACATTAGGAGTTCGAAAATGGGGAAGCCTATTTAATTTTTGAGGGAAGATCTATATTGATGGGGAATGAAATGTACATATTTGAGCTTAAGCACAAATATTTTAGCTTGTGATTTACTGCCAATATCAAAAGGGTTATGGTTTTTAATTTCCTTATTTGCGCTTAAGCGCAAATATTTTAGCTTAAGCACAAATATTTGCATTTAAGCAAGCCTGGAAGTCTGCCTACAGCCCTCCTAGAATTTTCCAAGGCAGGCTTTTTATAGCCCGCCTCGTCTACAATAGGAAATTTATTTTGTTATTTTATTGCGTTTTATGAGAAAAATACTGCCTCAAAATCGTAAAGAATTATATTGTACAGTGTGCGTATGCGTGACATCGGCAACTGATGGTAATGTCAAATGGCGGAATCATTAAATTAAATTAAATAAATCAAATAAAGCAGTCACTTGTAATTGTATTCAAGTGTAAATATACTGGATTTAATATGCTACTTGATTGTGTATTTTATGTAACATTACACAACGTAGAAAATGCTTTAAACATTGACAAACTCACCCAATTTCATTGGATGGGTTGGACACCGACTGAAATTGTTGAGTACAAACACTCTTACATTAATTTTGTTTGTGGTTCATATTAATTATCATAACACATAAAACATAATTAAATATTCACCATACCATTATCACCAAGCCATATTCCCCCATTCAAACTATTTCTTATTTACTTTACTTCATATTCATTTCCTCTCAAATCTGTTCATTACTTTCAATCAATCATGCCTCAATTGTTCTTTATCTTTATCATCTTAACTAAGGCTTGCCACGTTAATTGCTAATTCTCCAATCAAGCTTCATATAACTCTTATCAATTGACATAAATCTTTACACCTATTATTCTAAATGTCCAGGTGGCAAGTCCTGCTGTTAATTAGTATGCTTCAGGCTTTCACACGTCTTTGGCTAATCAAATCTATTGTTTCACTAAGTTGTATATATATATAAAAACTTCTAAATGTAAGTTAAGCAATTCATCTTTAGACTTCACTCTTCACGGCACCCGGTTCTTATTCTCTCTTCACGGCACCCGGATTATATATTGCATTTCATCGGCACCCGATAGATTGTTCAATACTTGTGTACCTAATATATGCTTGGAATTCAACAATAAATACTGTTATTACTATATATCTGGAGTCCATTGATCATCTTCATATCAAAACCTACCAGAGCTAATTGACCCTGTGATATCAAATTCCAGTCCGTGTTACCATACTGTGGGGGATTTGACATTCACAACTCTGAACATTTTTTTTCCACACAACAAAATTTATTTAGATGAACTTATTATAAACATCAAAAATTGACAAAGGGTACTAGTAACTCAGGTAAAATAAATCATAACTGTAAAAGTTGAGGAGGGCTATAGCCCACCTAGGCAAATCTAGGAGGGCTATTAATAGCCCTATTGGATTTTCTAGACCGCCAGCCCTGATTAAGCTCAAATAATTGTGCTTAAGCGCAAATAATTGTGCTTAAGCGTAAATAATTTTGCTTAAGCGCAAATATTTGTGCTTAAGCGCAATGTTTTTACCCTTAAGCATAAATAATTGTGCTTAAGCGCAAATAATTGTGCTTAAGCACAAATAATGGCGCTTAAGCGCAAATAATTATTAAAAGTGAATTTGGCCTTCCATAGGTTCGATTACATAAGTTCCTGATATACATGTATCTTGTCAACTTTTCAAGTATAAATGCCGAAAAATATAGTTTTTCTAAAATGTTGTATGTTTCGTGCAAATTTTTTTATTAATTTTTTTACCCTGTGCCAATGCATTCTCTTATATATGCGAGTCGACCATAGGTCGCCTCACATATATAAGAGAATGCATTGGCTTAACAATTTTTTATCATGTTTTTTAAATAAATGTTTCTTACAATTTTTAGGACATAAAATAAAAAATCATCCATTACCCGCAGGGAGCCCCACACATATATAGAAGCACATAGAAGAGTGTCGTCAGCTCATGTTTGTCCGGGGCTCTGTATGGGTGAAATTATAAAATTGTTAAAGAATTCAAGAACAAATTATTAAAATTGTAAAAAATTGTTAGGCCAATGCATTCTCTTATATATGCGAGGCGACCTATGGTCGACTCGCATATATAAGAGAATGCATTGGCACAGGGTAAAAAATCCCGACTTACGACTGGATTTGATAAATGTTTCTATTTTTGTAACTGTTCAGATTGGATTGTTTTGAAGAGGAATGGCGGGGGGGGGGGGGGGGGGGGGGGGGGGGTGTTTCCTCCCTATCCTGAGTGACAGCGATGAATTGAAGCCACCCGATTCGAGATTAACACCGAATCGGTCCGCTGATTCAGATATTTTCGAATCAGTTACACTTTGGTGTAATCTTGTTTTATGCATCTAAATAACACATGCCAAATGACCTGAACTCACAAAAATTTAAGCACAAGGTTGCCAAGTTAGCCAACGTAGGTAATGTATGCCGTTCAGAATAGACGTGCATTATACAAATGATGTACTTCGATCGCAACCCGTGAGTGCCCGTGACGGTGATCAATTGCCGCATATTTGTAATGTATGGACACTACATGTATGTGAATAATGTAAATTGTCTACAATCGTGAATGCTAGATGCAGAACTCAATTGATACCTTATGTTTAGAACTTCAGATATCCAATTCAGATTATATGAATAAAATTCAACGTCAGCCACAATTATGAGCGACAAAACAGATTGGAATGAACAGAAACGGTGAGAAAGCTAAGAACAATCGATCAATTATGTTCTTAAATGGACGTCATAGTGTGCGACCAGTTATCTGCGACACTGCCGGCAGAATTCCTATAAATTTATACTTTCAGTTTCTGTTTCCCGGGAAATCGAGCGCGTTGCACCAAGTTTCGATCCGTTGAATCTTGTTGGGATAACATTTAACACTTCAATTCACTTGTAATTTGTGCCTGTTTTCTGGGACCCCCTCTGTAAAGACAACTACTGTGAATATGTGATGTAGATGTTTGATCTATTGTACGGTGAACAGTTTAACAGATAACTACCATTGGTATCGGACTACAACAATTATATAGCTGAACGGTGTACCCATGTCCACTTGTGTCAAATCTTTATTATCTTTATTAAATAATGTAGACAAGTGACTTCCATTCCATGGGGTTTGCGATACATTGATTGAACTGTATTTAGGTGTCTTACTGTCACTTCTTTCGATGCTCGCCATGACACAGCTAGATAGAAATGCAATGCAACATATCCCAAACCCTCCATGAGACTGAGAATGACTTGCCTATGTCACGATTTTCCTAAAAAGAAAAACGCACACAAGTTCTAACAGATGTTTAAGGAGATAAACATTGTTATATAGTATCTTGTGAATTTTACAGTTTTTTGTCATGAGACACCGAAATACACTCAGGTAAACAATATCAATCACTAGCTGATTCGATTCGATGTCGATATCAGGAAGGAGATTCGATATCGAGATTCGATTCGATGCAAAATCCCGATTCGCAGATCCCTACGTAAATCATAAACAAGCCTGATTATAGCGTGCGTGTCATTTGCAGAATGAGGTCCCCAGAGGGTGAATTTAGTGACACTATCCCGCATAGCGGGCTAGCTTCACTAAATTTACCCTCATGATCACAAAAGTAACAGAAAAACTTGCAATTTCGAATTGTGACCTTCACCTACAGCGAAGTACATTATTAAGGAACAGATATAATAATTAAGAAATATATTATGCGTGTTATTTTGGCAATATCATACGACTTCCCCGTCGAGAAAATTTGTCGCCCAATGTTTTGAGTTTTTCAAAGAAATGTAACTCTAACATACCCGTTATTTAGTAAAAAATCACCTTTACTAAATAACGGGCATACCCAAAGAATCACCACAGAGAGACACATTTCAAGAATACTATAGGAACAATACTTGGCAGGGTGGGTGGGCTTGGGGGTGGCGGGCGGTACTGTCTAACAAACTTCAGCCCAAAATGTTCTCGACGGGGAAGTCGTATGAGATTGCCGTTAGTAACGGTTACTTTTTCGACATTATAAGTTCCCTGTCAAAACTTTAAAAAGTTCCAAGGTTTTGTATTGGTGGAATATGATCTCTGCGGGCGTTAGACAGAGTAGAGATTCATGGCATGATCTATATAGATCTGTAGATATTACAATGCAGGAACCAATTCTGGTTGTAGACGCACTAGCTGCATGGTCCAGGTGCTACCACGGCCGAGGAACTTTATAACCCTGTGGTGACTCCAGTAGCGTTATTTAACGTGCACACACCGAGGCGTGTACACGGGTCAGCCATTAATGTCCGCGCCCGATCGGACAGCGTACTGCACCCACGACAACATACCTGGACATTGTAATGGGGGGGAAGTCGGCATTTTGCATCCGGATCTTTATTCAGTGTTCACAAATGAGACTTTTCAGCATGACAAACTTGGTATCTGACCGAGTTCAGATTTTTGTCAGAATACCCTGACCAGGTTGCGATCCCCGGTCGGCAATCTCACATGATTTCCCCGTCGAGTATATTTTGGGCTGAAGTTTGTTTTAAAGTGCTGCCAACCTCCACCAAGCCCACCCACCCTACCAGTGTTTTTTTCCTATAGTGTTTTTGAAACGTGTGTCTCTGTGGTGTCATTCTTTTGGTGTGCCCGTTATTTAGTAAAGGTAATATTTTACTAAATAACGGGAATATTAGAGAAATATTTCTTTGAAAAACTCAAAACATTGGTCGACGACGGGGAAGTCGTATGATAATTGATATTGCTAGCACGAGAGACCAGTACACTACATCTCGGCTACCGACTTCCACTAATGTGTACAATGACTACGGGCGTTAGCCAGAGTAGAGATGCATGGCATGATCTGTACAATGACTATCATATGTACAGACTTCCAACAATGGCAACATATTCCGTTTGTCAGCTGTCGAAATAAGGCAACATCAACATTAATGTATAATAATATAGTGGTTACGTCAAGCAGCAATGTTTCAAATTATACTATATCGTTGTATCAGACGCACGAATGAGAAATAAGTAAGATCGAAGAAAACTTGTAACTTTTAAATTTTCATGCCAGTTAATTGTTTGTTGTGATATGTCCGTATCCATAGATAGGTTCTTAATTTATCGTCTTCCGAACAGGTGCCCCGTGCTTTTCAAATATAATCCCCGTATTCAGAAGATTGGATATCTCGTAGACTAAATTATTTATGGATTATGCCCCGGTAGCAAATCTCGGGGCGTGGTCAAGTGTACAGAATGACAGTTAATGACAGGTTAGTCGTCGAGCAGAAAAAAAACAGAAAACAGAACAAATACGACAAACAACCAAAGAAGAAACAAAAACAGAAATCAGTCATGGTGGTTTGGAGACACACATTATAGACTACATATAGCACAGGCGTCCAGAACTCCAGGAATTTAATATAATTTATATATCTATATTTTGTTAAAGGGGTACTGTACCCCAATTTCAATAAATTCCCAGTGACAATAGCGATCTAATATGAATATTATATTATAAAATAACTAATTTGAGTCGACGATGTCTACTGAAAACGTTCCGGTTAACAGGCTATCGTAAAAGTAAAATTGAATTATTTAATATAAATTCATTTATGGCTGGAGTCATAAAATGGAGAATTATGCCATTACGAGTTACCGTTCTTGAAATCGCATATGTTGCGTGTCTTTATGATCTTTTATCGACGGCCATTCGCGAACATTATTGAGTTGCAAACAAAACATGTTACCTGCAAAAGAAGGCCCGTTATAACCGATTCGAGGAAAAAGGAGAAAGAAACAAGAGTCATAAAGCGTCAAGTATTTTATAGGGAGTGAGATTGTTCGATGGAAGAGATTGAATGCATCAATCGAAGCTGTGAGCAATGAACTTCTGGTTCTTCCTGCAACCTGCTTCTTCTCCGGTGAAGGTAAAAAAAATGGCGTAGTTTGAAATCGTAATATTTTTGTTTCCAAAATCAATATTTTCCTCGCTAAATTAGGTTTATACGAAACTCATATAACACGAACACAATCTAACTTGAAAGTTATTTCAATGGGAGTAAATAAAAAAATCGCCTATCTTAGTGTACAGTACCCCTTTAAAGGTTCCCCCGGACTCGATCACTGACAATGCTGAATTAATGTAAAAAAAATTAACTTGAACTTGTTTGCGCGAAAATGTTGTCAAAAAATGAGTTGGGTGGGTAAATTGGGACCGGGAGATGTCAATTAAGGCACGTCTGGATATCTCTATAGCAGCCACAGGGGCCTGTAACGCGCTCCGCTGTCCGCCCCCATTTTGTGCTGCGGCCATATACGCCGCTGCTATATACGCACCCGCTTCACGCTAATACTACCATTAGCGTGAAGCAGGCGCGTATCTAGCAGCGGCGTATATGGGCAGCGCAAAGGGGGCGGGCAGCGGAGCGCGTTACAGGGCCCAGGGCTGTGATAGCAGCTAAATGAGTCTAACATTACAATAGATCCTCCTCCGATTTTATTGCCTAGTGCTTATTTTGCATTATATAGTCACGAAACGCTGAGAAATTAAAGGTGCTCAATCCGATCAGAGGGTCCCCATGTCACCAAGATACAACAACAACAACAACATTTCTTCAAAATACGTTTTAGTTATCAGAATCGATTAATTGTAACAAAATAATGCTAGCCACTGTCAACTATGGTATAAAATTTCCCAAAGCGTGTTATTTATCAGCATTTTGTTCAACGAAATATGGCCGTATTATCACTTGAGTAGGCCTATTCACGAAATTTAACCGTATTACCATAGATCCTATTTTTAGTCTATATGGTATTATATACCACTTGTTTTTAGAGTTATCCATCTTCATCCGTAATTTTTACCGAGGCCTGCTTTTACCGACGGCGTGCTTCTGGGCCACAAACAATTGAAATAACAAACTTAAAAAATCGATATCTGATCACTCTGAGCTTTGATGGGTAGGTTCTTCGACTCGATTCACTGTTGGTGACATAATATATGGCTGGGACATATACCGGCGCACTGGTGGTGACATAATATATAGCTGGGACATATATAGACCGACGCACTGATGGTGACATAATATCTGAATATATAGCTGTGACATATAGACCGGCGCACTGATGGTGACATAATATCTGAATATAGCTGGGACATAGACCGGCGCACTGATGGTGACATAATATATAGCTGGGGCATAGACCGACGCACTGATGGTGACATAATATCTGAATATATAGCTGGGGCATAGACCGGCGCACTCATGGTGACATAATATATAGCTGGGGGCCTAGGGTCCTGTGAATTCTGGAAATCGAATCGAATATCGAATCGAATCATATCTGTGTGTTGCATTCTCAATTGGGCATGTTTTGTCAACGATAATAGACGATTTGTGAAACGTTCTATCAACTACATGCACGAAGTTCCACCATAACTTATGTGGCGATGAACCGTCGTTTGCAATACTATTAACTTCAAATGATAATTGTCGAGAAAAAAAGGCAGATTAAAAAAAAACGTCTATGCGGCCGTCACGACGATAAATATATAACCACTAAACGGATTATCAGAACTAAAATCACGCGAAATTTGTACAGTTTGCATGTACATGCAAAATTTCAAATCGACATTCGGAATCACCCGTTGTTATAAACTTGAAGATACAACAACAGTCGCAGGGTAGCCTGATTATGTAGCGCTGGATGCTTCTTGGACAGATGATTCCATAGATGGGTCATTGTCCCAGATGCCTGCGATTTATACACCATGCAGGTTGCATTCATCTCAAGTTTAAGTCCCCGCACTACCTGCAGATGTATCATGTTTAAAATAAACATGAATAACGACGACATTTTGTCAAGTGTCAAAGAACGCTCCGATGCCGGGAACACGTGTTGTTTAAATTCTCAGCTATACTATACATAATGCAGAATATGAGACGGATAGACGGCAGATAACGCTATAGCGGTTGCTCAGTCTCATAGCTATTATTATTCACGCGCGTTGTCGGTCCATCGGTGATCTCCGAGCTTTTGGCTACCATGTTCAAAGCTAGAATTCGGGCGTATTTAGTAGTCCTATAGTGGCTAATTGCTGGTTATACTTATATTTAATATATATAATCGCGATGTACAATAAGAATGATAAGGTGCATATATACATCATTTTCTGTAATTAAGTGGCACAAAAACAGCTAAGATCGATGTGTGTACTTGTCCGTAAACAGCCTACTTTTCCATCAGTGTATATTCGAAATTTCGAGTTGGCAATTTCGACTCGAATTCGAATCGAATTTGACTTTCGAATCGAATCTCGAATCGAATATCGAATATTCGCAGGACCTAGGTAGCTGGGGCATATATAGACCGACGCACTGATGGTGACATAATATCTTAATATATAGCTGGGACATAGACCGGCGCACTGATGGTGACATAATATCTTAATATATAACTGGGACATAGACCGGCGCACTGATGGTGACATAATATCTTAATATATAGCTGGGACATAGACCGGCGCACTGATGGTGACATAATATCTGAATATATAGCTGTGACATAGACCGGCGCACTGATTGTGACATAATATAAAGCTGGGGCATAGACCGGCGCACTGGTGGTGACATATATATAATATGTAAAGTTAGAATTAAAATATAAGAATTAAAATGTTAAGTTAGAATTAAAATATTAAGTAAGAATTAAAAGATTTAGTTAGAGTTAATAGAATGTTTCTGTAATGTTTCTAGAATGTTTCTGTAATGTAAATAGAATGTAAATAGAATGTAAATAGAATGTAAATAGAATGTAAATAGAATGTAAATAGAATGTAAATAGAATGTAAATAGAATGATGTAAATAGAATGTAAATAGAATGTAAATAGAATTAAAATATAAGAATTAAAATATTAAGTAAGAATTAAAAGATTAAGTTAGAGTTAATAGAATGTTTCTGTAATGTTTCTAGAATGTTTCTAGAATGTTTCTGTAATGTTTCTAGAATGTTTCTGTAATGTTTCTAGAATGTAAATAGAATGTAAATAGAATGTAAATAGAATGTAAATAGAATTAAAATATAAGAATTAAAATGTTAAGTTAGAATTAAAATGTTAAGTTAGAATTAAAATATAAGAATTAAAATGTTAAGTTAGAATTAATATGTGAAGTTAGGATTGTGACCCTAATAACCCTCCATAATATATACACCGACGCACTGATGGTGACATAATATATTAATATATAGCTGGGACATAGACCGGCGCACTGATGGTGACATAATATCTGAATATATAGCTGTGACATAGACCGGCGCACTGATTGTGACATAATATAAAGCTGGGGCATAGACCGGCGCACTGGTTGTGACATATATAATATGTAAAGTTAGAATTAAAATATAAGAATTAAAATGTTAAGTTAGAATTAAAATGTGAAGTTAGGATTGTGACCCTAATAACCCTCCATAATATATACACCGACGCACTGATGGTGACATAATATCTGAATATATAGCTGTGACATAGACCGGCGCACTGATTGTGACATAATATATAGCTGGGGCAAAGACCGGCGCACTGGTGGTGACATATATAATATCTTAATATAGCTGGGACATAGACTGAATATATAAGGACACAATTGTTTCTCCTGACCCTACTAAAAATACATGCATATGTACCATAAAAAAAACTCTCTATATATAATACTCAAGCGTAAGTATCTTTTTATTAGGTTTAAAATTGAACCGTAATTATATACGATTTGTTTAGGGTTAGGGTTAAAATTGAACCGTAATTATATACGTTTTGTTTAGGGTTAGGGTTAAAATTGAACCGTAATTATATACATTTTGTTTAGGGTTAGGGTTAAAATTGAACCGTAATTATATACGTTTTGTTTAGGTTTAGGGTTAAAATTGAACCGTAATTATATACGTTTTGTTTAGGGTTATTGTTAGGGTTAAAATTGAACCGTAATAATTTAAGCGTTTTGTTTTACGGTTATGGTTAAAACTGAACAGTATATAACTAATACGCGTTTTTTAGGGTTAGAGTTAGGGTTAAAATTGAACCGTAATTATTCGTTTCGTTTTAGGGTTAGGGTTAAAATTGAACCATCTGCGTTTTGTTTTAGGGTTATGGTTAGGGTTATGCGTTTTGTTTTAGGGTTACAGTTAACACTGAACCATAATTTTGGATTCTGTTTTAGGGTTAGGATTAAAATTGAACCGTAATGATGTGTTCAACTTTTTGTTTGTTTTAGGGTCAGGGTTAGGGTTAAAATTGAACCATCTGCGTTTTGTTTTAGGGTTATGGTTAGGGTTATGCGTTTTGTTTCAGGGTTACGGTTAAAACTGAACCATAATTTTGGGTTCTGTTTTTGGGTTAGGATTAAAATTGAACCGTAATGATGTGTTTTTGTTTGTTTTAGGGTTAGGGTTATGGTTAGGGTTATGCGTTTTGTTTTAGGGTTACAGTTAACACTGAACCATAATTTTGGATTCTGTTTTAGGGTTAGGATTAAAATTGAACCGTAATGATGTGTTCAACTTTTTGTTTGTTTTAGGGTCAGGGTTAGGGTTAAAATTGAACCATCTGCGTTTTGTTTTAGGGTTATGGTTAGGGTTATGCGTTTTGTTTCAGGGTTACGGTTAAAACTGAACCATAATTTTGGGTTCTGTTTTTGGGTTAGGATTAAAATTGAACCGTAATGATGTGTTTTTGTTTGTTTTAGGGTTAGGGTTATGGTTAGGGTTAAAATTGAACCGTGATTATGCGGGTTATTTTTTTTTATTTTAGGGTTTTGGTTAGGGTTAAAATTGAACCATAATATGCGTTTTGTTTAGGGTTATGGTTAGGCCGTGTTATGCGTTTTGTTTTAGGGTAAGGTTAAATTTGAACCATATTTTTGCGTTTTGTTTTAGGTGTTGACGTCATAGATTGCACTCACCGCCAAGGGTCCTTGTATTGAAAATTTCGAAAAGACGTCAGTTATGCATTCGGATTCTTCCGTGTTGCTTTTCAAAGGTCTGAGTGTGCTTGTACGTTGGCGATGTATATATCGGTCAGGGCACGTTTGTAACATTCCACGAATTGGTATACCCTCTCGGTACATACGACGCACCACCATATAAACAACGATATATATATATATATAAAATCGCGCTGGGTATGCTGTTCAAGATGCATTATCTGAATTAACGTTCCTAAATTAATTACTATTTCTTTGGCTTCGGGGGTAAAACAAAATGTTTGATATACGAGTCGAGAAACCCACCCATCAAAGCTCAGAGTGATCAGATATCGATTATTGAAGTTTGTTAGTTCTCGACATGTGCAATTATTTGTGACCCAGAAAAACGTCGTCCTATACGGACGACCTCGGACAAAATTGCGGATGAAGATGGATAACTCTAAAATCAAGTGGTAATACGGCAAAATTTCGTGATACTCAAGTGATAATACGGCCATATTTCGTTGAACAAAATGTTGATAATTAACACATTTTATGCCATCATATTTGGCAGTGGTTACTGGTTAGCATTATTTTGTTGCAATTATTCGATTATGATAACTAAAGCGTATTTTGAAGAAATGTTGTTGTTGTATCTTGATGATATGTGGACCGTCTGATCGGATTGTGTACCTTTAAAATAGCCACCACAAACAGAAAGAATATTAAAATATAGAAATATATATTTTGTTCTGAAACCAATCATAAATATCGCGAAAATAGCATGTTATTGCCAAGTTCGTAAGCTATGTTAACCCTTTACCCAACAAAACGGCCAAAAACGCCCAAATAAAGCTTCAACAGCCTAAAATATCTTCGGTCTGTCTAAATAACACCATACAAATATGGATATCATTGGAACCGGTTCATTGACCACATTATGATGGTTACAGTTATGCCCTGTGCCAATGCAATCTCTTATATATGCGAGTCAACCATGGGTCGCCTCGCATATATAAGAGAATGCATTGGCCTATATACATTTTAACACTTTTTTACCATTTTTTAACAATTTTATAATTTTTTCTTACATTTTTTATAATATTTTTCTACATTCTTTGACAATTTTATCATTTTTAATATGTGTTAAAGGGGTACTGTACCCAAGATGTTGTTGTTGGTTTCTATAATCCCCGAGTCGGAGAATAAGTTAACAACTTTTCCATTTTTTGAAAGTCTGTTGAGTACGAAGTATTGTTACGGATGGCAAATTTACCGGAATGCAAAAATACAAATTGTCGTTGTCGAGTAATTTTTGTAAAGTTTTCAACCAAATGAATCAAATAAACATTATATTATATGCTTAGTAGTCCCATATACTCATTTAAGTTAGTGTACCGTCACTAGTCAATGAGTGGCTTGGGTTTTCTCCCCGTATAAGCATAATGTTTCAAACGATCGTGTGTGCAATTGTTTTCCTAATCCAGTATCCCTCAATTATAATTTGATTACGTTTTGTACACGGAAATTCGAATTTTAAGAGACGCCATTTTATGGCTGGAGCCATAAAATCAATTTATATTAAATTATTAACTTTTAAATTATTAAATTTTAAGATAGCCTATTAACCTGAGCGTTTACAGAATACATCTTCGACTCAAATTACTTATATTTCTATATAGTATCGATAATAGATCGTTGTTATCACCGGGAATTTATTGAAAATGGCGTACAGTACCCCTTTAAGCCAATGCATTCTCTTATATATGCGAGGCGACCTATGGTCGACTCGCATATATACGAGAATGCATTGTAACAGGTCCGTTCTGTTGGGTAAAGGGTTAATCAAACACAAGCCAGGTCATGTAACATTTTTGGTTTTGTTAACAAAGTGTACAAACTTGACAATTACATACTGCTTACGCGATGTCTATATATATTTTTTAATGTATTTTAACATCCTTTCTGTTATGGCAGTTTTAACGGGTGTGAATATTTTAACAGCAATTCCCACCGCGAAGGCCATCAGTGCCTTTAAATTCTAAATATTCTAAATTGAATCTGGGGTTTATAGGTGCAATTTTCGAACACGATATATATTATATACCATGCATATTGTCTCTTTTACAAAACTGGGATCGCGCTATATATGGGGTTATACTGGATCGTCCAATCTACAACGGTAACGTATCTTGTCTGGATTTGAGGACAAGTGAACCGCAGAATAATAGGATCGGCCTATCTCGCGAACGTCGGGGCCAATTGTTTCTGTTTTTTTACATATAGGGGAGACACGGGCAAAGCGGGGCACCAAATGTTTTCTAGGAATTTTAGATAGGGTTTTCGCCGGAAAAAACCGGAAAGCCGTTAATTGGTATAGAATTCATCGGCGCATATAATCGGGTGGTCATTGGTATCAAACAACGTCTCGGTATGTCCCTTTTGGAACCTCTTGTTTTGTTCCACTTTGCCCGTGCCTTTGGGCAAAGTGGGACACCACGCTGGGCAATGTGGGACAATATGCCAGGCTATCGGGGCAAAATGCATGGGACAGCAAAATCAAAGAGACATGGAGAGTTGCCATTGCTCAGACTGCCACAGGCAGACAGGCTCTGTGTGGCAGATGAGTTTCTGTTGGGGTATGTAGGATGGATTTCTTGTCTGCTACCACAGTTATCTATTTTAACGATATATTCACCCCTGTCACAGTACCGATTAAAACGAAGGTGACTTCCATTCCTTATTCGAAAATTTTATAATTTTGTCAAACAAAGGGTGTTGTGTGGTCCCCCCCCCACATATATTGTATCCAAACACCCCATTCCGACCCATGCAAAGTGGCCGCCGTCCAGAAGGGTTCAAATAGGGCACCCATGCCATTTATCGGTCAGTTGACCGATTTAGGTCAAACAAAGGGTGTTCTAGGGTCCCCCTCAATCTAAATATTCACCTCACCCAGATTCGAAATGGTCGCTGTCCAGAATGGTTTAAATAGGGCACCCATGCCTTTTCTCGGCCCATTTATCCGATTTAGGTCAAACAAAATGTGTTGTAGGGTGACCCGCAAGCCAGTCTAAATACCCCCTCCCTGATCCAAAATGGCCACCATCCAGAGATTGTCAAATAGGGCACCCATGGCATTTCTCGACCCCTAAGCTTGACCGATTTAGGTCAAACAAAGGGTGATGTTAGGTGCCCCCACGAAAATCTAAATATTCAACCCTTTCACACCACCCCGATTGAAAATGGCCGCCGACTAGAAGGGTTCAAATAGCACACCCATGCCATTTCTCGCCCCGTTGACAGATTTAGGTCAAACGAACGGTGTTGTAGGGTGCCACCCCAAGGTATTCTTTCCACACACCTTACACACCTCAACCTGATCCAAAATGGTCGCTGTCCAGAGGGGTTCAAATAGGCCACCCATGTCATTTCTCGGCCTTTTGACCGATTTAGATCAAACAACGGCTGAAGTAGGGTGCAACAATATAATCTAAATATGCACCCCTTTCACATCACCCCGATCCAAAATGGCCACCGTCCAGGTGGGTTCAAATAGGCCACCCATGCCATTTCTCGGTCTTTTGACCGATTTAGGTCAAACAAAGGGTGTTGAAGGGTGCCACCAATATAATCTAAATATTCACCCCTTTCACACCACCCCGATCCAAAATTGCCGTCGATCAGAAGGGTTAAAATAGGACACCCATGTCATTTCTTGTCCCGGTGACAGATTTAGGTCAAACAAATGGTGTTATAGGGTGACCAAAGGCCAATCTAAATATTCACCCTTAACCCCACCCCGATCTGAAAGGGCCGCCATCCAGAAATTGTAAAATAGGGCACCAATGACATTTATCGACCCCTTGACCGATTTAGGTCAAACAAAGGGTGTTTTGTATGGTGCCACTAAGACTATTTAAATATTCACCCATTTCACACCATCCCGATCCAAAATGGCCGCCGATCAGATGGGTTCAAATAGGACACCCATGCCATTCTCGTCCCGTTGACCGATTTAGGTCAAACAAAGGATGTTATATGTGCCCCCAGGATCATTTAAATATTCACCCCTTTCACCCAACCCCGATCCAAAATGTCTGCCATCCAGAAGGGTCGAAATAGAGTAACCATGCCTTTTCTTGTCCAATTGAACGATTTAGGTCAAACAAATGGGGATGTAGGGTGGTCCCCAATCCAAACTAAATATTCACCCCTTTCATACCACCCCGATCCAAAATGGCCGCCTTACAGAAAATGTAAAATCTGGCACCAATGCCATTAATTTTCTCGGTCCCTTCACCGATTTAGGTCAAACAAAGGTTGTTGGAGTGTGGACCCCAAGCCAATCTAAATATTCACCCATTTCGCCCCACCCCGATCCAAACTGGCCGACGAACAGAAATGTTCAAATATGACAGCTATGCCATTTCTCGGCCCCTTGACCGATTTAGGTCAAACAAAGGGTGATGAAGGGTGGCCCATAATGGACTCTTTCCACACAAACACCACCCCATCCAAAATGGCTGTCATCCAGAGGGATTCAAATTGGACACCCATTCCATTTTCGTCCCGGTGACCGAATTAGGTCAAATAAAGTGTGTTGTGGGGTGTCCCCAAGCTAATATAAATATTCACCCCTTTCATCCTTGTTTGACCTATAAATCGGTCAAGGGGTCGAGAAATGGCAAGGTGTCCTATTTGAACCTTTCTGGGTGGGGCCATTTTGGATCGGGTGGGACGAAAGGGTTAATATTTAGATTTGCTTGGTGCCACCATACAGCAACCTTTGAACTAAATCAGTAAAAACAAAATGACCGAGAAATGGCATGGGTGCCCTATATGAACCATTCTGGACGTCTGCCATTTTGGATCGGGTGGGGCGAAAGGATTAATATTTAGATTCGCTTGGGGGGGGGGGGGGGCACCTTACAACTCCCTTTATTTGACCATATCTGTCAAGTGGCCGTGAAATTGCAAGGCAAATATACTATATTGACAATCATTCCGGGCAAAGCGGGACAGGCTCGGGTCCCACTTTGCCCGAAATGATCATATGACGCATGTATTGACAGTTTACAGAGACATAATTATTTATTTGTGTGTTATTGTTAGGTGAGATAAGTTGGTAGGCTATAAATAGGAAATGGTTCTGCTGTGAAAGCAACGAACGAAAATTAGTGAAACTATATGGTACTTATTGTTCAGAAAAAATCTAATTTTGCACCACAAAAGTAGCCTGGTGATCTCTTCTAAACTCGAGTAACTCTTCAAACAAATTGCGCGCTGAAATTAGTCACAACTGACGTCATCTAACGTTATCAAGTTTCCCGGGAAATGCTCGTCAAGTTTCAGGCAAGTTGTGCCGATGTCCCGCTTTGCCCGGGTGCCCCACTTTGCCCGGGTCTCCCCTATAGGGCCTATGGACAAACTGCTTCTCAGAGAATTAGAAATATCACGATATTTCTGGGAGTTATATATGATTATGAAGGTATTTTTTTTACACAAATCACGTCAAGGACAAATTAATTTAAAACGATTTAGGTATTTTGGTGAACTTTCGAGTAGATTCTCATTCTGAATAATTGCTGAGAAATGCTCTCATCCACGAAATATGACCGAAATTAGTGTCGAAAAAAAAGTGAGTTTCAGCACAAAAACACCCAAGTCGATTATGCTTGACACAAAGGACTTATTTTCCTACTAAACTAGCAACTTTTTCTGAGAATTTACGCCGTTGCCGTTGAGAATGATATCGCGAGAGAGGACTTTCTGATTTCCTGCCTATCATTCTGGCCACGCCCAGATTATTTGGTTTGGCCACACCCTGATTTTTCACTTCCGATGCAGGTAACCTATCTTGCCTCACATTCGACAATCCGCCATCTTGTGTCGTTTACCTTACGCAGGTTGTTCTCGCAATAGTTTTAGTTTTTCAGATATCAACGGCTGATTCAAAGACAACATTCATAATCAGATAGAATTGTCCGAGGCACATTGTCCAGTTCAATTTGATTACGTTACTAAAGTTCAAAAGTATGTTTTTTATAACGTAAAACTCTTTTTAGTTTCACTTCCGTGTTCAAAAATACAAAATCAAATTAAAATTTTCAATCATTCTGAATTCAGTGAATTGATAATTCATTCAATTTCAAATGTAAATATTCGGAGTGCGTGACGCATATTGAAAAAAACATCGATATTTATGAAGATAAATAGTGTTTCGCATGTGAAGTTACCAGGTCTGGCAAATGTGAGAATACAGCTGAGCTACAATTTAACATATACAATAGCTGTATTCAGCGAACATTAATTTGCGCATAAAGTATTAAAGACTTATGTTACACCATTCTCCAATCCCTTTCAAACAAATCAAAACTGTCACTCATTTTGTGACAAAGTGTTGTGTTTTGTCAACATTATGAATTTATGTGTGAAAATATCTAGCCCGAGATTCACTGAGTCAGCACAACTCACCACTTTAGCTTACCGAACACTATCTGTAGACTGTATTAAAAATTTAAATACCATTGTAAACGAAAAGTTATCGGTATCCAGGGCACGCCATACATTTAATTTTGCCAGAATCAAATGCTGAAATAGAATCTTCGCGAGAATCATTACTTTAGGCCTAAAAAAAAAATACGTTTGTTTCCGCTAACCCGACCGACCCTGATTGAATTATTGTACCGAGCGTACGTGTGCATTAATAATTTTAGCTGTCAACCTCTCATTGTTTGTTACTCGTCTTCAATGCTGGTTTTCCCCTCTCCTATTTTCGGGACTCCGTGTCGGCTGACAAGTCAAATGATATTAAATTTAAATGTTCTTGAAAATATTTCTCTCTTAATCTACTTCATTATTCCACTGAATCCTCAAATGGGTCAAATGTCCAAAACTGTGGTAATAATAGTAATAACATGATTTCATCGGGCATTATGGTTTATTAACGGCCCTCTGAAATGATTAACAGCCCTCGGGCCTATTAGCGTCCCTCGACTTCGTCTCGGGCCGCTAATATGCCCTTGGGCTGTTAATCATTCCAGCCGGGCCGTTAATAAACCATAACGCCCTCAAAAATCATGTTATTGTTATATTGTGACCTGACCTTTCCATGACTGACATAGTAGAAACAGCCAATGACCGCTCAGAGTTAGAATCGAGGTCAGGTCATAATGAATATTAAAATGAGGACCTCGATTCTAACTAATAGCTATTGTAGCTGTATTCTCACATATGCCAGACCTGGTTACATTGGAAATCTTTGTTAATTCTTTAAAAAAGCAAGAGATTTCGCAGTGAAGTGCGCTCATAATTCGCCATTTTGTTAACCCTTTGAAGAGTATCTGTAACGTCATATACCTGACGTCATGAGTAAATTTAACGTCAACGTCATAGCAATAATTAACAAGATCGGGTCAAAATGGTCCAATGATTCGTTTTAATTTATGAGCATTTTTTGTTAACGTGTGTTATCATAATCGATTGCACTTATACATTTGGGACATTATATTAATCAAAATAACTCCTATACAAATCATTTATAAATCAGATGATTTATTGAAGTTATGTCTACATAAAATAACACTTCCTGAAACGACATATGTCGTTCTACTCCTCAACCGATAGACGACAATCACAACATATGTCGTTCTACTCGCCAAAGGGTTAAAGTTAGGCCAGTTGACTGCATCGACCAACTTGTTGGAATTGTCATCTAATATAGGGACGACTCCTTGAATTCGACTGATACAGTCCTTGAATTAGTCCTTGAATCAAATTTTGAAAATCCTGTACGAACCATGATATTGGAATGTGCATAAGTTACATCCCAGATGCTATATTGAGTCTCAGGGTGGGAATTTCATATTTCTCCTCTGGACCCTAAAAATGGCCCCAGTATTTTTACTCATAGTGGAAACTCTGGTTTATGGTACTACATTATTGTGATGATTAAAAATGAAGAGAAAGCAGTGTGAAGTTTTTAAACAGTTTCATGTTATGATAATGCAATATACCTTTTCCAGACAGTTATTCTGTTTCTGTTATCAGAACTCCAATGAATACTAATGGCACAGTTGTTGCTAGGGGTCCAATTTTTGTGTCCGAAGTTGTATTTTGTATGGCTTCAATGCACCTTTCTGTGACATTTAATGCTTATACCGGTACTCTCCCCTGCCTAATAATAGTGATGGCCAAATAATAGTGATGGTGCACATTTTCGGGTGTTATTAATAATAGTGATGGTGCCAAATAATAGTGATGGCGCACAATGATGGCATTTTACCATATTTCTACTATAAATGAAGCAGAATGTAGGCCTTAATTAATTTGGCATTGTTGGGCAAGTTCCCATGCATGTAAGTTGTTCTCATTGGCTCCTTTAATAATTACAGTAAGTAATTTGGTAACAGTACCAGTCTGAGTAAGGTAAAGTACTGTGGTGCCAGGAACCCATCCTCACTGGATTTTTGGGACACTTTCTCATACTTTTGCTTTCGACTGTTCCATTTTATTTCAGCTTCCTTTTTTTTCTCATCACATTCTTGTTTTATTTTGACTGCTCTGTCGGCAAGTTGATTCTTTTGTTGTAACGAATATTTGTTTTTCTTTTTCCACGTTTGAGTGTGAGGTTCACCCATCTTGAGGTCCACAAACAAAAACAAAACTATTTTAATTTTCCCATTTTCGTCTGCTGTAGAATTATTTTAAATTCCAGATTGGAAACAAAAACGGAACAATAACGGAACGCGCGGTTTGAAATGCTGTAATGGAGCTTATAAAACGGACCACATTAATTCAACCAGTTCTATAATGCGAAAAACAAATATAGTGGGGAAACTTCTATTATTATTTATGATAAATAAAGTTCGGCATTTTGATCAGTGACAATGAGTAAAAGGTGGAACTTGCGGGAAATTAGTTGGCATATCGGTTGCATCATCCATCAATATTTCGCTCGAGATGTAAATTAGAGTTATCTTTCTTATGTCGCACATCGGCTATTTAAAATCCGACATAAAACTTAAATCCGACATAAAACGTAAGTTGTGGTTAATAATGTGGAACTGTTGCCAAGTCATCGCATTCATAATTAAACTGTGCTTTGAATACACGGACATGTTATATTGTATTGCTTTATTGCATAGATTTAAATACATGTTCCTGTGTAGTGTGTACACACAGAAGCTACTGCGGTGTCGTAACTTTCCATTTATAGCCAAAACCAGTCACGCATGTGTGCACACGACTCACAGCTTCTGTGTCTTCATGATAGCGCATAATTGGGTCACGATAACAGTATTGTTTGGAGAAGTCGGCCACGTCAAGTTAAATTAGTTCATCAGTTGTCACTCAGATTAGTTTCACTGATTATTTTATAATATAAGCCTGGTGATGTGATTTTAGCATTAAGTCCCGTTTTGATAGTAGAAGTCGGTTCCGTCCCAACGATAATTAGTTGTCACTGTGTGATTATAAGCTTTGATGAGTTGTAATTAACTGCGATAATCCGTCTGTTTATACACGGACATCATGATCTAGAGGCCTAAATCCTGTTAGGAATGAGATTCTCCCACATTCCTGTCAACTTGTCAAGTGCACTTCTATTTTTTTTAGTGAGCTGCACGTTTTTTCTAACTTTTTGACTGAAAATTCCGCGACTTTGCAAGAACTTTAAATAATCGTGATGGCGCCTAATAATCGTGATGCTGTCGTATTTTTCTTTAAATAAATAAACGTGACGTCACGTTTATTTGGCAGGAGAGAGTATAAAGTTAGTTCAGATATTCAACCTATTTTGATGCCGTAAAAAAAGCAAATATTAGGTTGGCTTTATAGATTATATCTTTATATTTTAGGTTCCCAGACAGAATGGCAGATGACTTCGATGTTGAGGCCATGTTAGAGGCTCCATACAGGAAAGAAGTAAGTCTAATAATACTTCTTATGCAACCAATAACTTTTAATTAATCCCAAGTACATGTATGTAAAGCCAGTTATAGTAAAATCCTTTTTGTCTGTTCCTTTATATCCATTTTTTTGAATTTGAGCTGGTAGCAATCATATTAGAATAATACCCCATGTTATCTGTAAAATGTATGCGATTACTGCATTTAGTTTGTTTGAAGCCATTTGCTGAAGCAAACTGGGCCACGGCAATGGGTTGCTATAGCAGATTGCCGTAGCCAAACAATCTGAATTAAGAGGACTGGGTGATCAAAGTTCTCTATTGGACTAATTAGAGTTGAGTGGTACTATTTACAAATGTATTTTAATTGGCCTTCGGGAATCATCATAGAAAGTGAAAACACCTGAAAAAAATTATTTTTGTTTACTACACCCTGGCCCCCCACCTTTCCTACGTTTGGAGCCCAGGCTACATACATACCCCCCTTCCCTATGTATGGAGCTTTCCTGATGGGCTCAGGCCCGAGAATAAGATGCCTGTCATTTGCAGAATGAGGTCATTTGCAGAATGAGGTCCCCAGAGGGTGAATTTAGTAATGCTATCCCATACAGTTGGCTAGCATCACCAAATTCACCCTCTGGTGACCTCATTCTGCATGGTCTCATCTGCTATGGGAGACATAGACTCAGATTTAAGTTCCCAAATGGTGAATATTGTGATGTATACCCATTAGGGAACCTCAATTATGCAATGTGGTCCCTAGCAGACCTGTGGCCAATTTGGGGATATAGAGAAACTAAACTAAAAAAGAAATAGAATCTATGTGATGAAGTTTCTATAGAAATTAGATGAGGCTGTGTGGAATAGCGTCACTAAATTCACACTCTGGTGGGACCTCATTCTGCAAGTGACACACTAAACTCAGACTTGGTGAAATCAGTGATTTGGCTGTCTATTAGAATGCAAGTTTTCTTTTATTCATGCAAATCATGCTTGTATATATTATACTATAGTACTAGTATATACGCCATGCAAATCATGCTTGTTAAAATTATAGTATATACGCCATGCAAGGTCAATTTCTCATGCACATATTTTATATATTTTATTTCAAAGAATTTCACTTCTGCAATGGCTATCTCTGGGTCTAATTACAATTGCCTGTGGCCAATATTTCCTGAATGCATGTCCATAAAATTTTTTTTTTGTTTATTTATTTTGTCCATATATGGTATTACTGACATATTTTTGACATTGCAGGTGCTATTCTTCACATGTTTAACACGTTTGAACTTATTTACCGATTACATTACTGAAATGGGAATAAAAATAGTACCACAATTATTTTGTACCAATTGAAATTTTAAACATGAATAAAAAGTGGCATGCGCAGGGTTTCGCGACCCATGCGCTTGGCTTGAGAAATCGGAAATTGATTTTGTGTGGCCATACAGTAGGTATAGTACCAGAGGAAATATATTTAACATGAGTATCATATTATTAATGTACATGTATACAGGTGTTAACAATTCCTGGAAATCTGATATACTAAGTTCCATTGCAGGTTATAATGTTTGATGTCCGAATATTCTATCCCATCGGTTGATGTTCAGAATTCATGAATTCTGCTCGTCTGCTTGGCTGCTGATCAACATTGGTACTGTAAATATTCCAAACGTGTCGAAATCATGTTTGCAGATTTCAATTGTTAATGTCTGCAACATGGTGAAATTTCAAGTGAAATCTAGCGGAGATCAATTGATTCTATCTTAGTTCTGATTGAAACAAGACTGAGACCACTGGTACACAGTCTGATGAATTGGGGGGGGGGGGGGTGTTCCATTACCATCAGAAGGCATTATGTCAGTGTCAGCCAATCACAACATTTATCAGTAAAGCGATGCAGCCAATCGGGCGATTGTTGGAATTTCACACAATGTTCACAGAATTAGAGATTGTGTCAACTAACTAAAGTTACTGAACACTAAAAGCTTACATGAAGAGTCCATAATTTACCAATAATACCAAGCAAGGTGAATGGATGTATGATTGTACGTATTTCCAAGTGTTTCGACAGTTAACCCTTTACCCCACAAACCGGCCAAAAACGGCCAAATAAAGCTGCAACAGCCTAAATTATCTTGGGTCTGTCTCAATAAAACCATACAAATATGGATATCATTGGAACCGGCTCATTGACCACATTGTGATAGTTACAGTTATGCCCTGTGGCAATGCATTCTCTTATATATGCGAGTTGACCTATGGTCGACTCGCATATATAAGAGAATGCATTGGCACAGGGCCGTTCTGTTGGGTAAAGGGTTAACACCAGTTTGAAGCTGGGGACATAAAGGAGATACATGTATGTGGTGTGCTGTCATTCTGCCTGGATAGTATGTAGAAGTTATTTATAGTGACAGTAATTTAACACTGAGCCAAATTCATCAGACTGTACAGTGTAGAGGTCCCAGTCGGGTTTCAATCAGAACCGATTCTATCTGTGAAAAGGCAGTCTCAGTAACATGCACAGATATTTATAATTTAAGTTGTCTTTTGTCGTCATATGTTTAGAATAGATTAAGAAACCCTCAATTAGTTTGCAATTGTTATTGAACAGACGTTGAAATAAAAAAAAAATGAGTGTTGCCACTCTTTACTTAGACAATTGATGTGTTGAATTTCGAATTAAAAAGATCCAATATATTGGACTGATGTGAGAAGGTTCTCTTCTGTGTTCCTAGTAGTAATTTTGTAACCCGAGTGTCAAATATTGCACATTTAAAATGTCACTATTATTGACTATTCCACACACTGCATGCTTCGGTTACTAATATTTACCTGTATGTCTTGTGACAATCAGTAGATTGATGATGAGAGCAGTGTTCGTTATGCTATGGTTAATTAGGCTATGGTTAATTAGGCTATTGTTTTTAAGTTTATCATCGCTCTTTAATCTGATAAATTACAATTAAAGTCGAAATGCGATGATTATTTATGTTGTCTTTGTCAGTTGCGATAACACAACCTGTTCACTGTGTTCTATACTGAAGGGATTTTCACATTCAGTTAAAAATGATACATTGTAATGGTCTATTATAAATTAACCATGTCCTTAAAAGTCCATTGCCAACCATGATTCCAATTTGTTTCGAGCCAATATCTAATAGAATCTTAGTAGTGCCTTACATGTATCAGGGCATGATATTTGGATGTGAATGAAAACGTTATGGTGCCCTGTTAACCCTTTACCCAACAAACCGGCCAAATAAAGCTTCAACAGCCTAAAATATCTTCGGTCTGTCTCAATAGAACCATACAAATATGGATATCATTGGAATCGGCTCCTTGACCACATTGTGATAGTTACAGTTATGCCCTGTGCCAATGCATTCTCTTATATATGCGAGTCGACCATAGGTCGCCTGGCATATATAAGAGAATGCATTGGCCTAAACAAATTCTTTTTTTAACACTTTTTACCATTTTTTCTTACATTCTTTAACAATTTTATAATTTTTAATGTGTTAAGCCAATGCATTCTCTTATATATGCGAGGCGACCTATGGTCGACTCGCATATATAAGAGAATGCATTGGCACAGGGCCCTTCTGTTGGGTAAAGGGATAACAAGTCTCCCTAATTCTCATGGTGATTCAATTACAAATAAAGTGAGTGGAGCGTAACGATGCAAGCGTCCTTACGCGGGGGAGGGGGTCTGGGTCCCTAAATTCTAGCTACTTAGAAGCCATTTCCTGCAACTTGGAAAATATCTACAAAAGGTAAGTTATTATGTCATTTCTTTGGAAATTTTTACTCAGACTCGTGTGTCAGTTTTTTAAAAGTTCGAGTACTAGTAAAATGTCCACGGAAAAGCCTTAAAAAATACCACGACGTTTCTAGTTGTTTCACCCAATATACATCTGCAAGTCACCCTGTAGAATATACTGAGGACAGTGAGCTCCTGTTTTCTATGATATTGCATTCTTTAAATAACTGATTTCCTTCTAAATCCTGGTAACAACAAATTCAATAAGTTTTTGTTTTCATTTCAGGAAGACAAAAGAGAGGAAAGGGAAGACAAAAGTGATCGAAGTAGGAAGTGAGTAAACAAAAAACTGCATTACACTCTCGTTGACAAATACATTCAAACATTTCAAAGGCTTCTGGGTTTATTTTCTACATTTAATCAATATGGTAACTATGGTAACAATGAATTCAGATATCAATTTCTCAATATTTTGAGATCTTATAATAATTCTATCAAGAAATTGCCAATGGCTATCTTTAGAAAAATGATTCAATTTAAGAAGTTCTGGGTACCGTGATATTAAACTTAATTCAGTAGAGGTTTTGATTAAATATCAGTTCATCTAATTGGTTTGGTTAGAAATCGTGAGTTGCCATTCTCTCGCCAATGAGAATTTTCTTTTCTATTTTAGGTGTTCATTTGCTGGGGGAAATTCCCATCCAAATATCAAAGACTTTTTTTTTCATTTCTCAAAAACAATTTACAGGCACCACAGAAACTTTCTATTTCAACATTTGTTGTTTTGTTTCTGACTTTTTCACGAGGGCTACAATTTTAGTACATGTTTTCTATTTTCTCATTTAGGTGCAGTCTGCCAGATAAATTCACATAAAAGTTTTATGTTTATTTCTAAATTGAAGACACACAGTTTTCAAATTCAAATATATACTATTTTCTGTGTCAGTGATGGTATATGGAGTATTTGATATCAGGACGTCAATTTTGAATCCCTGAAGCGTAGCTGCAGAGATCGCAATGAAACATCCATGTGTCAAATCTGTATTTTCCATCAATGTTACCATAGATAAATATGTTGTCCCCACAAAGAAAACTTTTCTATTAACCTGTTTTTTTTTTTGCTGACTGAGCCTGACTTCATTACTTGAAGATAATAGTCATTCATTGAATGAGGTGTAAGGTTATATTAGAGCACAACCAAGCCTTGAAATAGTGTCTTCTGTCATTTGCAGAATGAGGTTCCCAGAGGGTGAATTTGGTGATGCTAGCCGGCTATGCGGTGTAGCATCACCAAATTCACCCTCTGAGAACCTCATTCTGCTTACACCTCAGCAGAATGAGGTCCCCAGAGGGTGAATTTGGTGATGCTAGCCCGCTATGCGTGGTAGCATCACTAAATTCACCATCTGGGGACCTCATTCTGCAAATGACAGGCTCACTATTTCAAGGCATGAGAATGATGTGTCACATGCTCTCTTAACCCTTTCATGACTGGAGCTTCCTGAAATATTACGAAAACCCTGTGCCAATGCATTATGTATATATGCGAGTCTCCTATAGTGAGCCTCTCATATATAAGAGAATCCATTGGCCTAACAATATTTACTTTGACCTTGTAAGCCAATGCATTCTCTTATATTTGCGAGTCTTCCAATGGATCTTTACCATGGTTACCCCTTCCATGACTGAAGCTTCCTGAAATTATGCAAAAATTCTGCCAATGCATTCTCTTTATATATGCGAGTCTCCCATATGGAGCCTCGCATATATAAGAGAATACATTGGCCTAACAATATTTACCTTGTAAGCTACATGTTTATTTAAGAGAATGCAGTGGACCAAGATCTGTAATGCTGCACCAGCTCAGCTTCCGTCATGAAAGGGTTAAACCATTTTTATTTTCACAAATTTTAAATACTTGTTGATTCTAATTCACATGGTCAGAAGATGACAATGTTAAAAATAGATATGGGGACAAAACACTATATTTGATAATAGCTTTAAAATTAATCGTTTATAATATTGAATATTAGTTCTTAAATTTTACCCTCTTGAGAAGGTCATGTTTCTAATAGGGTGCACAGATTAGAGAGGAATCAAAGTCAGTATGAATTGACTAAACTAATTTTCTAAGAGTTCCCTTTTGACTGATAGAATACCCCCCCCCCCCCCCACTTTTGCCAATAATTATTTATAAACTGATATTAATTATATATATACTATTATTTGATTCTCAGAGCCCTCACTAGTTATGTTTACCCATACCATAGTATGGTAAACATAGTGTCGACGTCCCGGTTGACCATTCGTCGTTCGTGTGTCTGTCAGTCAATCTGTCCGTAGACACTTTATGCATGGTGCGATGACTAAATTTTTTTTTATCTGATCGGAACAAAATTTTGTATATGAATTTCTCAGCCCAAAAGACAGATTCAGTTCGAACATAGGTTTGATCCGATTATTTGTAACTGAGTTATTTGAACCAAAGTTGGTATTTCACAGTGTATTTCCCAGCTAAAGATACAGGTCAAGTTCAAATATGGGTTCCGTCCAATTATATTTACATGAGTTATGGTCCTTTTTCGACTTAGAATTTGACCGTCTTAACATTTTTGCTTTCCGACCGATAACTCCTGTTTAGATAATTGATCTGAACCAAAGTTGGTATGTGTAATTCCCAGCTAAAGATCCAGGCCATGTTCGAATATGGGTTCTGTCCTATTATTTTTACTGTCCTTTTTCGACTTAGAATTTGACTTAACATTTTTGGTTTCCGAATGATAACTCCAGTTTGGATTATTTGATCTGAACCAAAGTTGGTATGTGTACTTTCCAGCTAAAAATACAAGCAAAGTTTGAATATGGGTTCCGTCCAATTATTTTTACATGAGTTACGGCCCTTTTTCGACTTAGAATTTGACTGTTTTTGGCATTGAAATTAGGGATATTAGATATTCTTAGTTTGCTCAAATCATTATTTTATTTTGAGGTAGTACATGTACAATTCGAAATGGCTAAAGGCCCTTAGTGATGCTCTTGTTAAAAATGTTTCAACAATACACATGACATGTTATTTACAGTAGACTAGAAAATCATTGCTGCATTGCACAGCTGAGTATATCCCTCTGCAGATGGTCTGAGATCATTATAAATGTTATAGGTTTAATAGAGATGCCAGGATTTAGCACAAACAAAACCAGTGAATAGTTGACAGCTCTGCTGTATAATTGATATTAATGGGTCATCAGTGAGGTGGCTTATCTTGATGGCTGTATTGTTGGTAGAATTTGATACATTATCATTATAAACTTAAATTTGACTCAAGTTTTCCATATCCGGGCCACGGTCCACCCTTTCACATTTAATCCAAGGTTGCGCTGGTGCAGCATTACAGATCCTGTGCCAGTGCATTCTCTTATACATGTATATGCGAGTGACCCACAAATACCAATAATTTGTGTGATGTACATTTGTCTACAATAGTACATAACAGTATACTATATAATTCAACATCAAAACTCTAATTTATGATTCCGATCATATGTAATTTACTATCGCCAAGGGATGGGTTAAACATCTGCCGATCGTAATCCGTCTCTCACAGTTTATATCCCAAAAGAAACTTGTGAAGTCTCGAGTGTCATGTGTTGTCAAGCCTTGAAATAGTGAGTCTGTAATTTAAGAATGAGGTCCCCAGTGGGTGAATTTAGTGAAGCTACCCCACACAGTGGGCTAGCATCACTAAATTCACCCTCTGGGGACCTCATTCTGCTTGGGTCTCATCTTCTGGGAAGTATCTTATCTCTCAAATTAACCTTGTTTTTAGTTACTTTTTCCCTTCTTTTCAGTTTATATATATCCCCTAATTTGCGGAAGATAAAATGCATAATCGAGGTGACTAATGGGTGAACATCACCAACTTCAACTGGGGAACTCCAATCTGATCCTATGTGTCTCGTAACAGTTGAGGCCTCAGCAGAATGAGTTTCCCAGAGGGTGAATCTGGTGACGCTAGCTTGCGGGATAGTCACTAATTTAACCCTCTAGGGGCCTCGTTTTTGCAAATGACAGGCACACTGTTTCAAGGCTATACTGTATTATATTGTAGTTTGAGGTATATTAATTATACTTCAACTCAATTCATTGGTGATGAGAATTTTATTTCTGAGATGGTCTCAAATTATTTATTTTGGTGTTTTGTGGTTTTTTCTTAGGATTTGCAGCTGAAATCTTCTTTCATGGAATTCATTAGTTACGGCTCTAACTTAACACAAATGTGACCTGCCATATCAAATCCAGTCGTAAGTCGGGATTGTTTTACCCTGTGCCAATGCATTGGCCTAACAATATTTTACAATTTTAATAATTTTTTCTTGTATTCTTTAACAATTTTATAATTTCACCCATACAGAGCCCCAGACAAACATGAGCAGACGACACTCTTCTATATGCTTCTATATATGTGTGGGGCTCCCTGCAGGGTAATGGATGTTTTTTATTTTATGTCCTAAAAATTGCAAGAAACATTTATTTTAAAAAATTGTTAGGCCAATGCATTCTCTTATATATATAGGTCGTCTCGCATATATAAGAGAATGCATTGGCACAAGGTAAAACAATCCCGACTTACGACTGGATTTGATATGGCGGGTCACAAATGCAGGATAGAATATTTATTGTAATACACTGTCAATGATATGATAGTAAAAAATGTGTATCACTATACACGTTAATGCAGTTGTCATTGCTGAACTGTCAAAAATGTTAATGATTGGACAAATTATCTATTTTTTTTACTCAGCTGCAAACCTTTTCTATTCTTATCTTCTTTGTTATGTATGAACGTACTTAATTGCAAGTTAATGGGCAACAAATCAGCCTTGTTTATCACAAACATTTTCATTTATGTGGCACTTAAAGGGGGACTGTACAATAAATCCGGCCCTTTTTTGGACCATCTCATTTTATACTCAACAGAATATATGCAACAAATGAATCAATTTGAGCCATGGATTACTGCAAAATACACTCATGTGCTCTATGAACGATGCAAACAACATGGTAATTATGAAAATGAGTTTATGACTCGAGTCGTGCATCGTTCGTAGAGTTTATTTTGCATTAATCCATGGCTCAAATTCATTCATTTGTTGCATATATTCTGTTGATTATAAAAGGAGATGGTCCCATAAATGGCCAGATTTAGTGTACAGTACCCCTTTAAATAGATACAAATCTCTTATTTCATTTGAGTTTAGTGACTTGCCGTAAAGAGGATGTTCATATGACATGTTTTTAATTATACGCTCTGTGATATTCCTCATAAATATTATGTAATTTGTCAGCCTGACTAAAACAGACTAACAGCATTCCATCGTACCATTCATGTAGTTTGGAACATTTGAACGGGTGAAATCATATTACTACCGTTGTTAAATATACTTGGATAACCACAACAAGTGTCAAATATGATCAGTTGAAGTAGAATCTACAGAACACAACAATATTATTTAATTTGTGCTTGGCAAGTAAATCTCATCGATGTTAAATTGAATTTTTTTTCGATGTTCTCAGACAAATAGATGTCAATTTTGAAACGAGGGAGGCTATTTGTAATATATTTGTAATCTGTTTCTTGCAACAAGTATCGAAAACCTTTTCAAATTCAGAATGCTCTCAGATAGTCTAGATGCTTTAGTCAGACTGGTTTACTATGGTAACTATGGGTGTTGATCTAGAATTTTATTTTGGACACACATGCCTGCTTTTAAATTTGGCAAATTACATGTAGCACAATGTTTACATGCAGACCTTGTGGTGGGAATTAATATTCTTTCACAAAATTCCATTATATTGATTCCACCATGGAGGAAAACAATCTCCATACACTCCAGTTCAATTATGAAACTAAAGTTTTCTGTAACTGTTCCCAAATGTTGTCTAACAGATCCTAGATCAGCCCCTAGGGTTGAAATCACTTCAATCCTAGCAAATATGGCAATAGGAGTGTAATTATATGGGTGTAATAGGGGTGTAATTAGATGGGTGTAATAGGGGTGTAATTAGATGGGTATAATAATGGTGTAATTGCCATCTACAGTGTGGGTTATTGAACAAAAAATAGTTTGTCACTCTGTGCTAATGGCTAATTGAAAATAATGGCTTGAGTGTGTAAGATAAATATTAAGGTAAGATAAAGAATCATGCTGATATTGACATTTTATCTGTATCTGAGATGAATAAATGAACTTTTGGTTCCATTTAGATATGACAAACAGAATCATGTTGATATTGACATGTTGTCCGTAACTCAGATGAATAAATGAGCTTTTGGTTCCATTTAGATATGACAGACAGAACTGATATTCCATGGTCAGATTAATGTAAGAAACCTCGGTTATTTCAGGTGGGCGTCTGTTGAGACCACAGACCTATTTTTTTTTTTACTGTCATTATAAATTGTATAGAATTATGTAGATGATTTTCTAATGACACGCCTCTCTGTCGTGATAGGTTTCGAACAAGTCAGTATAAATTGAAACGACGAAATGCTCTGATCTGATCATTCATTGCGGGGCTATAGTCCAACCAGGTATGTCAGCATATAGCAAAAGGCGGGTTACTTTATAATTATATGTCAAATTTTATGCACGATTCACTAATGGCTCTTATATTTCAGCGTAAACTAATATATTTCTCATTTAATTTATAAATGTTGGGAGACAAACAATATGTTTACTCATAACTGTCGGGCCTTAAAATCTGACATGAATCAGAATTATGATTCTCATTTTGATTTCTCGTAAAAAGTCTTGATTCCCTGTAGAAACGCTGTGTTTTGATTCTTGCAAAATTTGATAGATTTTAAGGCCTGACTGTTGAAAGGTTTAGATTTCACCCATTTGTACCAGTAGGAAAAATAATTTTATCTCTTTTAAATATCCAAAATTTGAACAGGGGACAGTTTTAGCACAAAGTTCAGTTATTTTTCACTATTTGTATTGATAAGGAATTCTCACAGTCTTAATTTTTAGGCCCGCTATCAAACAGAAATTTATCACATAATTAGCCCCTAAACCCGGCGTCATATTTTTTAGTAAGACACGTGTATTATCGGCAGGCGCAGTGATGTATAATATAATAACATCTTATCTTATCCATAATATATAAATAATAAAATCTTATCTTATCGAGGGAGCCTCGCTCATATAAGAGAATGCACTCGCTAACAAGATCAGGGTAAATATTGTTAGGCCCATGTATTCTCTTATATATGCAACGCTCATGAGCAAAAGTTATGTCTAGTCAAGAACTGTGAGACTTCCTGACCAATTCTACAAGTTATGCTCTCCCAGCTTTTCTTTGCAAAGGTCGTCATTGATTAGTTAACCCTTTCTTTACTAGATTTTATGAACTTATTATCTGAACCATTTCCCACCAATGAATACAGGGTATGAATCATTCTTCTCCTCTTAATATCTTTCCATAAAATTGGATAAGTTCTTTGCGATCGACAATAATTCATACATGTTTGTCAATTGTTGAACTGATTATCTGAACATTTCCCTCCAACAAATTGGACTCCTTCTGTTCTTTTATTATCTGTCGTCTGCATATTCCCCTGAAAACCCCTCCAGATTAACAATGGACCATTCCAATGTATACTTTTTATAACTGAGTGGGAGAATTCATTTAGTTTAGAAAGGGTTAATTCAGCATGTTGCCAGGCGTCTTAGCCTGCCATATACACATACCTTAATTTCAATTTCAACTGAGTCAAATCTTGAATTGCCTGTACTTGTACTAATGCAATTACTTCTCAATTTCAGCTCATTGTATCTGCTTTGGATAATTGGACATTTCTAAAACATAGCCATCTTTTCTGTTTCTTGTAGGAAGGGAAGTAGAAGTCGAGACCGGGAACGAAAACGGAGTCGAAGCAGAGATAGGGAGCGCAAACGTAGCAGGAGTCGTGATAGGAAAAGGTAGCTAATTTAAAGATTTGGTTAAGTTTACTCAATGACGAAATAGAATGCAAAACAGTAAGGGTTGGGATAACAATGAGTGTATTATATACACGATTACGTGCACATGCATCTGTTATAAGTTTCAAAATCCAAGGACTGCAAAACTCTACGATTCCGATCATAGCTACTTACTATCGCCAAGTGATGGGTTGAACATCTGCTGATCTTGATCGGCCTCATTCTGAATTACGTTTAAAAACATGGCTGCCGGCAACCATCTTGGATTTTACTCTTTGCATAACTAAATCCTTTGCCTACAGACCAGCGGCCATCTTGGATTTTACTCTTTGCATAACTAAATCATTCGCCATACCCTAAAGGCCACATCCCTCATCCGATTGTCACTTAATAGTTCATATGGATCTTCGGGGTGACCATCAGATGGAAGCCATCAAATTTTTCCAAATTTCGTATATAAAAAAAATGGCTGCAAGTGATCATCTTGGAATTCACATTTGAATTCATTGGCACACCCTGCAGCCGACATTTATTGGAGAAATGTTTTTATAATTTAAAGGCATATTAAGGATCACTTCTTGATTGGAGCTATCAAATTTGAACGATATTCTAATTCAATTAAAAACATGGCTGCCGGCAGCCATCATGGATTTTACTTTTTGCATTATTAAATACTTCGGCATGTCCTGCTACCAACATTTTTCATCCAATTGATCCCAAACTTCATATGACTCTTCAGGTTAATCTCTAGTTGTTATCAACTTTCCGCATTCCTTATCACTACATTACAGTATGACATTATCCTCTCTCCAAGTTGAGCTACAGTGTCATTGACATTTTCATTAGAACAAACTGTCTGGAAATCTCAGATAGAGATAGAGATTTCCCGCTTCCAACTTTTTGGCGATCCGTAACGTGTCCAAGGTGATTATATGTATTATCCCTTTACCCAACAAACCGGACAAAACCGGCCCAAATAAAGCTTCAACAGCCTAAAATAACTTCGGTCTGTCTCAATAGAACCATACAAATATGGATATCATTGGAACCGGCTCCTTGACCACATTGTGATAGTTACAGTTATGCCCTGTGCCAATGCATTCTCTTATATATGCGAGTCGACCATAGGTCGCCTCGCATATATAAGAGAATGCAAAGAATGTAAAGTTTGAGCTATTGCCATGGCTTGGTATCCGTCGTCCGTGTGTGTGTGCGTGTGTGATGCGTCAACAATTTCCTTTAGCACGGGCTACAGTTCGTACCTTTGGTCCGATTATTATGAAATTTGTCATGTAGATGGGAACGAGTCATTTTGGTGTCATTCGGAATAAAAACATGGCTGCCATCGGCCATCTTGGATTTCAAAATTCAATCCATTAGCACGGGCTACAGGCCGTACTGTTCGTCTGATCATCATGAAATTTGTCATGGATGTTAATATTGACATGTAGATGGGAACGAGTAATTTTGGGGTCAATCGGCCAAAAAACATGGCCGCCAGCAGCCATCTTGGAGTTTACTCTTTGTATGACTAAATTCTTTAGCACGGGCTACAGGTTGTGTACCTTTAGTCTGATCATCATAAAATTTGTCATGAATGTTAACAATGACATGTAGACAGGAACGGGTCATTTTGGGGTCATTCGGCCAAAAAACATGGCCGCCAGCAGCCATCTTGGATTTTACTCTTTGTATGACTAAATCCTTTAGCACGGGCTACAGTTCGTACCTTTAGTCTGATCATCATAAAATTTGTCATGGATGTTAACAATGGCATGTAGATGGGAACGAATCATTTTCGGGTCATTCAGCCGAAAAACATGGTCGCCAGGGGCCATCTTTGATGTCAAATTCAATCCATTAGCACAGGCTACAGGTCGTACTGTTAGTCTGATCATCATGATATTTGTCATGGATGTTAATGTTGACATGTAGATGAGAACGAGTGATTTTGGGGTCGTTCGGCCAAAAACATGGCCTCCAGCAGCCATCTTGGATTTTACTCTTTGCATGACTAAATCCTTTCCCGCGGGCTACAGGTCGTAGATTTGATCGGAACTTCATGAAATTTGTCGTGGATGTTAACAATGACATGTAGATGGGAACGAGTCATTTTGGCGTCGTTCAGCCAAAAAACATGGCCACCAGCAGCCATCTTGGATTTTACTCTTTGCATGACTAAAACCTTTGGCGCGGGCTACAGGTCGTACCTTTGTGTCTGATCTTTATGCAATTTGTCATGAATGTTGACATTGACATGTAGATGGGAACGAGTCATTTTGGGGTCATTCGGCCAAAAAACATGGCCGCTGGTGGCCATATTGGATTTCAAAATTAAATCCATTGGCGAGGGCTACAGGTTGTACTGTTAGTCTGATCATCATGAAATTTGTCATGGATGTTAATATTGACATGTAGATGGGAATGAGTGATTTTGGGGTCGTTCAGCTAAAAAACATGGCCGCCAGCAGCCATCTTGGATTTTACTATTTGCATGACTAAATCCTTTCCTGTGGGCTACAGGTCGTAATTACATGAAATTTGTCACGGATGTTAACAATGACATGTAGATGGGAACGAGTCATTTTGGGGTCATTCGGCCAAAAAACATGGCCACCAGCAGCCATCTTGGATTTTACTCTTTGCATGACTAAATCCTTTGGTGCGGGCTGCAGGTCGTACCTTTGGTAGGATCTTCATGAAATTTGTCATGGCTGTTGACATTGACATGTAGATGGGAACGAGTCATTTTGGGGTCATTCAACCAAAAAACATGGCCACTGGTGGCCCATCTTGGATTTCAATATTAAATCCATTGGCGCGGGCGGGCTACATGTCGTACTATTCGTCTGATAATCATAAAATTTGTCATGGATGTTAATATTGACAAGTAGATCGGAACGAGTCATTTTGGGGGTCGTTTGGCCAAAAAACATGGCCGCCATCAACCATCTTGGATTTGACTCTTTGCCTGACTAAATCCTTTGGCGCAGGCTACAGGTTGTAGCTTTGGTCGGATCTTCATAAAATTTGTCATGGATGTTAATAATGACATGTAGATGGGAACGAGTTCTTTTGTGGTCATTCGGCCAAAAAACATGGCCAACAGCAGCCAGGGGCTAATCTAGGCCGTATTTGGATCCGTAAAACGGGTTTGGGCGCCGGTAGTTTGGGCGCCCATTGCCGCCCAAACGAAATATGATCAGAGTTGTAAAACATTTTCCCAGTTAATCAGGAATTTTTAGATAAAAAGAGACTGCCAACTAATTTTAATACGATGGAAATGTTAATTGAACGCTTATACAATGAAAGAAAACATTGCTATTTATCAACAAATTTGATCTACCGAGGGAAAACGACCCATTTTAATCATAAAAATTAAGTCAGTCGGTTGTTTCGCGAACGAATCAAAACATACTCTAGTGATCCGAATAACCGTACCCTGTACGATTGTTAATTTTGGAGAAAAAATCCACCCCCTACGATTCTTATTCAAGCCCCTACGATTATTTAATTTTGATCACCCATACTCCATTATTCGTAGTTTTTAATAAAATGGCATGCATGAAACGGAATACATTCAAAGAATTCGCGCAACCGTCTGGCATCGCAATATAATCAATGATTTGATCCATGGGAAGTAACTCCATCCTCGCACGTGTCGCTATTTTGCAATTCGTGCGACCCTATTGCAATAGACAGACCCCCCCTCTGCGGGTATTGTTTATCGTTCAGTGAGGCGAACAAAGGTGACAACGCGTTATGTCTGTGTTTTTTTTTACAATTGACACGTTATTAACTAAGAAGTTAATCAACGTCTGGGGCTCACGTTTGAAAGTTTCTTTAATTAGAACACAATTGAGTAGTTGGTGGACCGATTCCGACCAAAGAAAATTAATAGCATGAAAGTAAACCTTCCGCGTACCTCCGTCAAATAACTTGTGGTGTACGGGTCACGCGAGTTGTCAATGTCACATGATTTATACAAACCAACATACTACCAGTAGTACTACAGACGAAACTTATAAAACTGGGTGTTACCGCTATACTTAAAGTAATTGACCATCTATAACGCGGTGTCACCCCGTTAATACCGCAGTATGATACCGCGGTACTGATGCCGCTTATTAACGCTTCAACACCGCGCATACCGCGGTGACCCCACGATGCATGCGGTCACGGTTCGCGATACCGCGGTGATTTTAAAGGACAATTTGCGCGGAAAAAAACAAAGGACACTGAAGAAATCTTCATTTATTGTGGTTATTTTATTTACTTATTATTGACGATGATGTTTTTTTGCCAATAGTGATTTGTCCATGTGTATAATATGCTTTTGCCAATAGTGATTTCTTTATGTGTCTGAGTCATCAAAAACTATCTCTTGAGTGGAATTTTTTTTCTCGTCTCGGTTACTTCCGGCCTCGACGGAAATCTTTCCACTTACGATTGAATCGTTGTCGTCTGAACGTTCACTAAATGCATCCCTTCAAAGAGTTCCATGAAAATCACCGCGGTATTCAAAACATTTATCACGGTGCCCGCTATCAGACCGCGGTATCCTTACCGCCGATACCGTAACTCCACCGCTGTGACCGTCTCGATACCGCTACCGTTTATTACAGGTATCACCACGGTCATGACCGGGGTATCACCCCGTTTTTCTGGTCAATTACTTTGAGAATAGCGGTATGTTCTGATAAGAAAGGGACACCATACCCTTCCCGCATGTGTTACCGCTCAGGATCCCCTGAGTGTTAGATTTTTCGAGCCTTGTGCTGGAACTGAAAATTCGTATAAAAGTGTTGACGCAGTGTTCTCCGTTCAAATCAATGACATTGAAAAGGTTCTGCAAGAACCAGACGTTGTCCGGGCTGGGTCGTGGAGTGTTTATTATAAGTTTTTGTTTGATAATTAAATCAGTGTTCTTCAATGATCTCCTTTTTCATTGACATTTCCACCCCCTACTATTATTCCGACCCCTACTATTATTAAAATTTGGCAAATTTTCCATCCCCTACTATTATTCCGACCCCTACTATTATTCGGATCACTAGAGTATGTCTTCCTCTTCCGGTTTGGGTAAATAAATAAAAATTCGGAACGTGCTGAAACGAAACTACTGAAATCCGCAAAGATCCGTATAGATCTAAAACAATTTAATTTATAGATCAATCTTACGGTACTTACCAAAACTCCACATCGAGTGCTTGCCGTTACGTGTGCAAATAAACCTTTAAAGCGCTTGAAATGTTATTTCCACGACGGTTAAATTTTAGATAGCATATCGCGGTATGTGATTACGCGGTACGTTTTTTTAACATAACGTGAATTTATAATTAAAACTAAGAGATATAAAGTTTAACAAGAAGTTTATTTCCGCGAATATTTAAACAAGATGCCGCGACTAAAAAACCAGTGGTGTAAGAGTTTCTACTCTCATCCAAAATTTTAACACAGGGTAGGTAGAATATATATTTTTATTTCAAGGAAATATACATATTGGTATAAAAAGGGTGAAACTGAAACATTAAAAGTGAAACAAATCTTTTAATAAACAAAAGAATATTTCAGCGTGTTGTACAATGATTAAGAGTAGAAACAAACAAGTTTGGTCATGACTTTTAGCTATCAGATCAATGAGTATGATAGTAGAAAATCACGAACAATTAAAGATTTTTTGTCAATATTATGACTAAATTTACCAACCTGAATAGCACAATATAAAGGTTCAGAATGCCCCAGATTCACTCTCAGGGCATTGGATTTTCAAAAATTTCCTGGGGGAGTGCCCCCAGATCCCCCTTTCAAAGGGAGGGGGACACACCCTCCCAAACCCACCCCCACCTCTGGCCTACGGCCATCGGGATATGCCTACGGCATATCGTCCTAGGACTGACAGGGTGCCCAAACTTAAAACCTAGATTAGTCCCTGGCAGCCATCTTGGATTTTACTCTTTGCATTTAGAATCCTTTGGCACAGGTAAGACATTTCAATCAGCATCTTTCCTATGGTCGACGCATATATAAGAGAATGCATTGGCACAGGGCCCTTCTGTTGGGTAAAGGGTTATACCAGAAAATTTTGAAATAAAATAAATATTACTTGATAGAAGCTTTTGCAGACTGGGGTCTTCGATTCAAATTTATTAATTTATACCCAGGAAACTATACAACACATGTTAAAGGAAGAGATAGACCATCTTTAACCCTTCCATGAGTGGAGCTTCCTGAAATTTTACGAACCCTGTGCCAAAACATTCTCTTGTATATGCGAGTCTCCCATAGGGAGCCTTGCATATATAAGGGAACACATTGGCCTAACAATATATACCTTGATCTTGTAAGCCAGTACATTCTCTTATATATGCGAGGCTCCCAAAGGGAGACTCGCATATATAAGAGAATGCACTGGCACAGGATATTTAATGCTGCACCAACGCAGCTCCCATCATGAAAGGGATAACAAGTGAAGTGAATATTTGAAAAGTCTAATTAATAATTTTGTTAACTTTAGAAGCCGAAGCAGAGATCGCCGAGATAGAGACAAGCACGGACATGGAAGCAAGAACAGAGACAGTGGAAGGCGTCGTCATTCATCTCGCGAGAGAAAGAGGAGCAGAGATAAGGAAAGGAAATCACCGAGAAAGAGGAGTCGATCGAGGGAGAGGAGGAGACGAAGCATCACAAAAAGCCCTATACGGTTAGCAGAGTTTTCTTAACCCCATGATGGGAGCTGTGCTGGTGCAGCATTAAAGATCCTGTGCCAGTGCATTCTCTATTGTATGAGTCTCCCATGGGATCCTTGCATGTATAAGAGAAAGCACTGGCTTACAAGGCCAAGTAAATATCTTTGGGTCAATGCATTCTCTTGTATATGCGAGGCTCCCTATGTGAGACTCACATATATAAGAGAATGCATTGGCACAGGGTTTTTGCCAAATTTCAGGAAGCTCCAGTCATGGAAGGGTTAAAACCTTTTCTATATGAAAATAATCAGGATAAAAATTCCCACTTTGTGGAAGAAAAATGTGCAAAATCGTGCTCAAGAGGAGGTTTGAACTGGCCACTTTGGATCTCCCCATTGGTTCTTATAGCTTTGATGTTATAGGAATTTCCCTGAAGTACATACTCTACTGCATTTGGAACATTCTTACCGGGAAGTAAGAGAATTCATCCTCTGGAAACCTCATTCTGCATGGCCTCATCTGTTATTGGAGACCTAGCCACAGATTTAAGTTACCAGATGGTGAAAATGGTTCTGTGTACCCATTGTGCCCCTTGATTATACATTGTGTTGTCTGTCAATTGGGGAAAATGAAAAACTAAACTAAAAAATAATAAGAAACTTTTTAAAGCCAAAAAAAAGGGTTAAAAGTCATTTAATCTTATTTAAAAAATCATTTAATCTTATGTAAAAATGACATTGTACTACCAGTATATGGCAGGGATTACCTAACATTATATAATGTCCCTGACTATTTCACTATTGTTATTGCTGTCTATCTTATTTTCTCAACAATTCTTTTTATTTTAGGGAGGCTGAACCAGAAATGACTCCAGAAGAGAGAGATGCACGAACAGTTTTCTGCATGCAGTTATCTGCTCGGATCAGACCCCGTGATTTAGAGGAATTCTTTTCCTCAGTTGGCAAGGTATAACTTTTATCTCATGGGCTGTGGACCAGATTAAAAAATATTCATGTATCCTACCAGTATATCTTTGAAGCTATATAAAGGCCAAACAAAACAAATATTTGATTCTCAGGCAATATCTTTTTTTAAATCAATGTGGGAGCTAGGGTTTAATTTCATTTTGTTCTGCCCATAGACTGGCAAAGTAAGCATGGGTTAGTATTCCTTTCCAGGTCCAGAAGATGTAGGGAGAACTTTGTAATGGATATAAACTAATTTAATCTGATGTAAAGAATGACAAATTATGACTGCTACCTGTACATCATATAGGGATTACCTAGAATGATATATATGTTGATATGATTTTGATATTGACACAATAATTTTTAACAACAATCAGAACTACATATCCGATTTATATAAAAATACAGAACATAAATACAGTCGAAATGAAAAGATAAAGTGATCTTCCAAACTATCATAGAAAGTCTTGATTCACTTATTCTGCTGACTGATTAGACACCGTATATCTACCGCAATGGATGTGGATGATAGACAATAAAATTTCAAATAACCATCATAAATATGGCCAGTATACACTGCTTGTCAAACTCTATTGCGCTATGCTTTTGGGTTACTTTGTTCGCATTAGTGTAGCAAGGGGGAAAACTCTATCTTGCTGGGTTACTTACTGTGGAAAGGTCAGGTGAATATCCAACTTCCTGCTGATCTTTTATCGAAATATTTCAACACAATTGACCAATAAACTTGGGGGTTTGGACAGCCTGTGGTGACAATATACCTGATAGTTATCATTGCCTATGGTCTTTTGTTAAATACCCAAACATACATTGTATTTAGCTCCTATTCGACATTTGAAGCATAACTAATTTCCGATTGAAAGTTTCCTTTTTTCATGTTACCGGTTTACAACTATGGTGAAATCCAAATTGAAATAAAATGGTCCAACGCTGGCCAATTTTTTTTTAACGATGTGCCGATGCCTGAGAATCAAAACCTTTTTTTTTGGCCTAACCCTTTCTACACTAAAGTATCATTGAGTTATCCCACAGGGAATGTTCAGATATTAAGTTCAACAAACGACTATATGGGTTGTTTGTTGTACTTACTATCTAAACATTTCCATAAATAAATATGACTCTTTCTGTACTTTTAATTATCTGTCGTCTGCATATATTACCTGTAAATTACTCCCCTTGCTCCCTGAAACTAACCTTCTCTGGAAAACTATGGTGATCTATCGTGAGATCACGCTGATATTCCAATACCAGTATGTTACAGGAATTCAGATGAAAACGAAGTGTAATATTGATTACACAATTTATTAGGGCAAGAGTGAGGCAAGCTCAGCATGTTACACAGTGAATATTATACATGTACATAAGATGCATCCATCATCTTCACCACACATTCACTCAGTTCGACAACCACCTGTCAAAAATTGTCAAATAATTCCAAATTGGCGCTAAGTTCAAAGGTGACAGGTCACAGTTCCGGTCGATATGAATTAGTATAATTTCCGGATATTTGTTCGATACCGGGCACCGGAACGAAGTGCGATCGCGGATTGGGGAATAATTAATTATTATTCTAATAATAGCTACATCCCAGTAAATCAATAATAGACCATTACGATGTACACTTTTTAACTGACTGGGAAAATCAATTTAGTATAGAAAGCAGTCCTCAAAATTGACCATGGCAATAAGGAATGCCGTGGGAAATGCCATGGCAACATGTGCAAGGTAACATGCCACAGCATTAAATTTGCCATCTGGGAAATTGTTCCGAATTTCAAGGGCTGAGAAAGAGTTACAATTATTCTATTCATGTTTTGGGAAACAACATTAATAGTATTCCCAATTCTACCATAATGATAACAAACTACTAAAGCAATCAGCCAGGCCATCACACACTTTAATTAAGTTAATTAATAAAAATTTGTGTGCTGAACCAACAAAGTTAGGACTAGAAGTGACTACACTCCACTGATTTCCCGCCGAAATCAATTCTCCAATAACAACTTTTCATTGGCTGCTGGCTTAATGAAAACTCCGCCTACTCATAACATACATTATTCATTGAGCTGTGAATACAATACTTTCCCGCTAATACAAGAAAACGCGGGAAAGTTATCATTAATTTCAGTTTAGTAAATTGCTATATCACTTTCTTCTTGTATTATGCATGTACATTGTCTATGAAAATACAGGTTGGCCCACTTAGTTAATTAACTCAGTTCAAGTCAGTTGCCCCATGTTCACCAACATCAAGCCTTTCTATGAGTGGTTGTCCCTTAGGAGATAAAATGAAATGCAGTGAACGAAAAACAGGTTGCCTAGAAAATTGAGAAGCTCTGATTAATTAGCTTAATAATTACTCAATCAAGTTCATAAAAACAGGATGTTCAAAGAATTACCATTGTTCATTATTAGTGAATAATAGTAAAAAGCTGAAATGATTTAACCCTTTGAGTGCCAGGGGCCGATCTCATCGGCCCTAAACCTACAAAATAAGTCGGAATAAATTATTAAAATTGTAAAAAAAAAAAAAAAAAAAAAAAAAAAAAAATTGTTAGGCCAATGCATTCTCTTATATATGCGAGGCGACCTATGGTCGACTCGCATATATAAGAGAATGCATTGGCACAGGGTATATGGGTTGATACAAAAATCGGACCTGGCACTCAAAGGGTTAAACATATAATGCAACAACATTGCTGAAGAAATTAAAAAAACTTGAATAGTGCTGAATTTAGAAAATGTTGTAGGTTAAATAAAACTAATAATAATAATAGTAATGAAGTATCATTATCATAATTAAGATCAATATTGCATTGTATTTTCATTATTAATGACTATTATAACAAATTTTTGAGGGAAATTTCCAGTGATTGAAGCAGTCTGCATAATCTTTTAAGTAACCTATGGGACATAGTATGAGTTATCGGAAAATTCCAGGGGAAAGAACTATGGGTCACCTATTAAACATCAACCAGGAGAACGAAACATAGTTGAAATGTGCAGGCCTGTTTAAGTTAGATGTACTATTAATATATAAATTGTACTTTGATAATTTTTCAGGTTCGGGATGTCCGTCTAATCACAGACAACAAGACCAGGCGTTCTAAGGGCATTGCATACATAGAGTTTGCCGACACAGAGTCAGTAGCTCTAGCCCTACATCTAACTGGTCAGCGCTTACTCGGCGTGCCCATATTGGTTCAGGTATCGCAGGCCGAGAGAAATCGTATTGGAAATGCGACAAATGCTACAACTAGTCTCCTGACTAAAAATTACCAGGGACCAATGAGGCTATATGTTGGCTCTCTCCATTTCAACATCACCGAAGAAATGCTCCGAGGAATATTTGAGCCATTTGGGAAGGTGAGTTTTAGATCTTTATAATCCAAATGATAGGACATAATATAATGATGATATAGTGTTGAAAATTTCTTAATATAAGTTAACCCTTTCATGAATTGAGCTTCCTGAATTATTGCGAAAACCCATGCCAATGCATTCTCTTATATATGCGAGTGGACCATAGCTCGTCGCCTCGCGTATATAAGAGAATGCATCGGACTAACTTATTTTATATTATTCATAATTGTTAATGGGTCTCGAAACCCTGTGCGTGCAACCTTTTTATTGGCAGAACAATTTTTGTTTTTTTTTAACCAAAAAAAAATTAATTATTTGTCAAATTTTATTATTAAGTCTGTTACAAGTGTATTTCGAGGAGTTTGACAAGACTGTTTTGTATTGTATATAAGCTCTTTAAAATAGTGTTATGTGGTTTAATTATTATAGTTAACCCTTTACCCAACAAACCGGCCAAAAACGCCCAAATAAAGCTTCAACAGCCTAAAATATCTTCGGTCTGTCTCAATAACACCATACAAATATGGATATCATTGTAACCGGTTCATTGACCACATTGTGATGGTTACAGTTATGCCCTGTGCCAATGCATTCTCTTATATATGCGAGTCGACCATAGGTCGCCTCACATATATAAGAGAATGCATTGGCCTAAAAAAAATCTTTTACCATTTTTTCTTACATTCTTTAACAATTTTATAAATTTTTCTTACATTTTTAAACAATTTTTATAATATTTTTCTACATTCTTTGACAATTTTATCATTTTTAATATGTTAAGCCAATGCATTCTCTTATATATGCGAGGCGACCTATGGTCGACTCGCATATATAAGAGAATGCATTGGCACAGGGCCGTTCTGTTGGGTAAAGGGTTAATGGTAATTGAACATGGTAATTAAATTGTTTTGAACATTTGTCTATACATGTTGCATCAATATCTAACCTTTAAGAGAGTTAAATGATGTTTGTCATGTTTGAAAACTTAATCTGATTTGAAGGAAAGGGAGTGAACAGTCCTATAAAACAACATAGTGTGTATGATATGACTTAACTTTACCCGTGTGACTATGTGCCTACTTCATCTTACAACTGGATCATTCCAAATGAAAACAGATTGTTGTGGTAGTAAATTGATAGTTTCAGTGACGAGTGAACTGTTGAATATAAAATATTCAAGCTTTGCTTTAATGATATATATAATTTCAGATTGATGATATTAAGTTGATAAGAGACCATGAAACTTCGAGATCACAGGGATACGGATTTTTAACTGTAAGTATTGAGATGATATCTGCATGTTGAATATTTTCGTGGCATTGGTAATTATCTAGTGGATTGGACTCATGAAATTTGCGTTCAATGCTGGCCTCAACACAGTCTGAGTAAACTCATACCTAAATATTCATTACAACATTGAATATAAGGTCTGACGGATAACATCGCTATCTCATTTCCAAGTCCTCGGGATTCCGTAATCTGATTGATTGCGTAAATTATTTTCCGTCCAATGAAACCGTATGGGTTAATAAACAAGTGTTAGTGGGCGGAGACTCCCATAATGTCACCTCTAATTATAGTAACAGAGCTGAATTTCTCCGATCGAAAGCGATGCTTGCAAATACAACAGAGACAGAAACAATGGCTTCGAAATTATATATTCGGTACGATTCGGATTAATTTGAAGGATGTGCTAGACCTGATAGATAGGCCTGCGCATGGTACCAACTTGGCCTCCCATAAATATAAATAGAACTCACTCATGTCCGTGTATTTGATTTACTTTATTGTACCATGGTTTGCAAATCAAATTATTTGTCGTAAAAAAGTCATCTGAAAGTTAACACCGAGGAAATGACTTAATTTTATGCTTTTAAATAGTTCTAAAGCATCATTTTTGATGACGACCTTATATTTTGCTCTCGGATGCAGCTTTCCGGTTGATGCAGCGAGTTCATCTCCCGAAAAAGAATAGTCGCACACACGACAAATATCTGCTGTAAGTTTATGTCGCGACACAGGCCATTGCTATTGCGAAGCACAACAAATAACACGTGGGGACACCTGTCAATCATCGATGTATTTTTAAAAATCCGTGACGTCATTTTGGGGAAGCTCTTCGCTGAATAGAAATGGTTTTGGCGACATAAGCTCCAGACTCTATATTTCAAATATAGAGTCGACGTTCACCCAGACTGGCCTCAACATATATTGTCGGGACATTTGTTGAATGAAGTCCCTAAATCCACCTTCTGGGGACCTTAGACCTCATCTTCTCTGGAAAGGATCTTTATTATCAAAATAACCTAAATAACAAGTTTTTTAGTGTCTTCGAAGATGTTTCTTTTTCTTTATTAGTTTAGATTCTCTACATACCAAAATTGGCAGATGACACAATGCATAATCAAGGTGACCAATAGGTACACATCACCATCTGGGAATTTAAATCTGAGTCTCACATAGCAGATGAGTCCATGCAGAATGAGTTCCCCCAGAGGGTGAATTTAGTGATGCTAGCCCACAGTGCTATGCCCTAATTTTACCCTCTGGGGACCTCATTCTGCAAATGTCCAGCACCATATTTTATGGCCTGGTTCAAAGTCTCAAGAAATCACATGTTTTCCTACTCTCAAATAGTGTCCGTCATTTGCAGAATGAGGTCCCCAGAGGGTGAATTTAGTGATGCTACACAGCATTGCAGGCTAACATCATCAAATGCACCCTCTGGGGACCTCATTCTGCTTAGGCCTCATCTTCTGGGAAGTATCTATAGTCTCAAATTAACATGTGTTTTTAGTTACTTCTGTCCAGTTTCTATATCCTATAATTTGAAGATGATAAAATGCATAATCAAGGTCACTAATAGTTGAATATCACCAACTTCAACTGGGGAACTTCCATCTGATCATAGGTCTGCCATAGTAGTTGAGGACTAAGCAGAATGAGGATCCCAGAGGGTGAATTTGGTGGCACTAGCCCACTCTGCAGGATAATGTCACCCTCTGGGGACCTCATTCAGTAAGTGACAGAATACACTTGGTGTGCTCTATGAATGATGCAAACAACATGGTAATTATAATGACTCCAGTCATAAACTCATTTTCATTATAATTACCATGGTTTGTGCATCGTTCATAGAGCACACAAGTGTATTTTGCACTCATCCATGGCTAAAATTAATTCATTTGTTGCATATATTCTGTTGGGTATAAAAGTAGATGGTCCCATAAAAGTCCCCCTTCAAGGCCAAGCGTGAATCTTTTGCTGACTGTGTGACAACAAAAACAAAATGGCAATACGACCTAAATACGGTCATTAACCATATATGAACAGTGCCTTAGAATCACTAGAAATTTTGACTTGTAACAGAATGTTGTGCGCCCCATCCATGTGGCAGCCCTGGCATATTATTTATTGCATCCGATTCTAACCATGATGTACTAGCTACGACAATCGACCTAACAGGGTGATGTGATCATGCAAGATATTGGTTCCCATGCGAAATATATTAATCTCAGAGTGTTCCCCTATGTAGCTGTAATACTCAGAGTCCTGGACATTTTCTAGCCAAATCGAGTCCCTTTCTACGTACCGCTCTATAGAGTCTCTAGAGGAACACTCCGAAGATCACCACCAAATTTCATGGGAGCATTTTATTGTACATAAAACTGACGATTAAAATCTAGAAACTACTCGCCAGTTACAGCATGAAGGCCTTATAAATCTACCACATGTGTCTATGGGAAAACTTTTATTTAGGGCCTATGGAACTAGATTGAAATGTAAACAAGCTTATTATAGTATTTAAACCATTGTTTTGTAGTTTAACAATGCTGATGAAGCCCGGAAAGCTTTGGAGCAGCTGAACGGTTTTGAGTTAGCTGGCCGTCCAATGAAGGTTGGTCATGTGACAGAACGAGTGGCTCAGGAACAGAACAATTCGGCTCTGGACAGCGATGAGATGGACCGAGCCGGGATCGATTTGGGAGCGACCGGCCGGCTACAGCTCATGGCTAAGTTGGCTGAAGGTAAATATTGTCTTATCCAGGCGTCAAAATATGGTGCCGGACATTTGCGGAATGATGTCCCCAGATAGTGAATTTAGTGACACGACAGTCATATGCGATAATACGTCGCGCTTTGCGATTGGCCAACGTCACTGCAACTATCCAATGAGAATGCTCGATACATCGCTGCTCTATTATAATATAACTGCGCTATTTATATCTCGCTCCAATGCGGTCATTTACCGTAAACCCGGAAATGTAAGAGGTGATTAATTACGGATCATCGGCGTGTTGTTGTATCGCGAATATTCAAGGCTTTTCAAGGCCCATTGCCCATATTCCAGGATTTCAAGGCCTTGAACCACACCTTGTCAAATTCAAGGCCGTTCCTTGAATCCAAGGCCCAGCGGGAACCCTGATTATGATACCTTCCCTTGTCTAGTAATAGTCAGAAAATTTAGAGGGAACTTTGTAATGCATATACCCTTATTTAATATGATATAAAAATTACATTGTAATACCAGTATATGACAAATGGATTACCTATAACGTTATAATGCCCCTGACTATTCACAATTGTTATTGTCTATAAATTGACACCTGTAAATTATAACATGTGATCCTAAATTTCCTCCACTTGATTTAATTATGCAATGTTTATTTACACAAACTGGATTTAATTATACAATGTTTATATACACAAACTGGATTTAATTATACGATGGTTATTTACACGAACTGGATTTAATTATACAATGTTTATTTACACAGACTGGATTTAATTATCTTATGTTTATTTACACGAAGTGGATTTAATTAATCATACTATGTTTATATACAGGAACTGGATTTGAGATACCACATTATGCTGCCAATGCTCTGATGAACAGTTCAAATGGTGCTCCTCAACAGCAACAGCAACTTCCCACAGGCATGCAGATTCCTGCAGCAACCGCCCTGGCTCCGCCCATAGCAACTCAGTGCTTTATGCTATCCAATATGTTTGATCCAGCTTCTGTGTAAGTTTAATTATTAGGGCATTAAAATATCTTGTGTTCTCAGGCAATTAGATCTTAATTTTGAAATGAGAGGGGGGAGCTATTTATTTCTATTTTATCAGAATAATCCATAGTCCAAAGAAGGGACAGCAATATTAACAACCGAATCATTTGTAATGCTCTATTTTTATCAAGCTATTATTATACCCCCACTTTCGAAGAAAATGGGGGGTATACTGGATTGACTGCGTCCGTCCGTCTGTCCGTCACGCTTTCTCCATCCGTTCATCCGTCCGTGTTTACTAATGACTACTTATGTGGCTAAGATTGTGTAAAATGGATATTTATGTGCATAACTTCCGTTGCGTGGCTAGCCACGTAACAGCTTTCAGATGGACGTTCTAAAATGATCTATTTGGCCTAATCAGCTTATTTAATTTTGTAGTCACTCAAAATTTGGAAGAAAAAAGTCCATCGATTTAGACATCCATGACCCGTCAATAGGAGATGTCGGACACTGACAAGACATTTATGTGGCTAGCCACCCAATCACGGACCTGTCAGTTTCTCCTATTCCACTGTCCCAGTTGCTGTGAGCAAGTTTTTGAGTTTTAATCAGCTTCTTCTGCTATAATTCCAACATGTTATGAATCCATAATCTGGAGTTTTATCACTATCTACTACTTGATAGCCACTTAAAATTTTATGGCTACTTGAGAAGCCACATAAAAACTAAAGCCACATTACCATTTCTAGCCACATAGGTCGAAGCCACATATCTACCCATTTGTTGGTACGTCCGTCCGTTCATCCGTCCGTCCGACCTCATAACTCGAACAACTATGAACCGATTTCAATAATTTATTGTATGCAATCTCTTTAGGACGGTCTCTCCGCATGATGCTAATTGCGGTTCGGTCAGACTTTTTTTTTTTCAAGGTACGCCTCTTTTTCGACTTATTTTGACTTAGAAAATTCTGTCCGACTTAATAACTTTAACAAATATGAACAGATTTCAATAATTTTTGTTATACATGCTTCTCACAATACCCTCTCTACATGATGCGGCTAGGGATTGGCTCAGACTGTTTTTCGTAATATTACACCTCATTTTCGACTTATTTTGACTTAGAAAATTCTGTCTGACTTAATAACTTTAACAAATATGAACCGATTTGAATAATTTTTTCTGTACAAGCTTCTTGTGACACCATATCGATATTAGTAGTCCGAATTTTTCTTTAAAGTTAAAAATCTTTTTGGTTGAGTTTACGGATAATGCGGGTTGAATTTGCTACGGTGGGGGTATGCTAGCACTAGAGTGCACACCTCTTGTATTGTATTTATTTCTATTTTTTCTCAAAATCTGGAAAACGTACTCCAAAAAAAAAATGTTTGACGAGGCTTCTTTAAATATCATTTTCCATTCTATGAAACTAATTGAACTTGTACCTTCCTAATATTAATTTGCGAATAATTGTAATGTAGATTTCACCAAGTTTTGTCATTTCTTTCAATTAAATGCCAATACGCTGAAAAATTGCCATAATTTTCATAAAACCTTCTGCAGCCTATGTTCATTCATGAAATTTAAATGCATTCAAGATATATATAATTCTGTCTAATTTTGTCCCAAAGTTTGTTTTATGTTTAATCATAAGGAACCATCACAAAACCGACAATAGAATGACTTCCGATAGTTCCTTCACAGGTGTAAATTCAAAGCGTTATTCTGAAAAAGAGTTTAAACTTCAATATTTGAATTACCAGCACGATCAGAGATATTTGTTGACAAATCACTGACAGTAATGTTTACATAACATTGGTTCAACATGCAAAATATAGTTTTTGTGGAATAATTTATAGTCGGTTTGCGAACAAAGTCGATCTATTTTCCCGATGTTCTTGGTGACAATTGACTTTTATGTAGGGCCCTGCGAATCGGAAATTCGTACCATCTTATTCATTCATAACATGTTAATATAGTTTGATCGTTAATATATTAACAGTGTGGATACTAAAATGTATTAATATGCAACTAGCATAATTATGAAGCACAACACACTTGGCAAGTTAACATAAGTAGGTATGAATGCACGTTCATCGATTAGAAGAAACAAAAGCAAACACTAACTATATAAAATTATATAGACCGTAGATGTCTTGAATTTTGAACTGCATATAGTGATTATATTCACTGATATACTATATTTTACCCCAACATTGTCCAAGAACAACCATGTTAAAATGTATTCACATCCGTGAAAGCGCGCCAAGACTGTGATTGCGCGTAATCATGTAAACTCTAAATTACCTCATACGCGAGACCTCCAGACAGGAAAACACAGTGCAAGCAGCAATTGCACAATAAATTGACCTCCATAAATACAAAAATTAGTTTTGTCCCCATTAACTGGAACAGATAGGCAGATTCGAAAATATATACGAATCGGAGAGCCGATACGGTATCGATCCCGAATCTGAACACCGATGTCGACATCGAATCTTCGCAGCGCCCTACTTTTATGATTTCTCATATCTTCCCACTGCGAAGGCCTAATGCCCCTTTCATGACGGGAGCTGCGCTGGTGCAGCATTAAAGATCCTGTGCCAGTGCATACTCTTATATATGCGAGTCTCTGATAGGGAGCCTCGCATATATAACTAGAATGCACTGGCTTACAATGTGAAGGTAAATATTGTTAGGCCAATGTATTCTCTTTTATATGCGAGGCTCCCTATGGGAGACTCGCATATATAAGAGAATGCATTGGCACAAGATTTCTGCAAAATTTCAGGAAGCTCAGTCATGGAAGGGTTAAATTATTTTTGTTATCAAATTGTATTACAATGTACTAAATTAATCAGTTATAAATATGGTTCTTTGACCTTGTTGAATGTTTTTCCACTAATTAATAAGAAATATATATTCACAGTGACCAGAAACCAAACTGGGACCAAGAGATTCGAGATGAGGTGATTGATGAATGCAATAAGCATGGTGGAGTCATACACTTGTATGTTGACAAAGCATCGCCGTCGGGGAACGTCTACATCAAATGTCCAAGTATTGCGGCAGCTGTGTCATCTGTGAATGCCATACATGGTCGATATTTTGGAGGTATGTTGTCAGGGATGTGATTTTTCAGGTTTTTCTGGATATTTGAAATATTTCAGAATTTTTGTGACTTTCCTGTGAGCTTTCTTTTTAGCTTAACTTGACAAAAGTCTATATATGTAAACAATAAGAAATTCTGACCGCCAATTCTCGTGAGACTTAAGACCAGCATTGGGAAGGCGATGTTGCTGCAGATATAAAACCGTTGGATCTCACAGACGGAATTATATTTTATTGCTGCAGTTTGCATGTCATATTTTTCCAACAAAGCAGAAAACGATGAATTTTTTTAATTTGTTATGTTGTAACTGAAGGTTTGGAACCTTGACTGTATCTTTAATTGCATCTTCTCGTTTCAGGTAAGATGATAACGGCTGCCTATGTTCCACTTCCAAACTATCATCAGTTGTTTCCAGAGTCACACCGCGCAAATCAGCTTCTACTTCCATCAACACATTCACTACAGACGAACTTACAAGGCTCATTCCTCCCGTCCGCCGAGGTTCAGATGGGCAGGTGACCATTATCAGACTGAGGCATCCATGCTCGGGATGCATGGGAGTGAGACATTCATGCTAGGGATGTGTGGGGAGTCAGACACAGTGAGAGACTGTACCCTCGAGTGGTTCATTGACTGAGAAAGGAAGATGTTGATTCATCTTTGTTCGGGAGCTATTCTGGAGTTTACAGAATCAGAGATTGTGTTGATACAGAAACTGTTGTTTATACAATCCCGATTATAAATGCAGTTTGTCAGAATGTTGTTCAATGGTAAAACATTGTAGGGTGATTTTATGTTTCTGAATAATTGTTAAATTTTTTAATAAATTGAGAAAATAGTCATTCAGTTAAGGGTAGCAAACCAGTGGACAATGCATAGAATATTGTTTTCTTTTAATGTACTAGATCATTGTTAGTTCTAAACATCATAAAGATATATGAACCCTGTAAACACAATAATAAACACCAACTTGGTCGAGTTCTTTAACAATATACACAGGGGTAGCAATATGCTGTAGGAAATATTTGAATGATTAAATTATTCTCATATGAGTGGACAGTGCCACAGTGTAGCTGCACAACTAATGATTGCTTACCATTCAGTTTATCAACCCTGAGCTGTGCTATAAAAAGAACAAGAATATTTGACAAACATACATATGGTATTTAAAGATGGTCTACAGTAATGCCCTAAGTAATCGACCCCTTAACCACAGCAGAATTATGGGTAACTTTTCAGGATTTAGTCGGAAATATGGCTTGTTGAAGTTGTTGCCATTCATTGGAAATTCATTGGAAATATGGCTTGTTGCCATTCATTGGAAAACTCTCAGTGAGAGCTTTCCGATGAATGGCAACAAGCCATATTTCCGACAAAATCCTGAAAAGTTACCCATAATTCTGCTGTGTTTAAGGAGTCAATTACTTAGGGCATTACTGTACAAGTTTTATATAGTTTCCTAGGTATAAAATAATAAATATGAATCAAAGACCCCTGTCTGGAAATGCTTCTATCAAATAATATTTATTTTATTTAGAATTTTACGGTGTAATATATACAATCAATTTGGGACATTTTACGGCTCGCTGACATGTTCGGAGTGTAGCATGCGGGAGAACTCTGAGATCGCCTGAACATTTCATGACTGTTCTAATAATAATAAAACGGAAAAAAAGTCCCAATTGACTTATCGCGTTATATAAGAAATATCAATATAAAATCAATATTAATTGAATTTGATAGAAGATTCCAGACAGATGACTTCGACCTATATTCAACGTATTTAGGAAGAGATAGACCATCTTTAATATGTGGAACAGGCAGGTGATTAGCATAACTTCAGCATATAATTGAATTCCTATGTGCGTTGTTTTGGCAAATAATTTTTGTTGATATTTTATTGTACAGAGTCACTGTAAAATGTGCAAATAAATATTTTATTTCAAAAAGTTGACCCATGATAATTTTTCTCCAGTTCTAATTAAAATTAGACTCTCGAATAAACTACACAATACATAGTCTAAAGATCTTCACTATCATTCATATTACCGGCGCTATAAATAGCTTCTGGATGCAATCCCTGCAGTACAGTGAACAAACTGTTATACGAGTCACAGAATGATATCTCCTTACGAACTGCTGAAATTCATGGAAATAAACACCTCAAAAAAAGTTAAAGGTACTCAACCCGATAAAACTCCTCTCAATTACTATTTCAATGGCTTCGGGGGTCAAAAATATTTGATTCGAGTCGAGGAAGTCACCCATCAAAGCTCAGATTTGTTAGATATCGATTTTAGAAATCTATTATTTTTCATTATCGGGAATACTATCTGGCCCAGAACTCAGTCAAAATTGTGTTAAAATTACCACTTGATTTTAGAGTTATTCATCCTTGTCTGTTTGAATAGATTTGGAGTACACATCCAGAGCAGATTACGGCAGTTATTGGTACTCGTCTCGAGAACATAACAAATTTTAAAAATCAATATCTAATAACTCTGAGCTTTGTTTGATGGGTTCCTCGACTCGAATCAAATATTTTTTACCCCCAAAGCCAAAGAAATAGTAATATAGGACCCTCTGATCGGATTGTTGTTGTTGGAATCTGTTGAGATGGGGACCCTCTTTACGGGTTGAGTACCTTTAAGTTCTGTATATCGCCTGTGTTATTTATCTGATCATGCTGGATCATGTTGAAATTTTTAACGAATTGAGAACATGGTAAATCCAGTACATTGCAGTAGTTTCTTATCCCAATAGTATGGGTAAACTGGGTGGTCAGTGTTTGTTTAGTGTCACCGACCTTTATACTGGGTGGGATTTTCTTGAACATGACCAGTTAGTACTCTATGGGAATTTATGGGTGGTTCAAAAGTATGCCCATACATTCTCAGTGAGAACTGGTCAAGTTCAAGAAAATTCCATGCACTAATAAGGCTGATGACACTTACATAGTGGGGAATCACTCATTCAAAATGGCCGAGGCCAGTGCAAACGCACAAATACACAATATATGAAGGAAAAACATAGCATTCTGACTGTTGTGAGGATATGCCAGTTTATTTAAAAAATAAGTTGGTACCTTATATGTTTGGAAATAATCAGTTTTATATAACAAAGTTTCCAGTGGAACGTTCATGGAATACACTATTCCATACATCTTGTGAAAACTGTTTTCTTTTGACTCTGTAGCACGTAGCTTGTCAAGAGTCTAATTTTAATTAGAACTTATTTTCCCCATAACATTGTACTACTATCAGTTGAGTCTCACCTGGTTTAAAGTTAACCAACTTGGGACTATTATCAGGGTTTCTGTTGGGGAATGGGACCTCTCCAGCCGCTGGGGCGGGGATCTCATTCCATGAATTTATTCCAGTATCGAAATTATTAGCTGCAAATATTAATAGGGAAGCTCTGCATTATAACACAACATAATCAGCTGTGTGCTTAACGCAGACAATGGATCATGTCAATGCAATTTACGGATCAATGCAACAGACTCCTCTGAACACTCATTTAACCTGCATTGCTGATATCTTCGTTTATCACAACGTTGGATTTTTCCGCCAAGGAGAAGCCCTTCAACTGAACTATATGGATTATTATCCTCGGCCTTGTGTTTTCAGGAGGGTTAAAATTTATTGTCCGTTTATTTGCCTACTCCGGTCAATCAGCGCTCGGATTAGCTCACGCATGAATGCGTCCCGTGCAAATCCCGCGCTCTCAACAATTCATCTAGCCAGTTTTATTTCTCTCCTTGGACCTATCAGACGTGGTTTTAACTAAAGGAAGTATTTCTCTATTGCGAGTTTATCAACTCAATATTTATTGTTGATAACAAACTTGCAATTTATCCGTTGCTTACCCGGTCGTTTAATATTTTTTAAGTACGCGCAGAAACTCTTCGTTTCATAGTAGGCGCAACGCAATTTATAAAAATTCCGTGTTTTTATTGACACATTTTATCTCGAAAATTTTGGGATTGGAATCGACAAAATCATGTTGAGAACTTCGCCATTGATGGCCATTTTGACAATGACTACAGACGCACATCGTTTACTTGTAGCAAACCTATATTGCATTATTGTGCAACATATACGGTGGCATGAATCGTCCGATTTCGGAGTCCACGTGGTACGGTATGCGAAGTCTCCTAATTTCGTGCTAACTTTTTCATGAAGCCGACTTCTCGCTACGTTCATTTCATGTACACTACCTCATCGTATATGCAACAGCTCTGTTAGTGTGCAGAAAGTTGGCCTGGACAAAAATGTCTCCTTTGACGATAATTTACATGTATTCATAAACAAGATAGAACTTGTAATCCAATGGAATTTCTTTTGCCTCAACTAATTGTAAGTTGAAGTTGAGCGACTGGAACTTAACCGACATTTGGATAATGATTATCACAGAACATCATTGTACATATACAACATGTCGTTATAATTAATTGTGCTTACCGATTAATATTTGCAAATCTTAGCTAGCCCGAATGTATTACTATTAACATGAGGGCTCGTATTTGGATACTTGGAACGTCGCGAACGTTACATCGACTTCAAGATATTTATTTGAAATTTTGACCCTGTTCTTGCGATTCCATTTTCTTTCCCTCATTGTATCATCGGAACAATCGCTGGAAACAATGAGATTATGTTTGTTATAACATATAGTATTATATGACCTGTGTTCAAATAATGCTGTGTCTCTTGAATAGTCTCGTTCTTTACATGCCTGTCCAGTATTACTGACAGTGTCCGGTTGCTACGAATCGTGCAACTGGTTTGATTGGGGACTAGGATTATCTGACACAAGATTGGGCACCAAGGATTTTCATTTCAAGTTCCAGGGCTCAAAATACATTGAATTTTACGAGAATCAAATGCTGAATCATGTTAGTCATAAAGCACTGCAAATTGTAAAGTTTTGTGAGAATCATTACGGGAATCGATTCGGTGATTCTCGTCGAATCTTGAAGCCTGAGTTCAGGGCCCAAGCTAGGTATTGAAAACAGGGAGAAATGAAGTCTCCCTCTGCAGATTTTAGGGAGACTTCAGCCAGAATAGGGAGACTTATAAAAAAAAATACTTACTAATTTTCAAAATTCGCTTTATTTATCTGCACATCAATAAATAAGATAAAACAACAAGATAAAACATATTTAGCAAGATACAACACAAGTATAGCACCTGTATAGATTGATAATCTAAAATTTTAACTAAATTTATAACTTTAATTTTTTTTTAAACTGTTGACTTTTATCTGAAGAAATTAATTGTCTACTTCATAACTTTTAATATCTGAATTGTTATTATAAATTTAAATTTTTGGAAATGGCTTTTGGCCACTGCTGTAATGTGGGTGTCCGTTAAAATAAACAATAAGGACTAATTAAGGAGGTGTAAAAGCTTTTAATTTTGTTTCTAAAGAGTTTATTGTTGAATACCATCATCACGACCGTCAGTGTTGTCTGATGATAATCCGATTAAAGCAATAAACTTGACGAGTTTGATAGCCGTGTCACAATAGTGGTTAATATGTTCTTAACAGAGACCAGTTGAGCTTATAATATGCACCAGCAGGTTATTTAAATACCTGCATTGTAACGAAGTAGGCCTACATGCAATTAATTTGCAACCGTTAACAGACGTACCGGTATATACGCGGAGCACGTGGTCTGAGCGATAGATTGACAACAATTGTAATTTGCAAACACATAGTTTTGACACGAATTAATCATTTTAAATGAGTTTGGATAGTAATAGTTTATTATGTAGATCTTTGATTTAACTAAGAACATTAAATTAAGTACTTCCAACGCACATTCAAACCTCTGTGTTTAATAGTAAGCAAGCACGTGTTCTTGTTTGTAAACAAAATAAAATGCAATTCCAAAAAGTAAAAAGTTGGATTGGGAAACGGAATCCGACACAAACTACTTTTGTAAAAGTGAAAATTCATAGATATGTTTTAGTTTAATTTCAAAGACAGTATTATTTGTTCACTTTGGCTACTGCATGAGCAGTGGAAACCATGTATGGCTATACAATTTGCGGTTACAAAATGACCCGACGGAACAAATTAAGTAAAGGTCTAAATTCCAGTCTCCTTAAAACGAACCAGTAGCTCATCATAAACTTCGTTGCTCAGCGCAATTTGCCATTTCCAAAAGCACCCAATCTGATTAGAATATGTGGATAGGGTACACCATGTATAATGTATAAATAAAATGCCTCGTTGGAACAGTTGAGACTATATATTTATTTTTTTGCAAAACGAGCAGAAACGAGTCTAATTTTCACCGGTAAAATTACCGTAAATCCTAAGCTAGTTTTGTCAAATTTGGAGGGCAACTTCGCCAGCCCAAGGGCGAAATTCTCGCCCGTGTCGCCTCCTAGCGTGGGGCCTGCCTGAGTTCCCATTGTCGAATGGCGGTCTCCATCAATTCATACCGGTACTCTGTCGTTATTTCGGCGACAATTGTGTCTGTTTCTTTGCAATCACTCAATGTATTTTGCTGAATGGGCTTCCCTGTTCCATGACTACACAGATATGCAAGTGCAGTAGCCTGAACCTTCAGCTATAGTTTGCTTAAATATCCAAGGATACTTCCGTCCGTGGTCAGAACTCTTTGGAGATATTTTGGATGAGAGCCTTTGGCTGGCCTACTTGTGGCAAGTCACCATATCCGTGTGACCTAGCATGGTCACAGTGTTGAAATGATTCCTTGGCTAGCCAGTGTCTCCATAAAATTTCAGTCAATCAATGTTTATACTTTTGATGATTTTGATGTTTCACATTTCCATGTGTTCACTGTAACAAATAGACAACATCTGAACTGTTATCCTCAGACATTAGTATTTGTCGATACATTCATATTACAAATTAACATGATACAAAATGGTGAGCTTAAAAACATGTATGGCCAGCCATAATTGTTCCATACTAGTACAAGGGTGTCAGTGCCTCAAAGGCTCAATGACATACGAACTGACTATCAATATGGCGTGCGTCAATTTTCACTGATACCGACCTACTTCTGCGCTTTCAATCCGTGAATAGTCAAGGTGAACTACTATGCATTTATATTGTCATGTGCCCCGATGCACTGCCAATAGCCTTTCCATCACTTGGCTCTCTACCTTCTATTTCCACATATAGAAAAGATCAAATGTCAAATAGCCTTCACTCACGTATTAAGCACAGTTACAGGAAATGCATTTATATTGCGCAGGCCCGCTGCCACTATAATTTCCATCAGAGACCAACACATGGCTCTTTTCCTTCTATTGCCTCATATCCAATTGATTATCGGGCAAATAGCAGAAAGGACAGCATTTGTATTGTCACACATATAAAGTGCAGTTACATGAACAGCGTTTCTATTTATATTGCGCACGACCACTGCAGGCCTGCGTATTGGAGGCGAATGACGGTTCGGTTCACCTGGAGGTTGTGAAATCTAGGTCGCGTCAAAGTTGTATGTGGCTCTCGTGATACTGAATATAACAGTTTGTGTAACCTATGGGTACCTAAGCACAACCAGACAACCGACAAATACGTTACGGCTTACGATTTATTTTGCATTCGGCAGGCCTGCCAGTGCCAATTTCAAAAGAGTCCAAAACATGGCTCTTCTCCTTCTATTACTACATATCCATATGATTATCTGGTAAATAGAAAACCTAAATGAATAACTCAAATGAAAGCATTTGTATCATCACACATATAAAGCGCCGTTCCGCAAGAAGCCTTAATATTGTGCATGACCACTGCCCAGTACCAGTGACTGGCGGGGTGCTACCATCGTTGATTTGGAAAACAAATCTTCAAGGGCGAATGCCACAGCTCCTGAGCATTAGGGTGGGGAAGACTCATTATGTGCCACTAACAGCGCACCAGCCAACCAGACTTCAGTTCTTCCCAGATGTAAACGCAGCTCGAGCTCTCATTTGCTCTCGCAATTCAGAAGACGGATGTACTTGCGCCTGTATAATCGTCAGTTATGTTTTTCTCAAATTCAATGTCATTGTGGGATAGACCTCAAAACATGCATGTTCCATGGCACTTTCACATTCCCATAATTTAACTGCGATGGGAACGGTTTTATATATACCTTCCAATAGTTTAATATTGAATCAATGATTACTATAACCATGCACATTTCGTCAAGAGTGCACAGTTTAATATTCGTGAATTAGAAAATTACAATTGCATACGGCTGCGAGAACAATTGCTCCTGTCTCCTGGGAAGGACTGAGACTTCTGACTCTTCCCCACGGTCCGTGGCCCACTCCATTACGAGAGTGGGTCTTGTCCCCCTGGAATCATACTCCCTCGGGATATTCCAGGCCTGCTCCACCATCTGCAGACTTTCCGTAAGTGTATAAAACGTTCTCCTCACCGTAAGCAAGGACACCGCTATGTTCTTGCACAGGAGAAATCGGATCTCATCGTCCTCTTCGCCGAGAAAAGACAGTATCTTACCTGCGGTTTAATTTCTAGCAGGTAAGATCACGTGGCCATAGTAAATAACGGAATTTACCTTATTAACCTTGTTTTGCAATAACTAACAAATGTTTTGTATATTATGCTTGCTAATAACTAACAGAATGTCTTGTCTTGCTTATAGTCGAACGAGATTCGACTTTGATGGCCGTACGGGTTGCTCATGAATATACGCGATATTGTCATAGTTGGTTGAGGGCCCATTGGTCCATGGTTTTACATTTTGAGCAAACGTACCAGTCTTAACTCGGGCAGGAACCATTCGGTCCCCCCTGGTCATGCTGCAAACCCCGTCTTCTGCAGACCGTGGGAGGCAGGGTACCGTCCTCCGGAGATTCGGGCAACCAATCCTCCAGGACACAAGCACCCGCGCCTTTGGCGACTGTTCTGGGTGGGGAAGCCTCGTTGTCCCGTGCCGCACAAAGCGCACCAGCCAACTGGCCTTCTGACGCTTCCCCACAGCGCCGTGGCCCACTCCATTATGAGGGTCGATTTGTCCCCCCTGGAAACGTCATCCCAAGTGATACGTCCAGGCCTGCTCCTCTGCCGTCAGGGGATCCTAGTGGTATGTCATCGACGTTTATGTCAGCGTGTCAGGACCACCTGCATTTGGGAGATTCGGTGGGGGGCTTTCCCTGGTCAAATGGATCCTTTCAATTTCCCTTTTTTCCGCCATTTTGGCCTTGGGGGGTGGGAAATAACACCTTAAAATCTAACTGTGAGCGCAATTGTTCCTCGTTCGAGCCATTCCCAGTGTGGGCTTCCCTCTAGTACCTTACCTCAACCTGATGCAGGCTGTTCTGTTGCTGGCGTCGATCCTGATATGCTTTCTAGTTTCTATAATTCTCCTGGCGTCTGATGGCTTTGACGACGATGAGCAAGGATCTCGGGCCGACGGTGGTTCCGTTCCCACTGTCGGTCAAGGATTCTGTCGTTCCTAGGAAACTCGCTTTGCGTACAGAAACGACACGGGTCGATCTCTTGTAAAAACTTCATCACAGGATATGTGTCAAATCTTGTTACAATGAATTACACAAACTTTGCACAACTGTACCAGTCCTCGGGCTGTACTAGTTCGCGCCCCCTGGTCCTGCATCAGCAGACCGTGGTAGGCAGAGTGCCGTTCTCTGAGATTCGGGCAACCAATCCTCCGGGACAATAGAACCCGAGCCTTTGGAGGCTGTTCTGTGTGAGGAAGACTCGCTGTCGCGTACCGTCAATAGCGCTTTCTATTTGAGAAGATATAAATAGTAAATACCGCCATCACTCTCATCGCAGGACACGAGAAAAAAGCAGCAGAAGAAGAAGTCTCTACTGCTCGGTTTCTACTAGTAGCTGGCACGTATGGTATGGCACTGCCTGGGATGTTTATTCCAAAAGACAAGGGGGGGGGGGGGTACAAGCTTGAGCAATGCTGGAATCTGAATTTATGAGCTCTTTCACATAACATATCAAAGCTGATTCATGACTAAATCACATTTACATGAAATCTGTTTGGAAGAGTACATTCCTATTAAACTGGAATATTAAATTTATTGCTCGTTGCCTCCTCCTGGGCTTGCATTCTAATCCATATAGTTCAGTTGAAGGGCTTCTCCTTGGCGGAAAAATTTAATTTTTAATATTAAAATTAGTTTTTCCTCAAGGGAAGCCCGAAACTGAACTATCATAGATCCCTCCCATGGCGGTGCCATTCCCAACCCCGCGACTCGCAAATCTTATTATTAAAAGTCGGAAATAAAACTGGCTAGATGAATTGTTGAGAGCGCGGGATTTGCACGGGACGCTGATTGACCGGAGTAGGCAAATAAACGGACAATAAATTTTAACCCTCCTGATAACACAAGGCCGAGGATAATAATCCATATAGTTCAGTTTCGGGCTTCCCTTGAGAAAAAACTAATTTTAATATTAAAAATTATATTTATTTAGTCAGATACCACAGAGGCCTGTAACTCGCGACGCTGCCTGACCCCCCCCCCCTTTGTGCCCCATATGCCAAAACTATATATGCGCCTGCTTTACGTTAATAGTATCATATATAGGAGAAGGGGGACATTGGAAATCCCGTTTTACCATCGCATGGAAATTGGGAAAAATTTAGCCCTTTTATCCGAGCAATGGTTAATGTCACCACGGACGTGTCGGCGAAGGATTCCTCTTCAATCAATACTACAAGCATTTCCATTTCTATCCATAGCATATAATAAAATTTTGACCACTGAATATTGTCTCCAGAGAACATAAAAACACAGATTGAAACGGCTCAAGAAACATGTCGGATAGATTCTTCGAAATTCACCACCATCCAGGTTATTATAGTTAAAAATCGATCAACATTCAACTAACAAATCTAGCTCTCAGTGATGTCGGCTAATAATTTATTTACTTATACAAATCAAAACATCGGCGTTCTAAAATTTTCTTGGAGATATTGTGAAGACATGGATCGTGTAGGATAATGTGTCTTGAGGAAATATGGGTTGGGGGAGGGGACACATTGGCCTGCTGTTGGGCTCATCTTATGAATATTAATGATGCCAAAGGCGTGACTAGAGGTTAACTGTACCCCCACCCTTATAGACCAAAAACTTCAATTACACCCGCTTGAGTTGGAATTTTCCAACTGATACCTCAAACTTTGCTACTGATTATAAATTTTCAACATAATACCCATGAAGTCTAATATACCCATGAAGTTGGTGAATTTACAATTGATGGCAATTTCAGTCCAAAATTAGAAAGTATTTTAATGTTTGTACAAAAACAACAAATTACTCTAGATCAAGCCTGCATATAGCGTTTCTGACATGAAGAATGAGGTCACCTGTAGCACTAAAACCGGGGCTGGGTGAATCTCTAAAACCACGGAACCGGGGCTTGGTGAATCTCTTAAAACCATGGAACGGAGCTGGATGAATCCAATACGGCTGCGACCCAGTGAACTCGCTTACTGATATAATATGTAACATATATCAATGTTTCTTAAAGTGGTGTGCTTGTTTTTAAATTCAGATTTCTTTATTTATATATTTCCTGCATTCTTTCTTCAATGTTAGAAAGTTTCCCTGTCAGAACAGGTCTAAACATAAAAAACTTCCCAGGTTTTGAATGGGTGAATATGATCTACGGACGTATCCTGAGTAGATATTCATGGTATGATCTACCAACATCATAGTAAATTAGCAGGACCACTTAAATATAGTGTATATGTATTTCTTCCTAACAAGTTATTAGCTCAACTTTACTTTGCCGTGGGTTGGAGTCCGGCATCTGTCCATCCGTGTGTACATCAACAATTTCATTTGGCTCACCCTACAGGCCACATTCCTAATCCGATCATCACCAAACTTAGAGGGTTACCTCTAGATGAGAGCTATCAAATTTGAAAGATTTTCGATAAAATACATGGCCGCCAGCAGCCATCTTAGATTTTACTTTTGCATGACTAAATCCTTTGGCACACCCTATAGACTACACCCCTCATCCGATAATCACCAAACTTCATATGGATCTTCAGGGTTCCCTCTAGATGAGAGCTATCAAATTTGAAAGATTTTCGATAAAATACATGGCCGCCAGCAGCCATCTTAGATTTTACTTTTGCATGACTAAATCCTTTGGCACACCCTATAGACTACACCCCTCATCCGATAATCACCAAACTTCATATGGATCTTCAGGGTTCCCTCTAGATGAGAGCTATCAAATTTGAAAGATTTTCGATAAAATACATGGCCGCCAGCAGCCATCTTAGACTTTACTTTTGCATGACTAAATCCTTTGGCACACCCTATAGACTACAACCCTCATCCGATAATCACCAAACTTTATATGCATCTTCAGGGTGACCTCTAGATGGGAGCCATTGATTTTGTTCCGAAATTCGTTGAAATACATGGCGGCCATCTTGGATTTTACTCCTTGCATAACTAAATCCTTCGGCACAACCTACAGGCCACATCCCTCATCCCCAAACTTCAAAAAGATCTTCAGGTTGACCTCCAGATGGGAGCCAATGATATTTTCCAAATTTCATTTAAAAAATGGTCACCAGCGGCCATCTTGGATAAGGCTCTTTTCATGGCACATCCTACATGCCAAACTTCATATGGTTCTTTGGTGTGACCTCTAAATGGAAGCTGTCAAATTTGTTAAAAGAAAAGAAAGAAATGTCATAACCACACCATATAAGGTATGTGTTATGCGTTATGTTGCATTGAAAATTAAATCTCTCTGTTAACACATAACGGACGCATTGCAGCTGTCTGAACTCATTGTTATAGTCTTCAAAGCAATGGACTTATTTTATGGATGAACAAATGGTGCAGTAGCTTTATATATCCAGACGTTTGTAGTGTTATGGATGAACAAATGGTGCAGTAGCTTTATATAGCCAGAAGTTATCTCCAGGAAAGATAACAAATGCATAGAGATTGTCCCCATTATTAAAATATCCGTTCTCTTTCGTCCCCCATGTTACAGGTGAATCAGCAAATCCATGAACGGTCATCGTAATCCAAGGATATGAATTAGCCGTAACCATGTCTCTGGAAAGCAAACAAAATTAGAATTTCAACTTTAAGCTAGCGCTATGTACAAATCTAACAAGAGCATCGCTGGGGCATGGCAAAATAGGTCCTTTAGCCATTTCAAATTGTACTACCGCAAAATATAATAACAATTTGAGTGATACGAAGAATGTATGATATACCCCTAATTTCAATGCCAAAATGCTCTAATTCTAATTTTACCCTCGAAGCCAAAGAAATCGTAATTTGTGAGCATTAATAATTTGGATTATGCATCTTTATCTTTTATTTGTGACAAAATAAAAAAAATATAAATTCTGGTCTCTATAACAGTAACCACTATTGGTCATTAGCTAAATGATCACCCATGGGTAAAAATTGTTAGGCCAATGCATTCTCTTATATATGCGAGGCGACCTATGAAATTGTTATTTTTTACAATTTTAATAATTTGTTCTTGTATTCTTTAACAATTTTATAATTTCACCCATACAGAGCCCCAGACAAACATGAGCACGACGACACTCTTCTATATGCTTCTATATATGTGTGGGGCTCCCTGCAGGGTAATGGATGTTTTTTTTATTTTATGTCCTAAAAATTGTAAGAAACATTTATTTAAAAAAAAATGATAAAAAATTGTTAGGCCAATGCATTCTCTTATATATGCGAGGCGACCTATGGTCGACTCGCATATATAAGAGAATGCATTGGCACAGGGTATATGGGTTGATACAAAAATCGGACCTGACACTGAAAGGGTTAAACTACGGTTATTGAGATCTTATTAAATGAACAGAGTGGTCATTTATTTTTTGAGTGAGCCAGAGTTAGCTACCAGAAAATATTCAAAATATAATCAAAATTATTCGATAGAAGCATTTCCAGACAGGAGATTCACAACTAATATTTTACCTGAAACTAAATAAAACATCTTAACAAAGAGATAGACCATCTTTAATTACACTGATGAATTTTTATATAAAATTTGTTATCATTCTCAAAGTGGCCATTTCCGCTTTGCTGAGGAAATAACCTCTTCCATAAATAGAAACCATATTAGCACAATGCTACAATATACGGCCCTGGTAATAAGGCAATGGCCTTGACTCGTTGATGCATATATATGTAAATTGAGCAGAATGTTTTCACTGCATGTCATGCATTAAATAGTGATAAATATTAATAAATAGCAACAATTATTTCAAGTTCAACCGACGAGTCTCCCAGCCAACTGACATATTTACCAGTAATATGCACATGGTCAATCACGTGATTGAAATAGACTGGTAGATATGGTTTCTATTTTGGAAGAGGTTATTTTCCCAGCAAAGCGGAAATGTTGAGAATAACTTTTTAAATGAACACTTAGTGAAATTAGAAGAATGGAATTGTGAATTTTCAGGCTGCATTAATTAAAAATTAATTATGTGGTAATCCTTGTTCCAATGGTGTATAACGCCAATTTTGGTTAAGTCTTACTGTAAGCATTTTGGACAAGTTCACCTTTCCAGATAACAAATAGTTATAGACAGATAGGGCCATTAAAATAAAATATCTGTGTTCTCAGACAATTAGATCTCAATTTGGAGATGAGGGAGAGAGGCTATTTATTTTTATTTTATTATCCAAATTTGGAAAACATACTCCAGAAAAAAAAAATTCAAATCCAATATTTCATTCGACTGGACCAAGAAAATTATAACATGTCTCAGTGACAAAGGGAGGTACCTGAGAATTCATTAGGCTTCAACTACAATGGGAGACCTAGGATCAGATTGAAGTTCCCCAGTTGAAGTTGGCAATGTAATTTCACCCATTATTCACCTCAATTATGCATTTTATCTTCTGCAAATTAGGGGATATAAAAACTTCCCAGAAGGGAAAAAGTAACTAAAAACAATGGTAATTTGAGACTATAGATACTTCCCAGAAGATGAGGCCAAAGCAGATTGAGGTCCCCAGAGGGTAAATTTTGTGATGCTTGCCCGCTGTGTGGGATAGCATCACTAAATTCACCCTCTGGGGACCTCATTCTGCAAATGACAGACACACTATTTGCAGACTTGATTCTCATATTAGTTGCTATAGGGATAAGTGAATAATGAATAATCTCACCTAAGATGACTCACGAGTGATAAAATGACATCGCTTGTGAACATTCCTTGGAATGACTGTAATGTACAGGTTTTACCCGGCGTGTTTGGTTCAGGAACAGAATATGTTGACACATACCCATCAGTATCATTAAATTTCCTGAAAGTAGATAAAGGGTCATTCAGGGGCGCCGGAAGAGGGGGGCAGAGGGGGGCAGCTGACCCCCCTGCCCTTGACCAAGGGGGGCGAGCGGGGGCAGGACTTGCCCTTTTTCTGGAGACAGAAAATGCTTTTTGTGTGTTTAATCTCGTGTTTTTATAGCAAAATGTGACTTTTTTGGTCCAAATACCACCAATTTCACAAGGAATATTAAGTTTTTGTCAATTTTATCACAAAACGGACATAAAAACCGACAAATACCATTAAAATAGGGATTTTTCCCACAATGAATTTATGGTTATTTTCCCGAGTTTGCGGAGAAAATGCCCTTTTTTGCGCGGAAAAGTGCCCTTTTTGTAGGCTCTGCCCCCCCTGCCCTTGGATGCTTCCGGCACCCCTGGGGTCATTAAAGCACTAATTAAAGGTAGATAATCTGATTTGATGGTCCCTGTAACATCCAGCTACAACAACAACTGAATTTCACCAAAAGCCAATTTAGTTATCCAAATTAGTTGATTATAGATACTCACAACAATACCAATCATGATATCATACATGTATTTGCCATAAAAGTCCTACAAAAACGATTTTTCTTGGAGGTGAGCGAGTGTGGTTTTAAACTTCCATATATGGTGATTCCTAATTCAAGCAAGTGTTGTCACAAAAGTAAACACATAGTATTTCCATGTGTAACCAGGATGGTGCCATATAACATGTTTATTTGCATGGATAAAACATGATTACCGATTCATAAATAAGTATAATGCATGTATCGACATGTGAAGTATCACAATTATACCGTATTCTTGTTGATGGTGATACTTTTCATCGAATATTCTGAAATTAATTGTTCGCCACTGATAGCACATAGAGCTGCGACCTTGCATGACATCTCGTAATGGCGTATGCGCATGTCTGTACTATTTCTATAAGAAGTCAGCTGACTTTTGCGAGGCGGCCAAATTCCCGGTGGTGAAAAATAAAAGATTTCAAAAATTGATATCTAATAACTCTGAACTTTGATGGGTGGGTTTCTTGACTCGATTCAAATATTTTTTACCCCCGAAGCCAAAGAAATATTAAGTTAGGAGGGTTTAATTCGAATTATGTATCTTAAATATCAGTGAGACTGTAGCTCAGTAATAGATCACTAGACCACCATCAGTGTCAAAGCTCAATTTATAGGACAAGTGTGCTGGGAGTCAGAATCTTTTGTCTAATTTGATATGAAATTGGCTGCCCTGATTCAAATTTGTTCTGTATATGTACAGTCCACAATCCTTTTGCATCAAGAAACTTCAGATACCAAATGCCTGATGTAAATATCAATGGAAATTTGTATTTGATGGGATACATTGTTTGTAGATCAAAGATTGAAAGTCTCTAACAATTATAATTTCACTTTATTTTTATAATTTAGGCCAAACTTTTTTATTTTACTGCTTTACGGATCCGCCGACCCTGTTTTCTGTGGCCCAACAAGGAAATAAAAATCAAATTTAATTTTTATTTTTATTTTCACAGCCGACAGCTGTTTCTGCTTATCAGTAACAAATTATCTAACCACATTTCACTGATTAAAGATGCCTAGGACACAACAACTTTTTATATCTGTGGCTTTAATTACTTTTAACTACATCCAAGATGAAAACTGAGAAGTTTATATGTGTCAGCCACCAAGATACCTGTATGCTTTCTATAAATCTTGACATCTCTTTAAAACTTTAAATGGCCTTTAGAATACATTTTGTATTCCTGGGAATTTATGGTGATCTTTATGACTGAAGACCAATAACAATCCACAAGGTTTCTTAGATAGGAATGACAAACTAATGAGTATGTGGGTTTGCTCAAGTTACACATTCACTTTTTATCACTACCACTAATCTCACCATTCCCATGTGTGTATTAACCCTCTCTATACTAAATACTCATTGACCAGACAAGTAGATTCCTTAGGAAATATTCAGATAATAAGTTCAACAAGTTCTAAACTTATTATCTGAACATTTCCCACCAACTAATAGGAATCCTTCTGCAAATATATTATCTGTCTGGCTACTTATTTTTCCATGACATCCATCCAGATGAATAATGGACATTTTCAATGTATACATTATAACTGAATGGGGGAGTCCATTTATTCAATAATGTTGAACAAAAACAAACTCATTATTTCTGGATTTTTTCAATATTATTCAATAGTCTGAGCTATGTTTCAAATAATAGTGCTGGATTTGAATTTTGTGATATACATCCAAAAAGTGTTCTCTATAAATGACTGACAGAGAATTATAAAGACACAGTTACCACCTTAGCGAATGTCCAAAAAAAATAAAATGATTCAAGCATTTTTATTTTTATTCCGACCGACCCTACCAAAACAAGGTTAAAAAAATCCGTAAAGCAGAAAAATAAAAAAGTTTGGCCTTTAGTTAGAAATTTGGTCTTGTCCAAGGCTGCAGGGGAGGAGTGTAGTTGAAATATGAGTTGGATAACCCCAGTCTGAATATGAACTATTTTGTCTGAATCCTTCTCCATACAAAAATATTACTCCATTGAAATGTTCCATCCAATCATATTAGTGCGACAAAGGGACATGTGCCAATGAGAATCGAGTATCGATGATTCCTGGAAATTCCCGTTTTTATTGTCAGTTCTCAATGTCCCGCCTTCATCTTAAAATAGAATTAAAAATATTAATTGCGAATGTTTAAACGTGGCTCTTTTTTCCTTCAGTATACCTTAACATTCTGTAGCACAACCCTGTTACCCACTTTCTGACATGCGCTTAGTGTGTTACAGAGTCAGCAATCTGCAACTGATGATGATCTTATCAAACCATTTTGACATCTTTTCAACTCATTGGGAGTCTATTTCCAAAATTATCTAAATTCTAATTTTGGCATTAAATAAAATAAACTTTTTAGAGGTACGTTCCAAAACTGTTTTCAAAATTCCAGTAAACCGCTCCAGAATCCAGCTTCCATTTCAAAATTTATGTCACGGGAACGAGGAGCAATTTGTCTGCGATAAATTGGGACCTTGGTCATCATTAAACTAGCCTCTCTTCTTTAATATGCCTATAGCAGACATCCTTCTCTTTCTTGTGTCATCCATACCTTTAGGTTCCACATTCATTACAAACTGAACGATTACGAACGGCATTATTAATTAACAACGAACGATTGATATATGATATACATATATATAATCATCTCCATCCCACATACTAATTGTTGTAAGGTATAATTTCCACTTACATGTATACTAAGGATAGAATCTAACCATTTGTACTATATTCCAAAATCCTAAGATAATAATGTACTGGTGCTGGTAAGTACATAGTAACTTGCACACATCTCACAGGAAGATGCATTACCCTATGTGACGCATCTAAATTCATTTTTTTGAATCTTGAAACTAAATTCACAAATAGCGTAAAATGAGTTGCTTTTATTTCGCTGTAGCAGCTTCACGGGGGGGGGGGGGGGGGGGGGGGGGGGGGGGGGGGGGGGGTGTTCATGCAGCCATTGTTACAACGTTTTGAAACTGAAAAAAAAATAGTCTAGTGTCAATAATTTCTACTTTTAGTGTGTGCGATGTCCCACATGACACATTGTTATTAATAGCTTGGGGATACCGACTGGCCTTAGTAATGTTTTTGTAATCAGACGATCGTAGCCAGTCTGTGTCACAACCCATGAACAAAGACCGTCCAGCCACATAATTGTCTTGTGTCGGGTGAGATTTTCCAACCCATTTTCTATCAAGTTATAATGACATCCGCTTGGTGCCCAGCATGGCTCAAGTATAGCTAACGCAGATATGAGATGTCACAGATACTGGGTCATTGAGAGTTTCAAGTGGGTAGACTTTCAATCGGCAAACCTCGTCAGATTCCGTACCATTTCAGACTCTGCTTTAATAAAACGCCTGATTGGTTCAAACTATATCAGCAATGGACAACCGCGACAAAAAGAATATTTGCTACTTCACAACTTCCGATGAACTCCAAAGCAAAAATGAACCTTTCAATTATTTATTATAATTTATTTATTTGTTTATAAACCAGATATCATAAAGAAATTGTGCATTTTGTGGGTTAACATAAGCAGCCCCAGTTAAGACATCATGACGTAATTTTTTTAATTTTTTTGGCATGTAGACAAGACATCTCACATTTTACAATGACTAATTTACAAGAGAATTTGCAAGATTCTTTCCATTATCATCATATTGGGGTCATTCTTTGCATATTATCATATTATCAAACCTGGAACTAGTGTGTCTGATATTTGTAGAATGAGGTCCCCAGAGGGTGAATTCAGTGATGCTAGCCCACACGGCATTAATGCATTTTATCTTCTGCAAATGAGGGGATAAGGGAAAAAGTGACTAAAAACAATGTTAATTTGTGACTATAGATACTTCCCAGAAAGACGAGGCCTGAACATAATGAGGTCCCCAGAGGGTGAATTTGATAAAGCTAGCCCGCTAAATTCGCCCTCTGGGGACCTCATTCTGCAAATGTCAGACACACTATATACAGGCTTGCACCTACTCCGATAACTGAAATAACTCATGAATGTTTTATAGGTCGGGAGCCTCACAAAGATGGAAGCATGCACTACGGAGCGTCGTCTGCTCCAGTCTATGTGGGGCTCTCTATGGGTTCAGACACACTATTTCAAGGCTTGCATGTTATCTCTAGTACTCACCATTGATCAGTATCACAGACCAGTGCACCCATCCATTCAAAGAAATCTGATTGGTTGGTTTTCTCCTCATCATCTTCATGACAGTCATGCTTCACTGTTGGTACCGCGACATCGCATCGCTGATCATAGGAGATTTTAGTCTTCAATTTATGACATGTTAGACAATGACTCGTAAAATAGGCCATTATAGAGCTGGAGCATATGTTTTCCTCTGAAAACAAAATATTCTTACTATAATCGGGTCAGACACTTCCTGAATTCAACTGTTATAGTTATACTCAACTGTAATAGGTAAATATGGATATTGTTATCTTGTGAATTTAATATAAGAGGCATATAAAACCCAACATCATATTTAAAACAAGAGGTGGCATCAGAGATGCTGTGTCTCATTTTCGGTGGCTTACCGCCGGTGGCTACCGCCAATTGGTGTGCATCAGTATCGGTAGACTAATTAATAGGTAAAATCGGTTAATATTTGTTCAAGTTATCGCGCTAACGGCCTCAAAATCGCGAAGAATTCACAAACTAAGGGGCATAACTCAGGGGAAAAAGTTCGGAGAAACCCGGTTTTCGCACTCTTTCGAGATATTGTGCGAAGCAAGTCACACACCAAAAATTAATATAATCGGTTAATATTGTTCAAGTTATCGCGCTAACGGCCTCAAAATCAAGAACATTTTGCAAACTGAGGGGGATAACTCAGAGAAAAAAGATCGGACAAACCCGCTTTTCGAACTCGTTTGAGATATTGTGCCAAGAAAGTCATGTACCAAATTTTTTTAATCAAATCGGAGGATGTTTGTTGAAGTTATCGCGCTAACGAGCTAAAAATTCACGAAAAATGACTAATTAAGGGCCATAACTCTATCAAATTTTATCGGGCCAGGCTGGTTTTTGAACTCGTCCGAAATTTTCTTGGCAAGTATGTCTATTCCAAATTTTAAACAAATCGGAGGACGTTTGTTGAAGTTATCGCGCTAACGAGCTAAAAATTCACGAAAAATGACTAATTAAGGGCCATAACTCTATCAAATTTTATTGGGCCAGGCTGGTTTTCGAACTCGTCCAGGATATTATTGGAAGACACTTATATACCAAATTTTAGTTGAATCGGATGATGTTTGTTGAAGTTATCGCGCTAACGAGCTCAAAATTCGTACAAAATGACTACTTAAGGACCATAACTCTATCAAATTTGATCGGACCGGGCTGGTTTTCTAACTCGTCCGAGGTATTCTTGGGAGACACCTATATATCAAAATTTCAATCAAATAGGATGGTGTTTGTTAAATTATCGCGCTAACGAGCTGAACATTTGTGAAAAAATGACTAATTAAGGGCCATAACTCTATCAAATTTTATCGGACCTGGCCGGTTTTTCGAACTCGACCGAGATATTCTTGGGAGACACCTATATACCAAATTTCAATCAAATCGGATAACGTTTGTTGAAGTTATCGCGCTAACGAGCTGAAAATTCGTGAAAAATGACTAATTAAGGGCCATAACTCTATCAAATTTTATCGGACCAGGCCGGTTTTCGAACACGTCCGAGATATTCTTGGGAGACACCTATATCCCAAATTTCAATCGAATCAGATAACGTTTGTTGAAGTTGTTGCACTAACGAGCCTAAAATCAGTGAAAAATGGCAAAGGGCCATAACTCTGTAATAAATGGGCGGACGAACCCATGGATATGTACTCACACACCAAAAAAAAATTTAATCCGTCAATAAACGGTTGAGTTATAAGCAAAACACGCCGCCCGTCCGCCGCCCGCCCACCGTCCCTCATCAAACTATAAGTCGAGTTTTGGAAACAAACTCGACTAAAAATATATTAAAAACAGTGTCATACTAAATCGGTACCATATTTGTTTATGCAATGAAATAACATGTCTTCATTGTGTTATTAGCTAAAATAAACCAGCACAAAAGGTTGCAAAACATATTTTATCCATAGACTGATCATTTGCTGTTATGTTGCTACATATTTCAGAATGAAAGTGCACGAAAGCATGTCTCCGTATTCACAGCCCCATAAATCTGCGTTAGTTATACATTTAACATGCAACCATGCAAGAGTTAATTGTTTTTTAATGTTAACAACCTATATAGATACGTGGTTGTGATTTTACTTCTTTCGAGTTCAATTCCATGGTGTCCATAAATATTTATTAAATATCAAAATGCTTATTTGGACCATAAATAAGCACCCGTCTTTATAACTGAATTATTATGCAGTTGTGTTCTATTCGATCAAAAATTTCTTCCGAGATGGCCTTTGATATACACAATTACATGTGTATCTTCAGGGATTACGGAGACAAAGAGTTTTCCAAAATATTTTTGTCAGTTTTGAATTCGCGCACTATTGAAATACGAGTAAGGTATATAAGAGAACAGGGTTTTCGCAAAATTTCAGGAAGCTCCAGTCATGGAAGGGTTAAGAGAGAGAAATTTTAGCATTTTGCAGAGAATTTATCATATTCAATGTCAAATTATGTTATGCCAATACTCATATACAGTATAAACTATCAGATAATAGTGGTACAGGCGACGTCAGTGATTCAGCTCATAAAATATCATGTTCTGAGGTGACCCAATGTGCGAAAGATGATAGGATAACTGTTCTTGCTTTATAACCTAAATCTATGCTTTTAATATTTTATTCTAAAGAAGTTCTAGTTATTAGAATTAAGTCCATTTTGTGAATTATATACCTGCACAAGGGGTTATTTCTTGTAGGTGCACCAAAGAAAATGAGTGAGCCTGGACCAGATGCCCAAAGACAAGAGCATTGCTAGGGCATGGCAAAATACGCCCTTGGTAATTTTAATAAAGGGCCATAACTGTTGTGAAAATTGGCGGGCAGAACCAAAAATCGAACTTGACCTGTATTTTGAGCTAGTAAACCTACATACCAAATTTTATTCCATTCAGTTCAGACTTACTATTACTAAAGTTATCAGGAAAATGAAAGTGTCAGTGACACTGAAGCTCAACTTGGATAGGGGCTATTGTCAAATCTCACTGTTAATGGAGCAATAGGGAATGCAGAAAGTTGGTATGTCCATGTAATACTAAACACCTACCGGACTAAGTCATACAAAGAGTAATTTACAAAATGGCCACTGAGAGTCATGTTTGAACAGAATTTGGAATAATGGTTAGCTCCCATGAAGAGGACACTCTGAAGATCCATATGAAGTTTGATGACGATCAGATGAGAGATGATGTGACATGTAGGGTGTGCTAAAAGATTTAATCATACAAAGAGTAAAATCCAAGATGGCCACTGGCAGCCATGTTTTTTAACAGAATTCGGAAAAAATGGTAAGCTCCCATCTGGAGGTCACCCCGAAGATTCATATGCAGTTTGGTTACGAGCGAATTAGAGATGTTACCTTTGGGGTGTGTGCTAAAAGATTTAGTCATACAAAGAGTAAAATCCAAGATGGCCACTGGCAGCCATGTTTTTTAACAGAATTCGGAAAAAAATGGTAAGCTCCCATCTAGAGGTCACCCCGAAGATTTATATGCAGTTTGGTTACGAGCAATTAGAGATGTTACCTTTGGGGTGTGTGCTAAAAGATTTAGTCATACAAAGAGTAAAATCCAAGATGGTCACTGGCAGCCATGTTTTTTAACAGAATTCGGAAAAAATGGTAAGCTCCCATCTAGAGGTTACCCCGAAGATTCATATGCAGTTTGGTTACGAGCGAATTAGAGATGTTACCTTTGGGGTGTGTGCTAAAAGATTTAGTCATACAAAGAGTAAAATCCAAGATGGCCACTGGCAGCCATGTTTTATAACAGAATTCGGACAAAAATGGTAAGCTCCCATCTAGAGGTCACCCCGAAGATTTATATGCAGTTTGGTTACAAGCAATTAGAGATGTTACCTTTGGGGTGTGTGCTAAAAGATTTAGTCATACAAAGAGTAAAATCCAAGATGGCCACTGGCAGCCATGTTTTTTAACAGAATTCGGAAAAAAAATGGTAAGCTCACATCTAGAGGTCACCCCGAAGATTCATATGCAGTTTTGTTACGAGCGAATTAGAGATGTTACCTTTGGGGTGTGTGCTAAAGGATTTAGTCATACAAAGAGTAAAATCCAAGATGGCCGTTGGCAGCCATGTCTTTTAACAGAATTCTGGAAAAATGATATGCTCCCATCAAGAGGTCACCCAAGGATCCATAAAAAGTTTGGTAATGATCGGATTAGGGATGTGGCTGCCTGTAGGGTGAGCTAATGGATTCAACACTGAAATCCAAGATGGCCCTGGCCGCCATATTTTTCAATGAAATTTGGAAAAAATGGTAAGCTCCCATCTAGAGGTCACACCGAAGATCCCTATGAAGTTTGGTGATGATCGGATGAGGGATGTGGCCTGTATGGTGTGCCATAGGAAATTGTTGATGGACGGACGGACGACCAACCCACGGCAATAGGTCAAACTTTACAAAGCTAAAAAGTGAACAGACGCATGCACTGCCGGAATAATACATACATAATAATGCATAATAATGGGCATATATAAAAGAGTGAGTCTGGGTCCAATATAAGATGCTCAATTTATTGTGCACCTGTTAGGACAACCAGTACTCACCAGGTGGTATCCCGGTGAATAGAACATCAAAGCTAGGTCTGTCAGTACTCACCAGGTGGTGTCCAGGTGAATTGAAAATCAAACGTCATTGCCGACTGCTGCTGTGTTAAGCACCATTTAACTCTCTCATAATATTTATGACCCTTCCGAAGACGATCATCCTTCAAATCAATCTCAATGACTATAAATAGAAAGGAAATTTACCGAAAACCCTGTGCCAATGCATTCTCTTATATATGTAAGTCTCCCATAGGGAGTTTCGCATATATAAGAGAATACATTGGCCTAACAATATTTATCTTGACCTTGTAAGCCAGTGCATTCTCTTATATAATATAATGGTATCACAGTATGAAAATGATTTGGGAATCCATATAGATGACCAGTTAAAATATGAAAAGCATGTCAACGCCACCATTAATAAAACAAATCAGATCCTTGGTGTCATATACAGGACTTTCACCGAAACTAAGTTCAGATACTTTCACGAGACTTTACTCTTCAATGGTGCAGCCAATAATAGATTACGGTCACTGCGTATGGAGCTCCCACCTGCTTAAACATTCAAGGGCATTAGAAAGTGTACAGAGACGCGTAACCCACATGATCCATTGGCTGCTGATATATCCATATGAACACCGGCTCATTATTCTGGATCCGATGTCCCTAAAATACAGGAGACTTTGTGCCGACCTGATAAAGGTGTACAAGAGAAAAAGAGGACATTATAATATCAATCATGATACGTTATTTCCTGCAGCGAATTATACAACAACGAGGGGACATAATCAAAAACTGATTATCGACCACAGTAGCAGAGACATAAGAACGTATTTTTCACCCAGAGAATCCGACCTGCGTGGAATGCTCTTCCTAACCCTCATAATCCTTGGACCAATTTAAGGAATTGGTGGACTATCATTTCACCAGTATAAAGCGTCAAACAGACTTCACATGAACCGTGGACAAAAATTTGATTTGGACCCCAAAGTAATCCTGCGGCAGCGTTTTCTGTGCTTCTATGATGTCGCATGCATCGCACGCAATGTGCCAGTACTCACTGCCTCCAGTGCGTTCTAATTCGATGAATGGCATGAAGATCATACCAGTATCCAACTTTATCTGTACAACAGAATATTATGAAAGACTCATATACTGTACCATATTTGTTTGTCCCGCCTTTGCAGAACTCTGTTGGCTTGCCTTGTAATCCCAGCTGCTCATACGTATCCTTGGTAACATGAAGTATCAGCTTGCCTGTAACCAGAGAAGCAGTTAATATGGACACTGGCACTCACAGAGGGTAAATGTGATTACGGTATAAAAAAGTCTGTAAAAACATCACCATCAAGAACATGGAGAAGTAGATAAATCATTATTCTTATATTTATTATTGAGAGCTACCTAATAACTAAATTTTGTGTGTTGAAACCATTGTTTTATAAACAAAACTGTTGCAGGGATTTGACAACAAACATCACTAATTGCATATTAAGTTCAAATAATTTAGTTTAAATTTTATTTTTCAAAATATTTTTCAATGCATTGACCTTTTCCAATGTTTGCCATCAAGTTTTGATTAAACTTTGATATTTTATTGGATTATTTGGACTTTGATCAGTAATGCCGCTGTAACAGTAATGTTTACATAACAATGATTATGATATGCGATTATTGGAAATCGATAAATAATTAAATTAAGAACAAGTAGATCTATTTGCATGTACTTGTTAAACTGATGTGAACCACTCCAGTAGGGTGATCAAATATAAACAAAGAGGTGTGCACTCGAGTGCTAGAATACCCCCACCGTGGCAAATTCAACCCGCATTATCCATAAACCCAACAAAAAAGATTTTTAAATTTAAAGAAAAATTCGGACTAATTATATCGATGTGGTGTCACAAGAAGCTTGTACAGAAAAAATTATTCAAATTGGTTCATATTTGTTAAAGTTATTAGGTCAGACAGAATTTTCTAAGTCAAAATAAGTCGAAAATGAAGTGTAATATTACGAAAAACAGTTTGAGCCAATCCGTAGCCGCATCATGTAGAGAGGGTATTGTGAGAAGCATGTATACCAAAAATTATTGAAATCAATTCATATTTGTTAAAGTTATTAAGTCGGACAGAATTTTCTAAGTCAAAATAAGTCGAAAATGAGGCGTAACTTGAAGAAAAAAAAGTTTGACCGAACCGCAATTAGCATTATGCGGAGAGACCGTCCTAAGGAGATTACATACAAAAAATTATTGAAATCGGTTCATAGTTGTTCGAGTTATGAGGTCGGACGGACGGCTACATGGAGGGAGAAAGCGTGATGGACGGACGGACAGACGGAAGGACGGACGAACAGATGCAGTCAATCCAGTATACCCCCCATTTTCTTCGAAAGTGGGGGTATAATGATTATAATCTTGCTCAAATTAGTTATTTTTTACAAATACTATATCCAAATTGACAACACACACCATCATTCTTATATATTAATTAAATACAGTGACTCTCTATGGCAAAATCGTTTTTGTTAGTTAATTGTCAATATCCCGAATCGAGAAGTAAATAAATACAAATGAGGGTAGTTTAGATGGTATCTTCTACGTTGATGAAGGTAGTTCAGACGATGTCTTCTTTGGAGTGGTATGGTCGATTAACCTGTGATTTTCGGCAATGACAGTAAAATTCTATTCCTTCAGTTGGCATAGCCCCTGAATACTAACTTATCAGTTTCACACACCTGAACAAGTCCATAATATGTCTTTACCCCTTTCAGTGCCAAGTCCGATTTTTGTATCAACCCATATTTCCTTGATCATTTTTCAAATTTATTGATTATAATAATGTGATACATTGATGGAAAGAGCTCTAATTTATTGATTATTATAATCAATAAATTTGAAAAATGATCAAGGAAATATGGGTTGATACAAAAATCGGACTTGGCACTGAAAGGGTTAAAGACAGTAAACTGTTGTTTTACAAACTTTTAAAAAATTGATGTTATTACACATGAACCCTTCCTTAACCCTTTCAGTGCGAGGGGCCGATCTCATTGGCCCTAATTTACGGTCTGTAGAATCGGCCCTTTTTTGGGTACGCTTAAGCGTGCTATAGCGAATTTAAAAACAAACTGGATAAAACCTTAGGGGGATGTTATAACTCAAAACTATCACCAAGTATTCATAGTAATAATTTTGATGCCCATGAAAAACGTAAGATTCCCTGGCACTAAACCTACAAAATAAGTCTGGCACTGAAAGAGAGTAGAATATAAGAAAAAATTATTAAAATTGTAAAAAATTGTAGAAAATAACAACAAATGCACTGACAAATGATGAAAATTTGTTAGGCCAATGCATTCTCTTATATATGCAAGGCGACCTATAGTCGACTCGCATATATAAAGAGTATGCATTGGCACAGGGTATATGGGTTGATACAAAAATCGGACCTGGCACTGAAAGGGTTAAGTCATTTTAGCACACAAGTTATCCGATATTTGCTAAGCAAGCCTGCAAATAGTGTGTCTGTAATTTGAAGAATGAGGTCCTCAGAGGGTGAATTTACTGATGATATCCCACACAGTGGGCCAGCATCATTAAACTCACCCTCTGAGGACCTCATTCTGCTTAGGCCTCATCTTCTGGGAAGTATCTATAGTCTTAAATTAACATTGTTTTTAGTTACATTTTCCCTTTTAGGAAGTTTCTATATCCCCTAATTTGCAGAAGATAAAATGCATAATGGGTGAACATCCCCAACTTCAACTGGGGAACTTCAATCTGATCCAAGGTCTCCCATAGCAGTTGAGGCCTGAGCAGAATGAGGTACCAAGAAGGTGAATTTGGTTGTGATAGCCGGCCATGTGGGATAGCGTCACTAAATTCACCCTCTGGGGACCTCATTCTGCAAATGACAGACACAATATTTCAAGCCTTGTAGACATACTACAAGTTACTGGGCGATTAGTTTCAGGATACGATGTCATGTGAGGCGAAGTGAGATTAATATCAGGTGAGGTGCGAGCCAAGCCCGGCATTAATCTCGCTGAGCCTCACATGATACTGTAGCTAGGAACTAAGAGTCCTGTAACGATTTTCTCATGCTTTCCATGTGAGAAGTGAGAAATTGAATTACTTGTCCAAAGTTTATGAGATTATGGTTAGCTAAACGTGCCGCTATGGCTATTAATTAAGTAACGTCACAGTGATGCGCAATTTGCAGGCTTGTAAATATCCATGCCTTGAAATAGTGTGTCTGTCATTTGCAGAATGAGGTCCCCAGAGGGTGAATTTAGTGATGCTACCCCGCATAGTGGGCTAGCATCACCAAATTCACCCTCTGGGGACCTCATTCTGCTTACAACTCAGCAGAATGAGGTTCCCAGAGGGTGAATTTGGTGATGCTAGCTAGTGATGTACCGATTATCGGTATCGGCTATCGGATCGGACGGATATATGTGGTATCGGCAAGATATCGGTATCGGCAAAATTTAGTCTCCCGACCGATATCGTCAACCGATACATGTCGCGTCCTTTGTGAACGTTGTTACACCAATTCCGACTTTAATATTAAATAAATGACATGAATTTCCAGAACAAATAGTGACTATTTTACCCATGGGTCAGCCCTCCATCACATACGGTGATATACCATGATGACATCATCGACAGGAGACTGCTGGTACACTCATGACCCAAATAAACATTTCAAAAGGTACAGTAGTTCCGTACGCTTAATAATTAAAGTTAAAACATAAACTGTATATAATTAAAATTACTTGCGAGTGCCGAGTAGCACATGTTGAAAGCGATTAACTGACACCCCTGGCATTAGCGTGAGAATGGAATCTTCCTATGACTGAATCAGACTAATGTACCGGTATCATTTAGTGATGTATTCATGGGGCTGTGGAATTAATTCCATGCCACGTGCGACAGTAAGTTGTCACATTGTTATTATCTTCTCAAGGTGGGTACCGGGCGGCAAGATCAAACGATTATTTGCATGCATTTGATGTCTTCGAGTAGGAATCACTAATACGGTATGCCACGTGTTGACAGATGACACAGTAAACTAAAAATCAGTGTTTATAAATAGACGAGTCACACTTGACCAGTTTGCATTAAAGTCGCTGCAGTTGTGACTCGATATTCCTCAATATATAGAAACATCACATGTTAACAACATTTAAGTGTGTGTGTTTAAAGTGCTTTTAATTCAAATTGATTGACGTTCTGGTAGTTCTCGTCTAGTCCAATAAAGTATTTGATTTGATTTGGTATACGATGACTGAAGATGGGGAGGTGACTAACTTGTTTGATGGAACCATCCGAACCAATCAGAGTGCTGTATGGGCTGGATTTGTATCTGCTGTCATGGGCAGAGAAAATGTCAACAGCAGGTGTTATTAAACTTGCATTTAACAACATCGCAGGTGTTATTAAATGCAAGTTCAACTTCTGAAAAAGATTGAGTTTGGCAAATTGAAATTGAGTCATTGACTCAAATGGATTATGGACTGATTCCGTAAGACACAGTATCGGAATCAAACAAATATTGAGGAAATCTTTTGAATGCAACGAAATATTAAATCGTTTTGCCAAAATTTTTGGGGAACGTAAACTAAACTTTTTGCGACCAGGTTATCGGTTCTTTGCCAACAATACTTTGCAATTTAAAAGACAAATTGACATGGAGTTTTGTTCACGTACAAGACTTATCGGTATCTGTATCAGATCGGCCGATAATTCTACTGAAAATATCGGCTATCGGCTTTTACCGATAACCCCCGTATCGTTACATCACTAATGCTAGCCCACTATGCGGGGTAGCATCACTAAATTCACCCTCTGGGGACCTCATTCTGCAAATGACAGACACACAATTTGCAGGCTTGTAAATATCATGTGTGTAGACTCACCTGTAGGCAGTAGGGCAGCACAGTCATGAGCGTCTAGGTGTGTGTCATGCGAGAGCATGTACAGGCTACCTGTCAATAACAAACTAATTGTTAAAATAACATATTCCTACTACATGCGGTGGATGGTGGATAGTCCCCAATATCCATACATGTAAGCTTATTTTACATGATGCCAAAATATAGTTGATTTTTCTTTGATACCACCCTAACATAACATTATCAGATAAAAATAGAGGTCAGCGGTGGAAATTACGGAAACGAACAGCTCACAAAGATCATGGGAAATATTTCTTCACCCAGAGGATAGTAGAAGACTGGAATCCTTTGCCAGACTTTATCGTCGATAAACCAACCCTAAATGATATTAAAACTTTGACAGGGTTTATATTTCAGCGAGAATTCAAATCTAGATTCTCATAAATATTCTCGTGAAAAAGTATGTATGGATTCTCGCAAAATCAGATGAAACATATGCCCTGTCTGATAGATACATTTTTCCACAATAAGTGTTATGATTTCAATGACGTTAATATAGTATAACTATATCTGCGTAACACTGCGGATGACTCTTATTTGTGACAATATGTATTACTTTTTATTAGTACTGGAACAAAAAGTCTAGAGACTTGTTCCATGATGATGATGATAACTGCACACAGCGGTATTAGGCGTTTTGTCGATTGTACCGAACTTTGGCTCATGTATAAAGCATCCGATATTTGAAAATTGCAGCATTTTTTCGGTGCATAGAACATAAATGAGCACCATTCATGACAGGTACAAGCAAACATGCACTGTTATTTGGGCTTTTGGGCTGGTCATTGACTGTGACCGGATCAAGTCTGAGTTTAGTGTGTCTGTCATTTGCAAAATGAGGTCCCCAGAGGGTGAATTTAGTGACGCTATCCCGCATAATGGGCTAGCATCACTAAATTCACCCTCTGGTGACCTCATTCTGCTCAGGCCTCATCTTCTCTGGAAAGTTTCTTTATTATCAAATTTCTATAGAAACTTCTTCACATAGATTCTATTTCTTTTTTAGTTTAGTTTCTCTATATCCCCAAGTTGGCAGACGACACATTGCATACTCAAGGTTCCCAATGGGTGTACATCACAATATTTACCATTTGGGAACTTCAATCTGAGTCTATGTCTCCCATAGCAGAAGAGGCCATGCAGAATGAGGTCCCCAGAGTGTGAAATTGGTGATGCTTGCCCGCTATGCGGGATACCGTCACTAAATTCACCCTATTGGGACCTCATTCTGCAAATGACAGGTGCAATATTTTCAGGCCCGATTGCTTATTTCCAGGCTGGGACCCAGTGTGTTTTTAATAGTGGCCAAATGTGTCAACACGTTTATTCTCAGACCCGTTTATTAGTAAACATTTCCTTGGCTAAAAATGGCCAAGACCAGAAATGTTTACTCTGCTAAAAAACTTAGGATCCACATAGTTCCATGTTCTACAAAATGTTGATTATCATTAGATACATGTGTATGTGTAGTCATTGTTATCTCAGTAGTTCTTGGCATTCAACAATGATTTTTTGTTGTCTGCACATTGCGACACAAAGACAATCTCTGCAGCATTATGATTCAATTTAACCCTTTACCCAACAGAACGGCCCTGTGCCAATGCATTCTCTTATATATGCGAGTCGACCATAGGTTTGCCTCGCATATATAAGAGAATGCATTGGCTTAACACATTAAAAATTATAAAATTGTTAAAGAATGTAAGAAATGAAAGTGTCAATGACACTGTAGCTCAACTTGGAAAGGGAATAATTTAATGTATTACAGTCAATGGAGCCATTAGGAATGTGGAAAGTTGAATATCTAATACATGTTTATAGACATGAAGAGAAAAGTAAAATCCAAGATGGCTGCTGGCGGCCATGATTTCGGCCGAATGACCCCAAAATGAGTCGTTCCCATCTACATGTCATCGTTAACATCCATGACAAATTTTATGACGATCAGACTAAAGGTACGACCTGTAGCCCATGCTAAAGAATTTAGTCATACAAAGAGTAAAATCCAAGATGGCTGCTGGCGGCCATGTTTTTTGGCCGAATGATCCCAAAATGACTCGTTCCCATCTACATGTCATTATTAACATTCATGACAAATTTTATGATGATCAGACTAAAGGTATGACATGTAGCCCGCGCTAAAGAATTTAGTCATACAAAGAGTAAAATCCAAGATGGCTGCTGGCGGCCATTTTTTGGGCCGAATGACCCCAAAATTACTCGTTCCCATCTACATGTCAATATTATCATCCATGACAAATTTCATGATCATCAGACGAACAGTACGACCTGTGGCCCGTGCTAATGGATTAAATTTTTAACTCCAAGATGGCCACTGGCGGCCATGTTTTTTGTCCGAATGACCCCAAATGACTTGTTCCCATCTACATTCCAATTTCAACAACCATGACAAATTTTATGATGATCAGACTAAAGGTACGACCTGTAGCCCATGCTAAAGGATTTAGTCATACAAAGAGTAAAATCCAAGATGGCTGCTGGCGGCCATGTTTTTCGGCCGAATGACCTCAAAATGACTCGTTCCCATCTACATGTCATTATTAACATTCATGACAAATTTTATGATGATCAGACTAAAGGTACAACCTGTAGCCCGTGCTAAAGGATTTAGTCATACAAAGAGTAAAATCCAAGATGGCTGCTGGCGACCAGGTTTTTTGGCCGAATGACCCCAAAATTACTCGTTCCCATATGGATGTTAACATCCATGACACATTTTATGATGATCAGACTAAAGTTACGACCTGCAGCCCGTGCTAAAGAATTTAGTCATACAAAGAGTAAAATCCAAGATGGCTGCTGGCGGCCATGTTTTTTGTCGAATGACCCCAAAATTACTCATTCCCATCTACATGTCAATATTATCATCCACGACAAATTTCATGATGATCAGAAGAACAGTACGACCTGTGGCCCGTGCTAATGGATTCAATTTTTAAATCCAATATGGCCGCTGGCGGCCATGTTTTTTGTCCGAATGACCCCAAAATGACTCGTTCCCATCTACATTCCAATTTCAACAACCATGACAAATTTTATGATGATCAGACTAAAGGTACGACCTGTAGCCCGTGCTAAAGGATTTAGTCATACAAAGAGTAAAATCCAAGATGGCTGCTGGCGGCCATGTTTTTCGGCCGAATGACCTCAAAATGACTCGTTCCCATCTACATGTCATTATTAACATTCATGACAAATTTCATGATGATCAGACTAAAGGTACAACCTGTAGCCCGTGCTAAAGGATTTAGTCATACAAAGAGTAAAATCCAAGATGGCTGCTGGCGTCCAGGTTTTTTGGCCGAATGACCCCAAAATTACTCGTTCCCATCTACATGTCATTGTTAACATCCATGACACATTTTATGATGATCAGACTAAAGGTACGACCTGCAGCCCGTGCTAAAGAATTTAGTCATACAAAGAGTAAAATCCAAGATGGCTGCTGGCGGCCATGTTTTTGGGCCGAATGACCCCAAAATTACTCGTTCCCATCTACATGTCAATATTATCATCCATGACAAATTTCATGATGATCAGAAGAACAGTACGACCTGTGGCCCGTGCTAATGGATTAAATTTTTAAACCCAATATGGCCGCTGGCGGCCATGTTTTTTGTCCGAATGACCCCAAAATGACTCGTTCCCATCTACATTCCAATTTCAACAACCATGACAAATTTTATGATGATCAGACTAAAAGTAGGACCTGTAGCCCGTGCTAAAGGATTTAGTCATACAAAGAGTAAAATCCAAGATGGCTGCTGGCGACCATGTTTTTTAGCCGAATGACCCCAAAATTACTCGTTCCCATCTACATGTCATTGTTAATATCCATGACAAATTTTATGATGATCAGACTAAAGGTACGACCTGCAGCCCGTGCTAAAGAATTTAGTCATACAAAGAGTAAAATCGAAGATGGCTGCTGGCGGCCATGTTTTTGGGCCAAATGACCCCAAAATTACTCGTTCCCATCTACACGTCAATATTATCATCCATGACAAATTTCATGGTGATCAGACGAACAGTACGACCTGTGTCCCGTGCTAATGGATTAAATTTTGAAATCCAAGATGGCTGCTGGCGGCCATGTTTTTTGTCCGAATGACCCCAAAATGACTCGTTCCCATCTACATTCCAATTTCAACAGCCATGACAAATTTTATGATGATCAGACTAAAGGTACGACCTGTAGCCCGTGCTAAAGGATTTAGTCATACAAAGAGTAAAATACAGGATGGCTGCTGGCGGCCATGTTTTTTGGCCGAATGACCCCAAAATGACTCGTTCCCATCTACATGTCATTATTAACATTCTTGACAAAATTTATGATGATCAGACTAAAAGTACGACCTGTAGCCCGTGCTAAAGAATTTAGTCATACAAAGAGTAAAATCCAAGATGGCTGCTGGCGGCCATGTTTTTGGGCCGAATGACCCCAAAATTACTCGTTCCCATCTACATGTCAATATTAACATCCATGACAAATTTCATGAAGATCAGACAAACAGTACGGCCTGTAGCCCGTGCTAATGGATTGAATTTTGAAATCCAATATGGCCACTGGCGGCCATGTTTTTTTTCCGAATGACCCCAAAATTAAATATTCTGGTCTAAATGTTGATGTCAACAGCTATGACAAATTTCATAATGATCCGACGAAAGGTACGACCTGTAGCCTGCATTGTTGATGCCTTACGTACACACGTACACACGGACGACGGACGACAAAGCCATGGCAATAGCTCAAACTTTACAAAGTAAAGTTGAGCTAAAAATGGTAAAAAGTGTTAAAAAAAGATTTTTTTTAGGCCAATGCATTCTCTTATATATGCGAGGCGACCTATGGTCGACTCGCATATATAAGAGAATGCATTGGCACAGGGTATAACTGTAACTATCACAATGTGGTCAAGGAGCCGGTTCCAATGATATCCATATTTGTATGGTTCTATTGAGACAGACCGAAGATATTTTAGGCTGTTGAAGCTTTATTTGGCCGGTTTGTTGGGTAAAGGGTTAAAAATACATCAACAGGTTCTCAAATCTGCCTCGACTAAAAATAGCTGATGAAATCTCTTGTTAGTATCATCAAAATCTAATTTCGCTACTGTTCAATGGTACAAATGACGAAAATGGCTGTTAATGGAGCTATATAGACATAAACTGGTGGTTTACATATTCTAAAATCCTACCTTTCTTCACAAAGGCACCAATAAATTCCCTTTGTATAAGTTGTACCAAGGGTAGCTTCAAGACCAAGTATGTAGACTCATTACAAAATAAATCTTCTGTATCATACCGGCTTTTATGAACATCTGGTATCACACAGTCAATCTGAAAAGATGACATATTTTATGGGAGGCCAAATTCACACTTAATAATTAATTGCGCTTAAGCGCAATCAATTGCACTTAACCCTTTACCCAACAGAACGGCCCTGTGCCAATGCATTCTCTTATATATGCGAGTCGACCATAGGTCGCCTCGCATATATAAGAGAATGCATTGGCTTAACACATTAAAAATTATAAAATTGTTAAAGAATGTAAGAAAAAATTGTAAAAAGTGTTAAAAAAAGACTTTTTTAGGCCAATGCATTCTCTTATATATGCGAGGCGACCTATGGTCGACTCGCATATATAAGAGAATGCATTGGCGCAGGGCATAACTGTAACTATCACAATGTGGTCAAGGAGCCGGTTCCAATGATATCCATATTTGTATGGTTCTATTGAGACAGACCGAAGATATTTTAGGCTGTTGAAGCTTTATTTGGCCGATTTTGGCCGGTTTGTTGGGTAAAGGGTTAAGCGCAATTAATTGTGCTTAAGCGCAAATAATTACGCTTAAGCGCAATCAATTGCGCTTAAGCGCAATCATTGCGCTTAAGCGCAATTAATTGCGCTTAAGCGTATTTATTTGCGCTTAAGCGCAATCAATTGTGCTTAAGCGCAATTCATGGTTATATGTAACAAAACACCCCTGGTGAATAAATAGGTTTCTCCATAACTTAGCATTAACTCCTATTGACATATGTCACCTCTTGGTTTCATTGGTTTGATTGGGAGCTAGCCCAACTTCTTTATCAAAATGGCTGACTCGCAATAGTATCACCTTCTGTTTTAGTTGGAGCGACTCGTGACAGCATTATATTATCTTCGGTATATATTAGTTGGGGCTACTTGCAATAGCATTACTTTCTGTATTAGTCGGGGCGACATTGATTTTCTTAAATCGCCCTCGGTGACACCACATTCACACTATATGATCATGGAAATACTATAGATTTGTGCAAGAGATGCTGATTTAATAAGAAAAACTAGAGCTCCAGGACTGAGACACCAAAGCTCCAGTGATTACACACCATTTTTTGGACAGGGATGCTGATAATATGAAAATAGGGTTTTTTCCCCCTGATTTAAGTCAATAAGTAAACCATACAGTAATGCTCTAATTAATCGACTCCTTAACCACAGCAGAATTATGGATAACTTTTCAGGATTTAGTTGGAAATATGGCTTGTTGCCATTCATTGGAAAGCTCTCTAGAGCTTTTCGATGAATGGCAACAAGCCATATTTCCGACTAAATCCTGAAACGTTACCCATAATTCTGCTGTGGTTAAGAAGTCGATTAATTAGAGCATTACTGTATGAGGTAAGAAAGCCCTCATGCAGTGACACCGCATGCATGTATAGGCTAAAATCTGTGCAAAAATACATTAAAAACATCATACAAAAAATTACTAAGAGTTCCGGGAAGGCGACATCAATTCTTTGGATAGAGGGATGCTGATAATATGTAATTAGGGATTCTCCTTGTTGAACACATACTCACAGTTGACTGTTGAGTACAGGTCAAAATTAGCCCAATGCTCATCTTGTGTTGCTAGGTGATACACCAGGTCATGCTAATAGTTTATGGGTAGGTTAGATAGTAGTCACAATTATACTTAAGCGCAAATTGATTGCGCTTAAGCGCAATTGATTGCGCTTAAGCATAATTAATTACGCTTAAGCGTAAATGCCCTATTTGCGCTTAAGCAGAATATGTGGTATTTGCGCTTAAGCGCAATTGATTGCGCTTAAGCGCAATTATTTGCGCTTAAGCGCAATCAATTGCGCCTAAGCGCAATTCATTATTAAATGTGAATTTGGCCTCCCATAATATTTGTTGTAAAAGCACTTGTATGGAAATTACAAAAAAAACAAAAACATTGATGGGAGGCCAAATTAACATTTAATAGTCAGTTGCACTTTTTGCAGTATGTAGGTTAATTTGCCTGTGTGGCCCCCTATGTGGATTATTCCTGTATGTAGGTTTCACCCTGTCTATAGAAGTTAATTGATATTCGTGTTGTGGTAATCGTGTATGTGGGTATGCTTTATCACCATAGAGTCATATTATTATCAGATTATGATTGGTTTTGGAGTGATTAATAAAACCTTGAATTTTTTACAAATTAGGCCTCTAAAAAAAACGCATTCAAGTTAAATTTTCTAAATAAATGTGTTTTCGTAATAGTTTGTTCGTCAGAAGCCATGCAATCGTCTTATCCAGGAAGCCAATATTGCTTGACAAATTTCACACTATGAACTCGTTTTACTTTCCCGCTGTAAGTTTGGCGACCTGTTAACTGAAATAAACTTGTGTTGTATACACATCTTCACAAATTTGAGCGGTAGCTTTGATAATAAATTGGCGGATACTGGGTGAAACCCACATACGGGATTAATCCAGGGGGCCAGATACGCAAATTAACCTTATACATACTGCGAAAAGTGCAACCCTTTAATAGCTAATTACACTTAAGCATAATGCATTACACTTAAGTTCTTAACGCATAAGTGTGAATTGCAAAAAGGTATTTGCGCTTAAGCGCCAATGATTTGCAAATAAATTGATTGACACATATTTGCGCTTAAGCACAAATGATTTGCAGTTAAGCGCAAATGATTTGCAGTTAAGCGCAAATTATTTGCAGTTAAGGTTTGCGCTTAATTGCAAATATTTGTGCTAAAGCGCAAATAATTGCGCTATAATTTATAAAGCATTATAAAGCACAAATAAAAAATAAATGTGAAAAAACAGACAGATAAAATAAATGTTAGGATGCTAGGCTGGACACCTGACAAGGTCAATCTACTATACCTAACATTCTCTTGGATAGTTGGGGTATAAAAAATATAGTGATGGATATTTGCAGAATGGAGTTTTTGTTCGGACCGACTCCCGTTCCCATTTATTTTATGTTAGTTCGAATATAGGCAATATAAGTTTACCTTAAAATTGAAGTAATGTTCAAGTATATGTCTTTTATATTTGTCATCTGAAAAATTAGACGACTCAAAAACAAGCTTGCATGGTGGGGATTTAAAATTCTCCATTGAGTCATTGAATCGTATCACGCATTTTATTTCACGAAAATAAAAACGTGCCAATGGGCGCTGACATCTTGGTTATTGCAAAAATGCAAAGTGAGTGTCAACGAAACGAAAATTGGAAATGTGGGATCTCGTTTGTCTACAACAATTTTTTGTATTATTTCTTAAGTTCAAACATCGGGATATACATATTTGAATAGCTATCGTCAGCTCGTTTTAGAGAATATAAGAGTCGTGTTTATTTGGGTTTAAATGATGTTTTAAATAGGGAAATTAGGTTGGTTTAACACCTTGTTACCTGTTTTCGTGGAAGTCGTTGGTTAATAATGGTCTGCAAATGACGGCTAATAATGGTCAGCAAATGACCGACGGCTGTAACCAGAAGAAGACATCATTAGTCCAAGTCTTCTTGTACTAAAACCAGCTAAGATATTGGTATGGCGATTTGCTGGTGTTTAGTCCAAGCCCGCCTGCATAGGCTTCTTATAACACGACTTAAGCGTTAGTGACCCGCTCAAATAAAACCACAATTATATGAAATAAAATATCACAATGGACCTATCCATAGGGACCGCCCTGGCCAATTTCAATTATACTATTTATAGCCAATGAGCCGATAGCTCAAACCCGGAAGCTACTTGCGCCTGCCTAGTGATATGAATCGCACCACAAGCGGATGGTTAGATACCATAGTAAGCTATAGGGAAATTACGAACAAGAGAGCAAAATATGTCTTAAAAAGCTACAATGGTGTTGAAATGTGCATGGGGAACATGTCCGGTTGACAAACGATATTTATACAAATATCCCGGAGTGTTTTTAGTTCGGTTTCCTAAACCAGGACGTACATGTACTAAAGACAAGTGTTTACGCTGGATTAAACAATGTCATCGACCACACTCGGATCTTAATATTGATAGGATAAACGCTAACAAAGCTGTGTGTTCAACGAGTACTATATATGTTGTGTTACTTTATTAAAACATTTTATCACCTTCAGATAATGTTATAACTTGCCATAGGGGAAATGGGAAGTTAGCAAAACAAACCATAACACTTCAGCTAGGGGCTCGATTACAAAATACCAACAGCCCCTTAAATTTTCACACTTCATGTACTGAGTGGGGTATGTTGTTTCACAATGCTTTGTCGGTATGATAAAGGTGATGACAGGAAGTATGATACTATTAATTTCACTGTGTGTTTGCGTAAATACTAATAACTGGTGATAAAATTGAACAATGACAACAAATGGGTCATTAATGATACTTGAATAAACGTGTCAACTTATAGTTACCCGAGACAGAGATATTCACTATAAAATTTTGTACGAACAAAATAATGATAAGGATAACTTTTACCGATAATTGGAGGACATGTTCATGTGAGTATTAATTCTATACTTTTCGGAAATACTTGCACGTGCACTAATATCATTCACAAAAATCATCAATGCATGTTAAATTTGTTTATCACATAATTTGGCCATAAAAGCAGTTTCATAATTATCGGTAATAGACACGTTTAATATCAGCGCGTGCGATGACGTCACGGCGTTCTTCAGATAACTTGCGATCGCTGTAGTGTATGATTGTTGTTTTCGATGAATATTTCGCGTTGCTTCTGGTTTATTTGATCATGTGATAAAAGGTATCTCACACTCGTCCTATTTTATACGTAATTTATCAACCTCGTCCTCTAAATTCTATTTGAGCCTCGGTAAACCTCGGCTCAAATCGAATTTAGTGAACTCGGTTGATAAATTCCGTATAAAATAGGAACTCATGTGAGATCCTCTATTTATTGCCATGTTCATTGACTACATTTACACATGTAGCGTACATGTATGGGACACTGGGCGGACCAAATCATTCGAAGATACTGAGAGCACCAATTTAACACGAATATTATTCATTTTATTTAGAAAAAACAACAAAACAAACATGGCAACGATTAACATGATTTTGTCAAGTGAAACTAGATGGCGTGTGACTGATTAGAAATAATATTACATGTATAGTAGATGAAATATATAGACAGGTCAAGTTGATTTGGAGATTATGTTGCCTATTTTCGTCATAACCGAAATTACGAGGATATATTCCATATATCTAAAATTCAGAAAGATAAAAGAAAAAACTTACCCAGCTTTGCAGGAGCACATCGATTCGATAATTGTCTTTGTGATGACGCAGATTTCTATATGTATTCGGTGTGGTGGTTGTGACTTTGCCATCGACCTATAAACACTTCGAGTCAACCCTGATGCATTGGTTAACTTCACTCGTTCTAATGTCATGAATATATCCCTGGGTATAATAATTAAGCCCCTTTTCTTGTGCCCTTTTTGATAATTTATCAATGTCGGGTAAATAACAAACGTTGATATCATCTGGAACATTTAAAAGCGAACTTGAAACACAAGATCCGTTCTCATCGGAAGCCATTTCAGCACTGAGATATAGCGAAATCGAGATGGCTTGTGGTGCGTAGTAACAGTAACCATGCAGTATACTGGTGGGCGGTCCCTATGGATAGGTCCATTGCGACAATAAACAGATATTTTCCGCAGAAGACATGCTATTTGATCTGAAACCCACATCAGTTGTGATTTGAACGCGGTAATTTAATGTGAAAAGAGACATTTAACGCAATGTTTACATAATTTTAACAGTATGCGAACTCAGTTGACCTCGCGAACTGCGTTCGGCATTTTCCGGGGAAAATATTCCGTAGATTTTCGATCAACCACGCACGATGAATTATCCATTGTAATCGTAATTGTACGTGTCAATAAATAAATAAATGCATAGATTAAGTAAATATTGAAGATATAAATGTATTAATACATTAAATAAATTGCGGGAATTACAACCATATGATCTCACAGTTTAAAACAGTGTAAACACAACGAGCATTAGAATAATATGGGGGCGGCCATTTTGTTTGTATAGCCAGAACAAACTCCGGACTGTGCCCGAGTTCTTGCGTACGACTTCGGCTTTCGGTTAAAACGTAAACAAAATATACAGCGATGTTACAAAATGCGATGTCGGTGACATGCAATCAACCGGAATATTCTATGCGTAATTTAACATGAAAGTTAGATTATTATACACCATTATGACCATAAGATGTCACTCTTTCCGATGTATATAGCATCATGTATTGATTTTTTAGGTATATCGAGTAAAATACACCACAAATTTCCGCCACAGATCCAGGGCTAGAGCCCGAAGCCGCCATCGCACGCCGCCGCCGCCAGCCATATTGGCCACAAGCCGCCGCCAGCCATATTATCTCTAACGCCAGCCACATGAAAAAATTATCCGCCGCTGGAATTGTAAAATGGCTGAGGCGTGTGCATGGGCTTATGTCAAGCAAAACTGTACTGTGAATCGCAAAGAACTAAACCGCATTACCTAATATTGGCATGTTCACATGGAACACGGCATGATGTGGTTGTTATATTACCAGAACACCGGTCCCCTTAATGTGGAATAGACTATCCCAATTCATGCTTTCATATACCTGAATGGGCGCACCCATTCGGTATTGAAAGGGTTAAAGTATAAATTGTTTATATCGACACGACCCAGTCTCAGACATCGCTGGCATTTGTCAATATATATATGCAGATAACCTGTATAGAAGAGAATAGAAAATAGTTTGAAATATTATTTATCATTATTACCGGATTCATCATTCAATGATGCATGCATATATCGCAAGATGCCAGTGATGATAGCAGTCTGAAGTCGACAGAAGTCCCAATGTAACTTATACCGATTATATGGGAAACTACATAGTATATCCATGCCAGTCCTTCGTGTATTTTCGCCATAATGGAAGTGTGGTCTGGAATTTTACGGGTTCACCACAAGCGCTAAAACTAACGGGGTCTATAACCAGGGATTATGAACATTTCGGAAACGAAACTACGCTGAATGATCTATATAACGTCTTGAGCAGCCGGCTGAGCCGCCATATTTCGTCAGCCACGAACGTCGCAACTGAGCCGGCTAGGCTGGCTAACCAGTCACGAAATCGGTTGAGCTAGCCGCGAAAACTATTTGTCGTGGCTTCGGGGTGTATCCAGGGCGTAAGTCGTGTTATAAGAAGCCAATGCAGGCGGGCTTGGACTAAACACCAGCAAATCACCAATATCATAGCTGGTTTAATACAAGAAGACTTGGACTAGACATCATGTGCAGAAGACAGTTTTCAGCGCATTAAACAGCCCTCGAAATTACCAAAAAATGCCCCAGGTCAAGTTTAATTGTGTGGCATTATAGTATCCACATATTGCCATGTCATTTCCCACAGCATTGCATATTGCCGTGACCAATTTGGAGCACTGAGTAAATAATATACCAATAACTTGATTTTGGAGGGTGTTATGGTTTATTATTACCACTTTAGAGGGCGTTCTCTATATTAAAGTAGATTAACAGTAGTTTACCCGCACGGTAAAAAGCCATAATGCCCGGCATTAAACCGGAAGTTATGCGTTAACGATATTAATGGCCCGCTTCTGGTTTGAACGCCCGGCATCAAACCTGAAGTTATGCGTTAACGGTATTAATGGCCCGCTTCCGGTTTGACAACAAACAGACGACACATGGTTTGATTTGTTTACATTTTGTGTTATCGTTCGAAAAAAATTCTCAATCAAGTGAACTAGATGAGGAGTCCTTAAATTCTCTTGAAAACAGTTCAAAACCAGCATCGACAACAAAATCAACCCAGTGGGGGGTGAGAAAAATTATCAGAATGGCTTACAAACAGGAATAAGCTATGTGATTTATTCCAAATTTCTCCTGATGAACTGGCCTCTCTTTTGCCAATTATTAAAATAGTTATTATTTTAGTTGACATATCGCTGCTTACTCACTCATTTATGTTCTAGTTTGGGTTTCATTTCAGAGAGTGGTAATAATAGTAATAACTTGATTTTGTCGGGTGTTATGTTTATTAATGGCCCTCCAGAAATGATTAACAGCCCTCGGGCCATTAAAGGCCCTCGACTTCGTCTCGGGCCTTTAATGAACCCCTTGGGCTGTTAATCATTTCTGGAGGGCTGTTAATAAACCATAACGCCCTCCAAAATCAAGTTATTGGTATATTAACGGCCCAACAGAAATGATTAACAGCCCGAGGGGTTCATTAAAGGCCGTCAATGGACCGAGGGCTGTTAATTATTTCTGGAGGGCTGTTAATAAACCGGTAGCCAGCTAACTGGGACCTTGGCTAACTGGGACCATGGCTAGCTGGGACCTCAAGTCTGGCTAACTGGGACCTTGCCTAACTGGGAGCTTTTGGCTAACTGTGACCTTGGTTAACTGGGACTTTAGATGTATTATTAATCATAAATTAAAATCAATTTTTATTAAGTCATGAAAGTTAAAAACAAATGAAATGTTAACATTTTAAAACAATAACATGAAATAAAGCAAACAATAAAAACACAATAAAACACTATACAAGTTTGATCATAGGACAGAATCGAATTACATGCTATCACACTGTCCCGGTCAGTTAATTAATACTGCTCACACTGCGCGCGTGGGCCAGCAGTCGCACATGATTATTAGAGACTCTAGACTGTACATAGTGTGATTGTCCCAGATATCCCCGACAAGTACAACAGGTATAATTAATTTATGTGGTTGCCTTTTTGGGCAATAATATCTTAGTTACCCATGTAGATTTTAGCATCCGATAATCTTCTAAAGTCTACTGATGTTGACAGAAATGAAACGGTTGCTATGGAAACAAGTACATTGGGTCCACCCAACATATTATTTGGAATGAACATGTATAACTAACTTACACCGCGGATAGTATTAAGCATTGATGTTTTTCTGAATGAAATTGAGGAAGTAATACACAAAAAGTCCATTGAATTGGCCATTGTGACATTATTTGGGATAATGGTTGTAATGGAAACCATAATTATGTTCATGTAAGTCCATATTTTACCTCCGAAGTGAATGAATTTCTGATATAGGACCTGTTGGTGGAATTAATTCTGAGAAATTATTCGTAAGCCTTATCATTTTCATTCGAAAATGGTAATTTTGCGATATTTTCACTAGCAGTTGCCATGGCAACAAGATATATGTTATGTATTAAAATGATCAACTCAACCTGAAAACTCTAATACTAATATTAACCCAACACAATCGCTCTATATTTACGTTGTATGACTATATTTAATGTTTATTTGTGCAGATTTGTGAGGGTAAAATTAAAATTCACTTGATTTATCTTTAGCATAGTGTTCAGGCCGTAATTGCACAAATAACATAAAAAGTGGTATCTAAAAAATGTGATGATCTAGATTTAAGGTTATCAAAAGTAAACAACGACCATATGAAATAAAGTATATCATATACCAAAGTGAACATGGTGTTGATGCCCTATTTTTTGAGCATTTATGAAAGGGATTGCATTTACGACTAAGGCATTAGGGTTGGCGGCATATGAGACCATCTATAAAAAATAAACAGAACAATGCCATTTTTCCAATGACATTGACCTTAGTGGTTAACCTTGACCCTATATGTCATAGTGACCCAGTTCATTTGATGGACCATTGATTGCACTATGAGTTCACATCATTTATTCAAACATAAGTCTAACTGTTTCCAAACTGCAGCATTTTTTAACTTTTCCCCAAATATTTTATGCTGTTACCATGGAAACCAGAAATTCTCCTGAACCATGACCTGCAACCCGGGCACCGCCCCGCCAAAATTGTTTTCCCATATTCCATTGTACATATCAGCAAAGTTTCGTGCTTTAATCCGGTCTGTCACGAATTTGCTAAATTTTGACCCGAAGCCACTGGTACCTGAGGTAAAATATCTGAAGAACCCAATTGCACTTAAGTTTAAATGAATTATGCTTAAGCGTAATTCTGATGTATTATGCTTAAGCGTAAAGTTTATGCTTGATCGTAAGAACCTAATAAATGTGAAAACGTCCTACAAAAAAGATATTTTGTCGGCTAATTTTTTGGCCGAGGCAAATCTCAGAACCTGCCAATGTTTTGTGCAAAATTTAAACAAATTGTTGCAGATATTGTCTTAGTGTCCACTGGGGATTTTACTTATATAGTAAGTTCAACAACAAATGAAATCTGGTCAATAAAGTGTATTTAAGATCATGTTAACCCTTTACCCAACAGAACGGCCCTGTGTCAATGCATTCTCTTATATATGCGAGTCGACCATAGGTCGCCTCGCATATATAAGAGAATGCATTGGCTTAACACATTAAAAATTATAAAATTGTTAAAGAATGTAAGAAAAAATGGTAAAAAGTGTTTAGGCCAATGCATTCTCTTATATATGCGAGGCGACCTATATAAGAGAATGCATTGGCACAGGGCATAACTGTAACTATCACAATGTGGTCAAGGAGCCGGTTCCAATGATATCCATATTTGTATGGTTCTATTGAGACAGACCGAAGATATTTTAGGCTGTTGAAGCTTTATTTGGCCGGTTTGTTGGGTAAAGGGTTAAAAGATATCAACAGAATAATCACAGCACAGCTAATATAAAACCATGATAAAGATAGTCATTATACTGAAATCTGCATTTCATTATATCTCTTAACGATTGACACAAATCATCAGGCATGAGGCCATTGCGAAAAACAATTACTGACTGACCCCATGCCATGTTAATTTCCATCCAGTAATATACATGTAGGGTGAGTGCTAATCAGTATGCACTGTGACACTATCGTTCATGCTCTCACATGCATACACACTGACACACATTCCAGTTATTGGCAGTTAACCCAGTAAAAGCTGCAAGTACAAGTACCATGATACATAAAAGAATATATACAACCGTGGTACACTAAAACAGATAAAAACAAAATGGCACCTATAACATATTAGTCTAGATTTACATATTGTTGTAAGATATACATTATTCGTCTATTGGGCTGCAGGGACAGGGGGTAGATCATGCCATGAATCTCTACTATGGCTAATTCCCGTAGAGATCATATTCTACCAGTACAAAACCTGGGAACTTTTTGAAGTTTTGACAGGGAAACTTATAAAGTCGAAAAAATAACAAGGGGAATATATTTCTTAGTTCCTTAACCCTTTACCAAACAGAAGGGCCCTGTGCCAATGCATTCTCTTATATATGCGAGTCGACCATAGGTCGCCTCGCATATATAAGAGAATGCATTGGCTTAACACATTAAAAATTATAAAATTGTTAAAGAATGTAAGAAAAAATGGTAAAAAGTGTTAAAAAAGATTTTTTTTAGGCCAATGCATTCTCTTATATATGCGAGGCGACCTATGGTCGACTCGCATATATAAGAGAATGCATTGGCACAGGGCATAACTGTAACTATCACAATGTGGTCAAGGAGCCGGTTCCAATGATACCCATATTTGTATGGTTCTATTGAGACAGACCGAAGATATTTTAGGCTGTTGAAGCTTTACTTGGCCGGTTTTGGCCGGTTTGTTGGGTAAAGGGTTAATAATTTAATTGACTGTAGGTGAAGGCCCCAAATTGCATGTTTTTCTATGACTTTTGTGAGCCGATATCGCTATAAACATTGAATTAATTACCCATGAGAAATTTCATAATTGTAAGCGATGCAATGCAAATCCTTCACATAGTCACTTAAATATTGAAATTTCGAGTTGGAACATTCACCTCCAGTGAAGTACTTTTAATATTAAGGAACAGATCATAACTAAGAAATATATTCCCTGTGTTATTTTTTCGACTTTATAAGGTTCCCTGTCAAAATTTCAAAAGTTCCCAGGTTTTTTACTGGTGGAATATGATCTCTCGTGCGTAGCTAAGATTAGATATTCATGGCATGATCTAGGACAGGGGGATGGTTTGGGGGCAGGGGCAACATAAAACTGATGGGTTTTATATGTTTTATTAACTGCCCCGGATCTGTGTTGGGTTGCCCTGAAGACAACTCACACCATCAGTAATTTTGTGCAAACTCACATCAGACCCTCTGATGTAGTAACTAGGTAATGGATCCAATACATTTACTCAGTATAAGTACATGTATAGATTATGGATTATGGACATTGGAAATAATTTCAATATTATTCTCCAATTGAACCAGGCCTTTATCTTCTCCAAAGAGTTGGTGCCCAATATAAAACAGAAATGATCCCAAAATAAACAAGAAAACTGATGAGAATGCAATATTTGTATTGTATACAGTAATTCCCTAATTAATCGACTCCCATAACCACAGCAGAATTATGGGTAATTATTCAGGATTTAGTCGGAAATATGGCTTGTTGCCATTCATCCGAAAGCTCTCACTGAGATGAATGGCAATAAGCCATATTTCCGACTAAATCCTGAAAAATTACCCATAATTCTGCTGTGGTTATGGAGTCGATTAATTAGGGCATTACTGTAGTTAAGTTTATATATATATGTATTACTGAGAACTTATTATATGTCAATGAAATATTATCTCAGTATTGATCTGTCCTTCTCGGAAATCAAATCCAAGGAATTGAGGTGTCCAAATTTCTAAATTTTCTCCTGCCAAACTGAGCTATGGATGTGCCCAATTTCAGGGTTCACGCTTGCCTGGAAATTCTTTTGGCCAATTTGTTTGCTATTTCTGAATTTTTTGGGCAATTTTTCAGAAACTTGGGTCAAATTGAAAAACCAGAATTAGGGATCATCAAAATAAAAAGAACTAAAACAAAAATATTAAGAAACACGCACAAAAATAACTGAAGATTTGCTAGTTGGAAAATGGAAATGTGCATGGAAGGGAACCACAAAAACTGAGATAGGTTCAGTCGGCAACTTACATCAAAGCAATAAATTGTTGTCACTTCAGCTGGTCACTTGATTAATAAAGTACACTGTTCAAGCAGCTAATCATCATTGTTTTGATAAGTATGCATGCTTGATTTCAGATAAATTGTTATTCATACTGAGTCAAGCAACTGCTGATTACGTCCTGTATTGGATTGATCATTAACCCTTTACCCAACAAACCGGCCAAAACCGGCCAAAACCGGCCAAATAAAGCTTCAACAGCCTAAAATATCTTCGGTCTGTCTCAATAGAACCATACAAATATGGGTATCATTGGAACCGGCTCATTGACCACATTGTGATGGTTACAGTTATGCCATGTGCCAATGCATTCTCTTATATATGCGAGTCGACCATAGGTCGCCTCGCATATATAAGATAATGCATTGGCCTAAAAAAAATCTTTTTTTAACACTTTTTACCATTTTTTCTTACATTCTTTAACAATTTTATAATTTTTAATGTGTTAAGCCAATGCATTCTATTATATATGCGAGGCGACCTATGGTCGACTCGCATATATAAGAGAATGCATTGGCACAGGGCCCTTCTGTTGGGTAAAGGGTTAAGGGCTTCATGGAGAACTGATGATAATTTGAGAGTCGATTGTTGAATAGAGCCTTGAAACGATTTGGCCAAATGAAATTTTGTTTGTCCATTTTCCCACCGACAATGTGAACCCTGCTCAATTGACAACAATCTAAAGGCCTGTATTGAACCTTATGACAAATACAGTAATGCCCTAATAATTAATCGACTCCTTAACCACAGCAGAATTATGGGTAACTTTTCAGGATTTAGTCGGAAATATGGCTTATTGCCATTCATCGGAAAGCTCTTGGCGAGAAAAGTTACCCATAATTCCTCTGTGGTTAAGGAGTCGATTATTTAGAGCGTTACTGTAACTTCTTGCTTCTCACATGATTTGGAGATCCTTAGTACTCTAATGATTCAAATCAATGTTTCGAAATTCTGGGTAGTGGCAAGCCTCTAAGTCTAGTGTGTCTGTCATTTGCAGAATGAGGTCCCCAGATGGTGAATTTAGTGACGCTATCCCGCATAGCGGGCTAGCATCACTAAATTCACCCTCTGGGGACCTCATTCTGATTAGGCCTCATCTGCTATGGGAGACATAGACTCAGATTAAAGTTCCCAAATGGTGAATATTGTGATGTACACCCATTGGGAACCTTGATTATTCAATGTGTCGTCTGCCAATTTGGGGATATAGAGAAACTAAACTAAAAAAGAAATAGAATCTGTGAAGAAATTGCTATAGAAATTTGATAATAAACTTTCCAGGGAAGATGAGGCCTAAGCAGAATGAGGTCCCCAGAGGGTGAATTTAGTGATGCTAGCCCACTAAGCAGAATAGCATCACTAAATTCACCCCTATGGGGACCTCATTCTGCAAATGACAGGCAAACTAAACTTAGGCTTAGTGATGGGTACCCTAAACTGCTAATCATCACAGAACAGTGCTTATTTTAGTTTTATTTCAATTTGAATTTTAAAGTGATGTGAAGCACTCCGATAGGGTGATCAAATAGAAATGGAGAATATTCTTTCTCAAAGTAGTTATTTTTACGAATATTTTCCAAATTGACAACACACACCGTCATTCTTATATATTAGTTAAATTCAATGACTCTCGATGGCGATATCATTTGCGATTATCAATAGTTGCAGCCCAAATCAAGATGTAAATATTTACAATTGAACGTAGTTCAGACAATGTTTTCTATAGAGTGGTATGGTTGATTTCTTTGAGATTTTCAGCGATGTTAGTAGAATTCTACATTCTCCCAATTTGCATAGTGTCTGAGTACTAACTTAACAGTTTCATGCAAGGAACAAGTCCATAATATGTGTTTAATTATTTCAGAGCCAGAGAGTATTGAGAAAATCACAACTGATCAGAAAGTCTTTACTGAGGAAATTCACATCACCCCTGGAGATGAATTCAACTGACCAGAAAGTATTTATTGAGGAAATTCATATCACCCCTGGAGATGACTTCAACAACTGATCAGAAAGCATTTAGTGCTACTACTGAGGAAATTCACATCACCCCCGGAGACGACTTCCTTCTCACTGAACAACGCAATGTAAAATGTCCGTTAGATGACTGTGATGAAATTCTCTCAAGCACCAGAAGTTTGAGCAAGCATCTACTTGAGCATCATGTATCTAAGGTGAGTGAGAATATTGAATCTCACTGTCATGTATCTAAGGTGAGTGAGAATATTGAATCTCACTGCCATCATGTATCTAAGGTGAGTGAGAATATTTAATCTCACTGCCATCATGTATCTAAGGTGAGTGAGAATATTTAATCTCACTGCCATTTGCAGCGATGATTAGATAAGATAAGTTTAATAGGCAAAACATCCTTATAAGGACAGTATGCAAACATATTAATATATAGTTGTACATTGAACAATACAATAAATGATATAATAATAGATGGTAATATATAACCATTTAAGTACAGCTGAATGTGCATAGGGTCGTCTCGTCTTCATTTATTCATTGCTTATGAGGCGAAGCTCATCGCGTGCGGAAAATAATTTTCGGATTATATGACATATTGATTATTATGATTGGTATAAGAACAAATTTTGTCTATAATATAATAATCATTCTGTTTATGATTTTAATGGATGTGACTTTTTTAAAGGTCCACTTAATTTTCGAACCCCCAGATCACATATATAGAGGATATGAAATGAGTGTTTCTCTCATATGATATTTATGAAACAAGTCTAAGAATTTTCAGTTTTCTCGAGCCTCCGACGAGAGAAAACTGAAAATTCGTGACGAGTTTCATAAATATCATATGAGAGAAACACGAATTACATATTCTATTTATCATATGACACCTATAAATTGATTATGATGTCCAAAACGCACACAAATCAATAAATAGCTATATGACATCGGCAGCAAAAGGTTAATGTGACGTCACTTCATTGCACCGGAAGCCCAATTACACCTGGTGAACTAGCAGAAATAATATGCACGCGAAGATATACCGCTATACTTAAAGTAATTGACCACCAATAACGTGGTGTCACCCCGTTAATATGGCGGTACTATACCGCGGTATCCTCCAATACCGCGGTACTGATACCGCTTGTTAACGCGAACAAGTATGTGTGAGTAAATACCTCCCCTCAAAGAGTTCCATGAAAATCACTGCGGTATTCAACAAAATTAATGCGGTGCCCGCTAAAAGACCGCGGTATCATTATCGCCCAATACCGTAACTCAACCGCCATGACCGTCTCGATACCGCTACCGTTTATTACCGGTATCACCGCGGTCATGACCGGGGTATCACCCCGTTTTTCTGGTCAATTACTTTGAGAATAGCAGTAGTGCGCTATTCTGTTCTCAGTTTGTGACATTATATCGTATGTTTATTAGATAAATACGAATTACATATTCTATTTATCGTATAACAATGTCCAAAACTATATATTTCAAGATTATAATTGCGAGAATTACGGCATCGCGTTGATTGACGCGCACGAATTTGACCTGCATTTAGTCAGAGATGCGGCTCGGCCCCCGGCTGCCATTCAGCCAATCAGAACACACTTTTTGTCAACAAACCAATCAAATTATCGGAAGGTGAGATGAATTAGTAATTGATATGAAATTGATTTATGACATAGTTTCCAACGTAAATAATGATTGAGTGAGTCATATGATAAATAAAATATATGCCATATTATATACCATTTAAAAGAGGAAACTCCAAAACATTGTTTTATCAACTTATCCTGTGTAATAAACTGTGAACATGTTGATTTTGTTGAGTGACCGCCATGTTTTTGTGCTTAAGTTTCATCTGGATTGTATTGCAAAAATTTATTATTTTCAATGGAGGGGTAATAACTCTATATCTTCATGAATGTGTTATTCCCCTTCCATTGAAAGTACATTTTTAATTTGAATTCTGTTGCATTCTGGGAGCTATAACAGGGGAAATCTTTCTATGACTGCAGCTGTTTTATATTTCTCATTGGGCATCTTCTGAGACACAGACGTTTCAAATGGTGATGAATTATAGTATTTTAATTATATATTTTAGCATAGATTGTTATTAAAATCGTATGTCAAGGTACTATAAAAACAAATAATCGGTGACTCGAAAATTAAATGGGCCTTTAATAGCAATACCTGCTGACAACACTTATCGTATATTATACCCACCGTCAACATTTACCCTATATTATACCCACCGTCAACATTTACCGTATATTATACCACCGTCAACATTTACCGTATATTATACCACCGTCAACATTTACCGTATATTATACCCACTGTCAACACTTATCGTATATTATACCCACCGTCAACATTTACCCTATATTATACCCACCGTCAACATTTACCGTATATTATACCACCGTCAACATTTACCGTATATTATACCACCGTCAACATTTACCGTATATTATACCCACTGTCAACACTTATCGTATATTATACCCACCGTCAACATTTACCGTATATTATACCCACCGTCAACATTTACCGTATATTATACCGCCATCAACATTTACCGTATATTATACCACCATCAACATTTACCGTATATTATACCACCGTCAACATTTACCGTATATTATACCCACTGTCAACATTTATCGTATATATTATACCCACCATCAACTCTTACCGTATATTATACCCACCATCAACACTTATCATATATTATACCACTGTCAACATTTACCGTATATTATACCCACTGTCAACACTTATCGTATATTATACCACTGTCAACTCTTACCGTATATTATACCCACCATTAACACTTATCGTATATTATACCACTGTCAACATTTACCGTATATTATACCCACTGTCAACACTTATCGTATATTATACCCACCGTCAACTCTTACCGTATATTATACCCACCATCAACACTTATCATATATTATACCCACCGTCAACACTTAGCATATATTATACTCACCATCAACACTTATCGTATATTATACCCACACTTATCGTATATTATACCCACCATCAACACTTATCGTATACTATATCCACCGCCAACACTTATCGTATATTATACCCACCGTCAACACTTACCATATATTATACCCACCGTCAACACTTACCATATATTATACCCACTGTCAACACTTACCATATATTATACCCACTGTCAACACTAACCATATATTATGCCCACCGTCAACACTTACCATATATTATACCCTCCGTCAACACTTACCATATATTATACCCGCCGTCAACACTTACCATATATTATACCCACCGTCAACACTTACCATATATTATACCCACCGTTAACACTTACCATATATTATACCCGCCGTCAACACTTACCATATATTATACCCACCGTCAACACTTACCATATATTATACCCAGCGTCAACACTTTAACATATATTATACCCACTGTCAACACTTACCATATATTATACCCACTGTCAACACTTACCATATATTATACCCACCGTCAACACTTACCATATATTATACCCTGTCAACACTTATCGTATATTTCAGGGCTTGATGATCATAAAACTGTTTTTTTTAGGCAACAAGAAAAAGGTCTTTAATGACAAAGAAGCCTGTTGACTGTTTGCGATTCCATTGTCCTGATGACTGCTGTATCTACAATGTCGAACTCGGCAGGTACTTTGCTTCAATGAAACTTCTGAAACAGGTACGTTCAATGATATATACATGTTATCGCTGCAGCGAATTGATCTGGGCGAAGTATCACGTCTAGTTTAAGAGGTCAGATCGCAAGATCAATTCACTGCAGGGAAAACAGGTTTATTACATGAATGCTTTTTATTTTTTTTTAAAAGGACAATTTTTGTCATGAATTATGAAATGAAACCATGTAGGCCAATAGTAACAAGAAGAAACAAGGAACTATATATATAATATAACTATTGTATTATAAATAGTCCGTTTTTTACAGACATGCAGAATATGTGAGATAGAGAAGGATGGTATATATGACATCGGATCAAACTGTTGCTCATAATCCGATGGTTGGGAAATGATCGCTTTACTATTGTGGTATTGGGGCGAGAAAACCGATAGTCATATAATAAAAATCACATGCCGGTATGGCACAATTTATTCTATTCTAAAGCCAGAAAACAAAGGAGGAAAACAAATGATTTAACTTTCAGGCAGTGGCCGATCGTTGTATCAAGGTATAAAAGTAGTTATTTGAGTGTGACAGAGTATGGCGTGGAAGTGGAATATAAGTCTGTGTGTGTTTGTTGGACATTTCAATTGGCTGTTTTATATTTAAGAAGCATATAGTGTAGCCTTGGTTACATGTGACAACACCATGACATAATTATCTCTCTGATCAATTTATTCTGGAGAATTTACCGGTAAAAAAATTACCAACAATATAAAAAAAAAATTACATGATATTTCTGACCAATTGTTCAATTACTTTTTTTTAAATCTAGCAGTATTTAACCCACCACACTTAGCATTTGTAACTTATATTTAATTATGTGAGTATGCTTGATTGTCATCCCCTCCCGACCCTATTTGGATAATTAAAGATCCTGTGTCAGTGCAATTCTCTTATATATGTGAGTCTCCCATAGTCAAGGTAAATATTTTTAGGCCAATATAGTTTCTTATATAAATGCGAAGCTCCATATGGGAGGCTCACATATATAAGTCAATGCATTGGCACAGGAGTTTCCCAAAATTTCAGGAAGCTGCAGTCATGGATGGGTTAACCTCCAAAGTACATTGCGGCAGCCCTTTTAATTCAGATTGTTTGGCTTCGGCAATCTGCTACGGCAACCCTTTACCGTGGCCCAGTTTGCTTCCCGTAGCCAATTATGAGGGCTGATTGCGGTGACCCATTAATCAGTCTATTTTAGTCAAATTGGGCAATTAAAATCACCTTGTATTGAATAGAACTGTCCATGACCATTTATAAATATTCATTGGAAGGGTCTATTATTCACCTGGAGGAGTGCTTATTGAAAATTAGAAGACACCAGACAGACCAAAGGATAATGCAAATGCATAAGTGTTTTATAATACCCATAATATATGAGCAGGGGGATGCTCGTATCCAGGGCCTACAGTAGAGGTACCCCTGTCTTGGACGTCGGTAGTGGAAAATTTCACTAATGATGTCCAGAGCAGTCTACCTTGCGGCAGTTTTCAATTGTCTTTATAGTAATAAATAAAATATAAGTATAATCCTAGTATTTTAGATAGTATACAAGGGCATATTTGAGTCGTGTAATCAAATAAATTTAGAGTTAATTTAGAGTTAATTTTATATTTTATTTTTTTATTTTTAAAATTTAAAAAAATTTAAATTTTTTATTTTTTAAAAACATTTTAACATTTTTAATAATTTTTTATTTATTTGGTATTTTTAAATTTTATTATCTTCTTGGATTGTTTAAAATTATTTTTCAATTTATTTTTAATTCATATTTTTTATTATATTTTAATTATATTATTTTATTATTTTAAATCCCGCACACACATGATCTGCCCAAAGGCCTGATAAAACCCCTGTTCATCCCTATCCCTGTCACCGTGTCTCCGTATCCATGTGATCCATATAATGGTCTGACTAAAGTGCTTTCACCCCACCCCTATCTACATACTCATGTCCCTGTATCCATGTCATATTTATAACGACCTAATGAATTCGTTGCTATCACCCTCCTCGTATATTGTATATATACCCCCATGATCCATCTAATGGTCTGACCTGATCATTGTACACACCTACCCCAATTATTCCATTTATTTATTCGGGATATCTTTAAAGTATACTCTGCTGTGTATAGTAGTTTTTGTTCCACACATCAAAGTAATGTCCATTATAGCTCCGATACTAGCATAAAGCTGTTATTAGAGGATTTTTATTTTTGACAGAATGTGTCCCTTTAAATTAGTCTGGTTATAAACCATAAACCTAGGTGTACCTAAATTTGTATTTTTCTCTGGGTAAACTTAATTTGTCTCATTAGTCGACAGATGGGTTATGTCGACTTACTCATTGTGTGATTAATACATATTCATTCTACCGGTATATATGAATTTATATATACCGGTACATGAGTATACTTAACAAATAAAGCATATACATGTAAATAAAATATAATATAACCAACAACCATCGTGGCAAGGTTATTTTGTTCACGTAATCTTAGAAGGTACCGTTGTTGGCTGTTGTTAGAGGATTTGAATTTTTGACAAAATGCGTCCCTTTAAATTAGTATGGTTATAACCCATAAACCTCAGGTGCACCTAAATTTGTATTTTTGTTCTGGGTAACATTAATTTGTCTCATTAGTCGACAGATGGGTTATGTCGACTTACTCATTGTGTGATTATACATATTCACTCTACCCGGTATATATGAATCCATATATACCGGTACATGAGTATACCGGTACTTAACAAGTAAAGCACATACATGTAAATAAAATATAATATATATACAACCACTATCGTGGCAAGGTTATTTTGTTCACGTAGTCTTAGAAGGTACCGTTGTTGGTTGTAATGATATTATGGCTCACCAACTTTCCATGATTTAATTTCCCATATGCAATGAAGGTGGTCATAATTGTATGGATGTTATAAGAAAGGAGAGGATGTCTGCTAGGCATATAAAAGAGAAGGGTAATTTTAATGGTGACCAGGTCCCAATTTATTGCAGACAAATTGTTCTCCGTTCTCATTACATCAGTTTTTGGAGTGGAAGCTGGATCCTGGAGCGGTTTAGTGAAATTTTGAAAAAAGTTTTTGAATGTACCCCCTAAAAAGTAATTTAGTTTATGCCAAAATTTTGAATTTAGAAATTTTTGGAAAAAATGCTCCCAATGAGTTAATAAAGATGCCAAATGTTTTGATAGAATCATCTTCAGTTGCAGAATGCTGACTCTGTGCCACACTAAGCGTATGTCGGACACATTACGCTTATTGAAAATTAGAAGACACCAGACAGACCAAAGGATAATGCAAATGCATAAGGATTGTTATACATTGGTGGGAAATGTTCAGATAATAAGTTCAACAAATGGCCTATGGACATTTTCTAAGGGATCTAATCAATGAATATTTATTATAGAAAGTGGTTTTAAAAGAATAAAATATTAAAATAAAATTTGTCTGCCCGCCCTGCCAGCCCTGCACCGCCCTGCCCGTCCCAATTTTCCAAAAAAGTTTGATGAGAATCTATTAATCGTACTCTATAAAAGCCAAGTGTTTTGTCTGTCTGTCTGTAACTCTGTCATGATTTTTCGCGCATCTAAAAATATATGACCCTCGTGTCCGATTGCGCCCAAATTTTGACCATGTCATGCAGCACATTTTGGAATACGACATGTGCAAGCCTTGAAATAGGTTGTCTGTCATTTGCCGAATGAGGTCCCCAGAGGGTGAAGTTAGTGATGCTACCCCGCATAGCGGGCTAGCATCACCAAATTCACCCTCTGAGGACCTCATTCTGCTTACATCTCAGCAGAATGAGGTCCCCAGAGGGTGCATTTGGTGATGCTAGCCCGCTGTGCGGGGTAGCATCACTAAATTCACCCTCTGGGGACCTCATTCTGCAAATGACAGGCACACTATTTCAAGGCTTGATCGTACTATATAAAAGCCAAGTGTTTTGTGTGTCTGTCTGTCTGTAACTCTGTCATGATTTTCCGGACATCTAAAAATATATGACCCTCATGTCCGATTGCGCCCAAATTTTGACCATGTCATGCAGCACATTTTGGAATACGACATGTGCAAGCCTTGAAATAGGGTGTCTGTCATTTGTAGAATGAGGTCCCCAGAGGGTGAATTTAGTTATGCTACCCCGCATAGCAGGCTAGTATCACCAAATTCACCCTCTGGGGACCTCATTCTGCTGAGGTGTAAGCAGAATGAGGTCCCCAGAGGGTGAATTTGGTGATGCTAGCCCGCTATGCGGGGTAGCATCACTAAATTCACCCCCTGGGGACCTCATTCTGCAAATGACAGACACCCTATTTCAAGGCTTGGACATGTGGTTCTCCAAAGACAAATGTGTTTTCAGTGGAGTCTGTCAAAACAAAACACCAAAGCCAAATTACGGACAAACTGCGTGCTCCGGTGACAATATTTTCCTGCATGTCATGTTTTTTACCCGTCATTTGTGATGCACAATATTGACCTTAGTATGTTACAAACTTTAAATTTATTGCAGCATTTTATCCGGTTACATGGCGAGAAGCAGTTTAAGTGCGCCAAATGTAATCGCAAGTTCCCCGTGGATAGTGTGAGGAAGAGACATGAAGACTATTGCGGAAATGAGTTCAAATGTCAGTCATGTTCCGCCATTTATACCAGCCCAGAAGCATTGATGACACATTGCTACAGGCAGCAACATGAGCTACCGGAAAACTGCAAACCGAAGAAACCGCGAACTGGAAGTGTGAAGGAAAATAAGGATGTGCCAAAAGAGTATGTCTAAATTGATGTGTATTGTTTACCAACTCTCGACATTAGGAAAAAAGTCCCACAGCAAATTTAATGCTGTGGCATGTTAGATACCACATGTTTCCGTGGCATTTCCCATGGAATTGCCATCGTCAATTTCGAGGACTGATTTACTGTCGAGTTAACATTATATCTAAGGCTTGAAATAGTTTGTCTGTCATTTCTGGGGACCTCATTCTGCTTAGGCATCCAATGTATGTGTTTATAAGTGAATGGGAGTATCCCATTATTCCCATGAAACAGTTACAATTTGGAGATGAAATTTGTGATGATGGAATAGGCTCTCTCAATTTTCATTACAATAGCGCAATACACCACATACATTTACTTATCTGGTCCTACTTTTCTTATCCAACTTCATTTTAAAACTGTTAACCCTGTCTATACTAAATACTAGGGCTTCACGGTATCCACCTCCACAATACCGACTACGGTATTAAATGAAATACTGCGGTATGACTAAATACCGTCAAGAATAATTTCCAAACATTTTGCTAGTCAAGATCCTATGGTACAGTACGCTATTCAATATTCGTGTGTGAATGCAGTGTTACGCGGACACACGAAAATAGGACAACGCAATTCATGTCGCCTGTGATTGTAACAATGTGTGGTCGTATTAAATGAAGTCGCTTATGCAAAAATAACAGGTATTTAATTCACAATTTTTAATTCACAACAAAGCAAATTATTATCGAGAATCAAATTGATATGGCTCTTTCTTCGTTTTCTAAAGAAGTTATACCATTAGGGGATTTAAGTACAGATTATGCTAAAAAGGTTAGGGCGTCTCCAACCAATACCTATTTATCTGTGGTGTCTCGATGTTGGATAAACATTAGCAATTGGAAACAATTGTGAGAGTAACATTTAAATTTTGTAATTGTATGGATGGCGATCATGGTCTAATTATTGCATTGTGTACACTAATTTAAAGATATTGGCGGTGGGTATGCTGTTAAAATATTCACGTCCGTCAAAAACCGCCATAAACAGAAAGAATAGTAAAATATAGACAGACCTTGTTCTTATACCAATCAGAAATATGGCATAAACAGTATGTTATTGTCAATTGTTTTACCTTTGTTATGTAAACAAAAACAAAAAACGTTATGTTACCTGGCTTTTATTTAGATCCGGATATGGTAAACATAAAGAGCATTATTTGTTATTGTTTTCCTGATATGGAAATAATAAAGAGCGTTTATATCATTTGTGTGTGATTAACCAATAGAATTACGCTGTGTTATGTAAACAGAAGCACAACTTCTGTAACACGAGCAGGCTCTTGTTTATGTACATCATCGTACGTCTTTGACGACAATATACTATTTAAACACTGATTATGTTTGGCATATGAACAAAACTATATATATTTTAATATTCCTTCTGTTGATGGCGATTTGAACAAATATGAATATTTCTGCAACGAACGCCGCCCATACCTTTAAGTTGCATATGAGACGACTATAAGCACAAATCCATCAGCGTACAACGTGTTGGCACTGCCTTTGTTAAAATTACTTTTCGCACATTGCTGCAGTTATGCTCTGGGCATCTGGCTGGTTGTCATCTCGACGGTTCTCATTCTCGTTCATTACTTACAAGCACGCGTTATTTCCTCAGATTATATCAAGTTTTTTTATGTTTGCTGCCGTAAAACTGACTAAAGGAAGAAAATGTAGTTTGCGGTGATATACCGACCATTCAAGTAATCCAATACCGACTACACGGTATTAAAAATAATACCGCGGTATGACTAAATACCGAAAAACTGTGAAGCCCTACTAAATACTCATTGACGAGTAGTTATCCATTGGGGAAATGTTCAGATAATAAGTTCAACTTAAACTTATTATCTGAACATTTTCCTCCAATAAATAGGTCTCGTTCTGATAATTTATTATCTGTCGTCTGCTTATTTTTCCTAAACACTCCTCAAAATGAATAATCAACCATTCCAATGTATATTTAAATAACTGAGTGGGAGAATCCATTTAGTATAGAAAGGGTTAATCTAAACTGGACATCCCAACAAATGGATGAATGGCAAATCGAAAGGATATATCTTTGCCTGTGCATCAAGGCTTTGTTGTGGGTAAGCCTGAGCTTAATGTGCTTGTCATTTCCAGAATGAGATCCCAAGAGGGTGAATTTAGTGACACTAATTCTTGAATGGGAGATTATTTCAGTATAGAAAGGGTTAAAGATATATTATGGACTTATTCAGGCACGTTAAACTGTTAAGTTAGTATTCAAACACTATGCCAACTGGAGGAAGGTAGCATTCTACTACATCGCCGAAAATCTCAAACAAATCTACCGTACCACTCCATAGAAAACATCATCTGAACTACGCTCAATTGTAAATATTTAATTCTCGATTCGGGACGCAACTATCAGCGATAGAGTAACGAAAATGATTTAGCCATCAAGAGTAACTGAATTTAATTAATATATAATGACAGTGTGTGTGTTGTCAGTTTGGAATTAATATTTGTAAAAATAACTACTTTGAGCAATAGTATCATCCATTTCTATGTGATCACCCAACCGGAGTGTTTCACATCACTTTAATTAAACTCATATATCTTTTTTCAGGAAGACAACTAAAAATCAGCAAATAGGGTTTGTGTTTGTTGTCAAGGAATCTGATGTCAAAGTTCAATCTCGTCCTGGTATCATACCAATCCAACCAAAACCAACAATTTATCCTATTGTGTCGATGGAGATGCCCAGACTAACTCAGACGCTGTCTACTGATGTTGTCTGCCAGACGAACCTTGCACAAAGTCACAGACCTTCTCTGAGCCAAGGACCGCATGGACCCTCAACAGTCGCAGTTCAGACTCTTTTCTCACCAAATCGCCATGGCAATAACAATTCCTTGAATAACTTATGCAACCAGTCAACTAACACAGGTATGGCCAATATAGATTGTTACACCATCCCGACTAGTGCTGGGCGGTTTCATGATTTTTCATCAATATCCGACAGGGTTGGCTGATTTAAAATTTTTTTTTTATTATAATAAAAAGTCAAGAACTGCAATATCTAACAAAGATTTTGTAAACTATAACATGAGTATGATTAAACAATACACAAAATTGGATAATAGATATTAATTTGTCCAGTAATTATCAACTCGATAGAAATTACAGGCATACTGCTCCAGCTTAACATTGCTAGTATTGCTTATCTAAACTACACTCAGATTCAGCACGCTGCACTGATGTCAAATTTACTTTCTTTTTCTGATTGCCATACATGTAAATGCTAATTGAGTAACCCTACCATACTCTTCAATCGAAACTACTCTAGTTGTCTAGTGTCTATACTTGATATATGGTGTGCAAGCCTGGATATAATTTTTTTTTGAGTGTCTGACAAAATGACAGGCACCAAAGATTCGGCGTCTGACATTTGAAAAGTGTGTCTGTCATTTACCTGGTATCAATAAATAGCAGCAATTAGTTGTTTTTTAGCCCATTCCAATGCACAAATTAGATTCATTGATGTACCATGTTATGAATTATGGTGTTTTACATCACTTTTAGCTGAAGCTCATATTATCATGTCATAATGTGACAGGGGTGCAAAGTCAGATAAGGCTGTCATTTACAGTATGTCTCTGCTGAATTCTTTTCCAGTTTCAAAAATACTACGCCGTGCTTCCCCCAAGTAAACACGAGCACATGTTTCAAAACGCGGCGATTTAAAAACTACCCAGTATGAATTTTGTCGGAATTTCTTCCGCTAAATCTCCAACTAACACCCTTAACTTGTGGAATATATTACACTTGTGCTGATTTAACTTGTGACATCTCCGTGTATCTTACGTCAAACGAGAAAAACACGACGAAGTGTATTTCTTGGTTGGAGTTTCCCCCCAGTGGCAGCCATTTTTTCTGGCTTTTACACGTTCTAAAAATAGAAAGTCGTAAATAGTGCGGACTTGAAGGCAGCGATAATTCGCAGTTTGCGATCAATCATCAATCGCGGACAATTTAGGTTAGAGGTTGCATTAAAATTACATTTATAGGTCCTGTATACGGAACGGATCATTAACATGTTTTCGGTAAAACGCGTTGTATTGGTGGGGGGATTTGATATTTAGTGCACAGTAGTGGTAATTGAATGTCTTTGCCGCGGATAATACATCTACTTGTTGTTTTCCCCTTAATTATATATTTTTTGTGAAGATAATGGGCGCCGGACAAACTGACGGACGATAATAAGGCGGCGCCGGTCATTGGTGTATTTGGCTCGGTCAATGACCGTGTCCGACCTCTTATATCCAGGCTTGATGATGTGATTATGCCCTCAAGTCACTGAAGAGTAAACGTGATTGATAACATAATCAGTTATCAGCTAAAATTTACTAAATTCATCAGTAAAAGTTTAAGCACATATTTACTTTTCCAGTTATCACAACATTGGAACCCACATGGACCTAAATGTATGCATAAAAGTGCATGGTGGCTATATAGCTGTACTGCCATGATATTTGTGTGATTGATTGATATATATTCTGATTAATCCAGCATTGGATATAATAAGCAACACCTTTTAGAACCTTCGTTTATTAGAGAAATTTCACAATTACATATTTTCATAACAGTTGGAATTTTTTTTTTTTTAAATCGATTCAAATAACAAAAATCTGATTTAAATAAAAAATAAAATAAATTAAAAAAATCACCAACCATGCTGTCTGCCTCTGAGGATCATGCATACATTCAAGCTATATGCAGGACTTGGCAAATTAAATTTCAAAATGCCTCAGAACAGAAAATTTTAATAATTATTCGGACAGTGGTTCTAACATGGATCCCACAATAATAAATTATACTCTTTTTATTCTTCCAGTGATGTCAGTAGAGTACATGAAGCGCCGACCGCGTGGCAAACAAAATACGACTGGAATTCAGACATTCATGAGCTGTGTCCCAAAGAAGCGAGGGAAGCAGATATATGCTGGCACTCAAACTCCTGGCGATCTAATTCTCAAAACGGCGATGGCTTCGGCTGACATCCCGATACAGATGGAATCGCGCGCGTGTCAGATATCTCCGGGGCAGAAGAGATCAGGATTGGGAACCGTCAACTCCGAGACACAAACTTTTGATGGACATACTCCTAAAAAAAGAAAAAAGAGATTAGTTGAGAGAAAAACTACACCAAAGAAACTGTCTAGTAGCGTGCAGACACATGTTAGATGTAATAATAAGATGAGCGGTCTTACACAAGCCTGCCAACAATCTGTCAATCAAACTTCACCTTTGACCTCCAGCACTCAGACAGATTATCAACAAACCATTGTGGAAGCAGGAAATGTTTCTTTATGTACATCAGGCGTAAATATCATTCAGGGGATTCAGACTTGTGAAGACACTGGATATCAGACTGATATTCCTTTAGTCGCCAGTGAGCTTATACAAGAGAAAACAATGTCGCCACACATGTCAAATTTTCAGGTTTGTTCATCAGAGTCAGTAAGCCAGCACCGAGTGGTTCCTGTTGAATCAGTTTTCCTTGGAGAATTCACAGTAACTGATAAAATTATAAGTTCGACTACCAACTCTATTAGCGCAGTTCGCGAGATATGTTCAGAAGCAGGCATACAGGAAAATCAGAACGAGGTCCACCAAAATTCACAACTACTTAATATTGTTCAGTCTTCAAGGGATGTCAGAACACCGTCGAAATTACCAGCATCATCAGGAGAACCGTTCTCCGTCCAGACAAATACTGAAACACAGTGTTCAGAATCAAATGTTATGAGTGTTTATCCTACAACATCTGCTGGATATAGAGAACCAGTCTACACCCAAACAGATACTGAAACACAGTGTTCAGAATCTAATTATATGAGTGTTTATCCTACAACATCTGCTGAATATAGAGAACCACTCAACATCCAAACAAATACTGAAGTACAGTGTTCTGGAACAGATTTTGTGAGTGTTCATCCTACAATATCTAGAGAACCCGTCTACACCCAAACAAATACTGAAGTACAGTGTTCTGGAACAGATTTTGTGAGTGTTCATCCTAGATCATCTGCTAGTCGCAATCAACCACTTTCCACCCAAACAACCATTGAAATACAGTGTTCGGAATCAGATTTTGTGAGTGTTTTTCCTACAATAGCTGCTAGATATAGAGAACCAGTCTACACCCAAACAAATACGGAAGTACAGTGTTCTGAAACAGATTTTGTGAGTATTCATCCTAGATCATCTGCTAGTCGCAATCAACCACTTTCCACCCAAACAACCACTGAAGTACAGTGCTCGGAATCAGATCTAATGGTGCCATCACAGGTGGGACTGCCAGTAATATACCCAGTTGATAGAAGAGAATTAGCATTGTCATCAAACGACGAATCAACCATGACGTCTCAAAAAGCAGTCCAAGTTGGCACAAGTTTAATGAACTCAACACTAATTAACAGCTCGCCCGCTTTATTCCCAAATTCGGGTGTTCAGTGCATTGACACTGGTGATCGTGTTTCCGAGATGAATCATGCATCTGTATCTTGCAGACCAGAGGAATTTCCTTTGTATGTTGTGCACGATCCATTGATATCCAATGCAGGAATGATTGATTCGATGGTTCAGACTTCATTTATAGATAATGGGTCACAGGTCGCGACTAGTTCTTCAACAATCACTGCCACACAGACGGAAACATTTGATGACATTTTCGATCTTTTCATGACGAACATGGAGACTCAAACTGGTGATGACCTGTTCCTTAGCAACATGGAGTTCTCAGACATGCACACACAGACAAGCTTAGTGACGGACAGACAGGCGAGCATGCAAACACAAACCAGCTCAATGGTACAGGATCAGCAGTCATCAGTTGTTGAATTAGCCGACACTCACACACAAACTCAATTCTCACAGCTTGGGTTAGACGATATTTACCTCACAGATTCACACACCCAAACAAACCTTGATATGCTTGGCTTGTTTGATTAACCCTTTACCCAACAGAAGGGCCCTGTGCCAATGCATTCTCTTATATATGCGAGTCGACCATAGGTCGCCTCGCATATATAAGAGAATGCATTGGCTTAACACATTAAAAATTATAAAATTGTTAAAGAATGTAAGAAAAAATGGTAAAAAGTGTTAAAAAAAGATTTTATTTAGGCCAATGCATTCTATTATATATGCGAGGCGACCTATGGTCGACTCGCATATATAAGAGAATGCATTGGCACAGGGCATAACTGTAACTATCACAATGTGGTCAAGGAGCCGGTTCCAATGATATCCATATTTGTATGGTTCTATTGAGACAGACCGAAGATAATTTAGGCTGTTGAAGCTTTATATGCTTGGTTTCTTTGATTAAATTTATTTATAACATTCCTATGTGTGATTATAAGAGTGATCTAATCAGATGTTTATAGCGGAATCAAGGCTCAAAACAAGTGGCTGGTCACGGTCATTGTCCATCGAAAAATAGCTTATGTCCGGTGCACTTCTGTATCTGTCAGACATTTTGTCCAGTGCAATTTTTTTAAATAATCTGTATCTGTCCAAGGAGCCACTTCTGGCCAAATAGGACATTGAAAGTAAAAAATAGTTCTTTTTTTATTCTAGATCAATTCATAGTGAATATAATTATGTGGAATGCATGTGTATTTATTAATCGATGTCAAGTTTTTCAACTTTTGAAAACAAACATAACATTGGTTTTTCCTGGGTGGCAATTGGATGCTCACTAAAGTGTGCATCATTGACGAATAATAAGTCGATTGGAAATTTAAATACTGTCTCATACAGTACATCTGATAATTTGACAGGCACCATTTTGAAATGACCAACACCATCCATTTGGTGCCTGTCATTTTGACTGTCAGTAAAAAAAAAATTTATTTTGAACCTTGAGTGGAATATAATAAACAGAATAATCACTTGATTGAACTGGTGACGTAAAATAATTCGTTCGAGACAGGGACAATCATGTTTGTACATAATCCCTGCCTCTCATCAATAGTTCACGTCACCAGTTCAATCAAGTGATTATTCTCTATAGAATATATATTCTTGTGCCTACATATGCATGTAATATGCAATCTGATTGGCTATGGCACATTCCAATCACATGTCCTGTTCCAGACGTTTTTTTTTAACTTAAGGTCATTTAGGCGGTGTTCTTGAAGAGACCAGTAGGGACAAAATAGTCCATGGTTAGTTGTCCCCGAATTGTTTTTCGGAGGACTATTATAATTACCATGTCCGTCCATCCGTTCACCCATCCGCAGATGTCCGCATGATAACTTGAGCAATATTAAATAGTATTTCTTGATATTTGGAACTACGTGGTTCACATTTGAGAAGGTGCAGGCCAAGTTCAAATTTGGTCACAGTTAGATGATTTTTTATGGAGGTAAGCCCCTTTTTGTCCGCCGACCCAACGGGTTCGGAGGACTATTATAATCAGCCCGTCCATGCGTGCGTGCGTCCGAGGTTTCCGGATGATAACTTTAGTTAGAGTGAACCAAATTAAATTAAATTTGGTATGTGGGTTTACTAGCAGAAAAGACAGGTCAAGTTCGAATTCTGGTTCCGTCCGCCAATTTTCACCGTCTGTTAACATTTTTGGTTTCCGACCGACAACTCCAGTTTGGATTATTTGATCTGAACCAAAGTTGGTATGTGTATTTCCCAGCTAAAGATACAGGCCAAGTTCGAATATGAGTTCCGTCCAATTATTTTTACATGAGTTACGGCCCTTTTTCGACTTAGAATTTGACCGTCTGTCAACATTTTTGGTTTCCGACCGATAACTCCAGTTTGGATTATTTGATCTGAACCAAAGTTGGTATGTGTCTTTCTCCCAGAAAAACACAGGTCAAGTTCGAATTCGGGTTCCGCCCGCCAATTTTCCCCAGAGTTATGTCCCTTTTTTACTTAGAATTTTTGCCAATTTGAGGTTTCCGGATGATAACTTTAGTAAATGTGTACTGAATGAAATTAAATTTGGTATGTAGGTTTACTAGCACTAAAGACAGGTTTTTATGCGCAAACAACGGTCGTATCAAGCCGACACTTAGAGGCGGACATGAGGTCTACCGACCTTTTATTCAACTTAGAAATTGCTGTTTTCGGGTTGTCTGGATGGTAACTTGAGCAATATTCAACAGAATTTTACTTCTATGTTCTAAAGCCAATGTCCCACCTCGATTTGGGGGACGTGGGATCTGCGACCTTGTATGTCCCACCTCGATTTGGGGGACGTGGGATCTGCGACCTTGTATGTCCCACCTCGATTTGGGGGACGCAGGATCTGCGACCTTGTATTAAATTTAGCATCATCCAGGAATAAATCTGAGAAATAATTGCAAAATTATTCACGATAGGTTTCTGAAGTTACTTGTAAGTAAGTAGCAGTTACATGAGATTTTTGCCTAGAGATGCCGAGGAGATTGTGACATTTCGTTTGAAAGATCTGGAAGTCAGAACGATGGTTTTATGTTTTCCAACTTGCGTTAAGTTATGTTGTATACCATTAGGTGGCCCAAGGAGGTCAAATATACATGTAACAATTTGGAATATCCTTTAGTAATCTAAATTATCATTATTACGATCACTGTCACACAAATTAGTCAAATTGGTCATAAACTGTATTGTGCAACTTATGCATACATTTTCCAGGAATGTTCCCGGTTCTGAGGGGGTTTCATTCCCTATTCCTGTTTTTTTCAATTCCCGGGAATATATTAAACTCCAGTCAGGACCCCAGTAATATCACATGTCGACTGCTGTCAAACCATCTCACCGTGACAACCGGTGGTACCAGACCAAATTCTGACTGAAACCTCTATTAATTAGCAACCTAATAATTGATGCCTACATTGTATCATGCATTCGTTATGTAAGGTTACTTCGAGTTTGTCACCATGGGGCAAGTATGAACTATAATTTCCCACAAGGCTATCCAGTTTATGATGTTTGAGTTTGAGGTTTAGGAATTTATTTATACAAAATCATGCACACACGTTTCCCCCGAGGACCTTGATGTTACTTTCATGTTTTCCCTGGTGCTCAACGAGACGGTGGTACATCGGTATCAACATCACGGTCGACTGCAGTATTACACCGCGATAATACCTCATTAAGAGGGGTCGATTAATTAGAGCATAGCTGTAATTGTATGTTGTTTGGTTTGTTGAGCTTTCAACCAGTAAAAAATACTTTGGCCAAATTAAATCATTTTCTGGTCTTGTTGCACACATTCAAATGAATATTTTTGTTTTATTTAACATCTCATAATTATGTCCATACCTTCAAATACTGTGTCCAGACTTCTTTTGTCCCACCAATGTTACTTGACAATATACCACTACCCACCATCTACCATTCAGCATTATGACAGACAAAGGATTCATTAGTGTTAATACTCATTACCAATGTATTGTATTGGTGGCCCATTGTTTAACCCTTTGAGTGCCAGGTCGATTTTTGTATCAACCCATATACCCTGTGCCAATGCATTCTCTTATATATATGCGAGTCGACCATTTTTTTTTTTACAGTTTTTTACAATTTTAATAATTTATTCTTATATTTCTTTAACAGACTTATTTTGTAGGTTTAGGGCCGATGAGATCGGCCCCTGGCACTCAAAGGGTTAATAGTGCGCTGTCATCAATGCCTTTTGTTACCCATTAAGCTATTATACCCATCTAATAAATTAGCAGATAATCATACTATAAGTTTGATTCTCATGTCACTCTCGTGTAGAATAAATTTGGGTTTTTGAATTAGATTTCCAATTTTGGGGGTAAAAAAAACTTGGCCAAATGAGATTTTTTTTGGCCATTTTCGAAAAAAATTGGCTATTGGTCAATTTGGCCTATAACAACGTGAACCATGCTCTGAACCAGATAGCCCTTGCCGAGTCCTTCATGGTCCAGGAGTGAAACAGAACACTTTCAAAACTAATTTGTATACAGATGAGTTTAATTTGCATGTCATTGTTAGTAATTTAACATAAAGTAAATGCTATTTCCATAATATATAAAAGTTTTCAGAGGTTTTTTTTGTCAAATAAAGATTATATGGTGGTTAATAGATATATGTTACCCAAGTATAAATTCAAACTGATTCCAAGCTTTGAAATAGTGTGTCTGGCATTTCCATAATGAGGTTCGCAGAGGGTTAATTTAATAACAAAACAAATTTGACATCATTGTGCATCACATATTGCAATCAATGTGTTTTGGAATGTGTGTAACAAAGCACATTTGGCAATATATTAAGTTGGCTTACATTAATTTTGTAAAGACATGAAATTGAAGCTAACAACAGTTACTGTTCACCTCATTCTGCTTAGCCCTCATCTTCTGGGAAGCATCTATAGTCTCAAATTAACATTGTTTTTAGTTACTTTTTCCTTTCTGTTCAGTTACTGTATCCTCTAATTTGCGGAAGATAAAATGCATAATTGAGGTGACTAATGGGTGAACATCACCAACTTCAACTGGGGAACTTCGATCTGATCCTAGGTCTCCCATAGCAGTTGAGGCCTCGGCAGAATGAGCTGAACAGTACTGTTAGTTTCAATTTAATTTCTTTGCAAATTGTTAGCATGAGTCATGTTGATTTATCTAGGTACTTGTGCACCAAGTGTTAGCATGTCATAGGTAGGGCAGTCCTACCCGAAGGAATTCTAATGCAACACGAACTTCCCTTTTAACCATTTCATGACGGGAGTTGAGCTGGTGCAGCATTAAAGATCATATGCCAGTGCATTCTCTAATATATGCGAGTCTCCAATAGGGAGCCTTGCATATAAAAGAGAATGCACTGGCTTACAAGGTCAATATTGTTAGACCAATGTATTCTCTTATATATGTCTTCCTATGGGCGACTCACATATATAAGAGAATGCATTGGCACAGGGTTTTCGCATTATTTCAGGTAGCTCCAGTCATGGAAGGGTTAAATCGTTGGAAGTATTGAATGATTTTAATGGACATATTTAGACACACTGCATATAGGCCATATCACCCAATGCTGCTGTCATTTCTGTAGCAAAAAGTAATCAACAAACTTATCAAGAAATAACCGTAATGGCTAAATGTGTGACAACCAATGTTTTATTAGTTGGTGAATTGACAGCTTATGATTAAATTATAGAGGTATACACAGGTCAGGCACATCCTGAATTCAACTATAATAGTAGATCATGCCATGAATCTCCACTTATATGGCTAAGTTTTTGAAGTCGAAAACATACATGGGGGTATAATTCTTAACCCTTTGAGTGCCAGGGGCCGATCTCATCGGCCCTAAACCTACAAAATAAGTCTGTTAAAGAATATAAGAATAAATTATAAAAATTGTAAAAAAAAATAAAATAATAATTGGCACAGGGTATATGGGTTGATACAAAAATCGACCTGGCACTCAAAGGGTTAATGATTATCTGTTCCTTAATAGTGTACTTCACTATATGTGAAGGTCCCAACTCGAAATTGCATGCTTTTCTGTGACTTTTTGAGAGCCGTTATGACAATAAACATTAAATTAATTACCCAGGAAATATTCCATAATTGTAAGAAACGCAAAGCAAAATAGCTCACAAAGTCGCTTAAATTGTGAAATTTCGAGTTGGGACCTTCACCTACAGTGAAGTACATTATTAACCATTTGAGTGCCAGGGGCCGATCTCATCGGCCCTAAACCTACAAAATAAGTCTGTTAAAGAATATAAGAATAAATTATTAAAATTGTAAAAAAAAAATTAAAAAAAATTGTTAGGCCAATGCATTCTCTTATATATGCGAGGCGACCTATGGTCGACTCGCATATATAAGAGAATGCATTGGCACAGGGTATATGGGTTGATACAAAAATCTACCTGGCACTCAAAGGGTTATTAAGAAACAGATAATAACAAAGGAATATATTCCCTGTTTTATTTTTCAATTTTATAATTTTATAAGGTTCCCTGTTAAAATTTCAAAAAGTTCCCAGGTTTTGTACTGGTGGAATATGATCTCTACGAGCGTTAGTCATAGTGGAGATTCATGGCATGATCTACTAAAATAGATAAACATGAATATCGTTGTTTTGTGAATTTGATACAAGAGGCATAACCGAACATCATATTTAAAAACAATGATTAGAAATACTAAATCAGCACCCCATGTTTGTTTATGTGACAAAAATCCATGCGAAAAATAGTCATGTTGGCACAATATAACAAGGAAGTCAACTGACATTCAATTGGTCTAATTTTATTATGAATGAGCGATTGAGTGATCAGGTTAACCCTTTACCCAACAGAAGGGCCCTGTGCCAATGCATTCTCTTATATATGCGAGTCGACCATAGGTCGCCTCGCATATATAAGAGAATGCATTGGCTTAACACATTAAAAATTGTTAAAGAATGTAAGAAAAAATGGTAAAAAAAGATTTTTTTTAGGCCAATGCATTCTCTTATATATGCGAGGCGACCTATGGTCGACTCGCATATATAAGAGAATGCATTGGCATAGGGCATAACTGTAACTATCACAATGTGGTCAAGGAGCCGGTTCCAATGATATCCATATTTGTATGGTTCTATTGAGACAGACCGAAGATATTTTAGGCTGTTGAATCTTTATTTGGCCGGTTTGTTGGGTAAAGGGTTAATGTCATTTAGAAAGACATCCTTGTGTCATTATTAACTAAAATAACCAGCACAAGAGGTTGCAAAACAAATTTTATAGGGAGACTGAAAATTTACTGTAATGTTGCTAAGAGTGCAACTTGACTGTGCAATAGGATGCACGATCTCATAGTTTCCACAAAAACAGAAATTGTGGATTTAGCAACGTTAATTATAACTATAATAGTTGAATTCATGATATGCCTGACCTGTATATCTGTTGACAATTTTCTATAAACAATAATTGTAGCAAAGACTTATCAATAAAAAATATGTACAATTCCCCAAATATAAAGACTATGTTTCACAATAGTTCATATCAAAAGTTTTTTAACGCTTACATGATGGAAAATGCAATAGTTCAGCATTATATATCCTGTGCCAGTGCATTCTCTTTATATATGCAAGTCTCCCATAGGGAGCCTCGCATATATAAGAGAATACATTGGCCTAACAATATTTACCTTGACTTTGTAAGCCAGTGCATTCTCATATATATATATATATATGCGAGGCTCCCTATAGGATACTCGCACATACAAGAGAATACATTGGCCTAACAATATTTACCTTGACCTTGTAAGCCAGTGCATTCTCATATATATGCGAGGCTCCCTATAGGATACTCGCATATATAAAGAAAATGCATTGACACAGGGTCTTCTCGGTCCACAGCAGCTTGGGATATGGGTAGGGTTGATCCTGTTTTGGACCGAGTCCCGCCCTGTTGCTCTTGTAAAACACACTTTAATTCAAAAGATTTACTGCATGTGCAAGTGGAGCCCGGGCATTCCATAAACCCTGAATGTGATTAATCCTTTACCCAACAAAAGGGCCCTGTGCCAATGCATTCTCTTATATATGCGAGTCGACCATAGGTCGCCTCGCATATATAAGAGAATGCATTGGCTTAACACATAAAAAATTATAAAATTGTTAAAGAATGTACCAGTAAGAAAAAAATGGTAAAAAGTGTTAAAAAAAGATTTTTTTTAGGCCAATGCATTCTCTTATATATGCGAGGCGACCTATGGTCGACTCGCATATATAAGAGAATGCATTGGCACAGGGCATAACTGTAACTATCACAATGTGGTCAAGGAGCCGGTTCCAATGATATCCATATTTGTATGGTTCTCTTGAGACAGACCGAAGATATTTTAGGCTGTTGAAGCTTTATTTGGCCGGTTTTGGCCGTTTTGTTGGGTAAAGGGTTAATCATCCGATATGTCCACGATTATCTGTCTTCAAAATGATATATCATTTACCGTGATAGAAAAAGGTATAGTGCTGATACAATCATTTAATTTATTGTTGACATGCATTTTCTGATAGCGTCACAAATCAAAATTCTCTGGAAAACAAGGCTTTCTTTATTTATAAATCTTGTTATTTTGACATTTAACGGACCTCTGATATATGTATGTTTGATACCAACATGCTTGGGAAAGGCTGCCTTCTATGCTCATATACGCAAAGCTTCAATTTGACCTAATCCGAAGACATACAAGCAAGATAACTCCTGCCCACGATTCTGGGTGTAAAGTCCATTACAGAAGGGTAACATGATGTGAATCGGCCCAAAACAGCATAAACACAACCGATATCCCAAGCTGTTACAGCATAAACACAACCGATATCCCAAGCTGTGACAGCATAAACACAACCGATATCCCAAGCTGTTACAGCATAAACACAACCGATATCCCAAGCTGTTACAGCATAAACACAACCGATATCCCAAGCTGTTACAGCATAAACACAACCGATATCCCAAGCTGTTACAGCATAAACACAACCGATATCCCAAGCTCTTGTGAACCGTGAAGACTTAAAATACATCTGAATACATGATAAAAATAGCGCACGGGTTAATTTATTTCCATATCCAATGGTACTGGGAATAAAAAATACCGAACATCTGCCAATATGTCATATCCGCTAACTGGCAGTGTTTCTACAGAGTACTTTCGGGAGGGCTATATATTAGGATAGCAGTTTTATTTCAGATTGTTTTATATACATAACATGATTAATTTAGGCTGGATGACACAACAAACCCAGTTGAATGAGTGTCTGTGTATTGAAAAGAAGTTTTTGGTACAATCCGAAGAAACCAAAACCCTATCCATCAGTTAAATAACGGGCTGCAATGTTCAGGATAAATAAATTTATTCAAGGTGGGCCTTAAAAATCATGGTGGGGGATGAAAACCTAGCAACTATTTTATTTTTGGCCAAAATATAACTTTATTTAATCTGTTAAACCCTTTCATGACGGGAGCTGCGCTGGTGCAGCACTAAAGATCCTGTGCCAGTGCATTCTACTATATATGAGAGAATGCATTGGCACAGTGTTTTCTAAAAATTTCAGGAAGCTCCAATCATGGGACGGGTTAAAAGGGCAGCCCTGATAATTAGCAGCAAATTACATAGGCTAAGATATTTCCTAGGCCAGAAAGTTTTCGTCAGCTAAAAAGCCTGGGATCTGCATAGTTACATACTCTACTGTGTTCTACACATATAACTTCAGTTAATACAATTGAAACTTAGTTCATTACGGCAACTTTGGTTTGGACTGGTTTAAATTTTTTATTAACATGATAATCCTTGTGCAGTTATTTCAGTGGTCCTTGTCATTCAACAATGAATTGTTGCTGTCTGCAGACTTCCACATTGCACAGGGAGAAAATTAACTGGTATCGCATCGCAATTTGCTGCCCAAATTTGGATAATAGCTATGCAGTTTGGTATGAATTTTATGATTTTAGAAAAATGCCATCTTCTTATGTCATTGTGAGGTTATTTGCTAATCAAAATTTCAAAAGTAATTTGCTCCCTGACATTGCGACAGGCAATGTCTCCAGCAATGATCTGTTTCAATTTTTCACAATACATAGGCAGGCTCTAAAATTTACCTCGGCTAAAAATACCCCGACAAAATTGTTTTTTGCCTAGGCATTTGCTTCAGGGCTGATATGGTAGATTGTGCAAGGCAGAAATTTCACTGCACACAATTTGCATTCTTCAGTTCACTGAGGCCAAGACAAAAAACTTCTCTGTTTCCAATAACATTGGGATAATTTTCCAGACAGGCAGCCAGGGTTTTTTTTTTTTTACATTTTTTTTTTAAAAATCTTTCAGTCATAAGGGATTAATAGTGCAGTCACAGTCCCATGGAATATGGTAGATCAATGTGTATTAAAATGAGCCAAGCATTGGATAAAAACCCGGCCTTGCTGTCCCTTGAATTCATTCACTCAGCAGTAAGATCTCTACCAACTGTGAGTTTAATAACCAACTTATTTTTGCTTTTGGGATTGGGAAAACGATAAATATTCACAATGACACTCTAACAGGTAACTATTAACTATGTAATTATTATTATTAGCTGATATTCATTGAATATGAAATTATAATCATACACCCTCTGCATTCACACAATTAGCTTCCGTAAGAATCAGCACAAATCGCGATACAGTTACATAACTCTTCCGATGTTCATCAGGCAATAACTGGAGTCGACTCTTCATAAAAAGTGATGAACACCTAAGTCATTTCAAGCTGACAGTGCACACGCGCTCGCTGTGTGGTGTCCACTTCAAAAACAGTGATGAACTACCTACGTCACTTAACCCTTTGAGTGCCAGGTTGATTTTTGTATCAACCCATATACCCTGTGCCAATGCATTCTCTTATATATGCGAGTCGACCATTGGCCTAACAATTTTTTTTGTTTTTTTTTACAATTTTTTACAATTTTAATAATTTATTCTTATATTCTTTAACAGACTTATTTTGTAGGTTTAGGGCCGATGAGATCGGCCCCTGGCACTCAAAGGGTTAACCCTTTACCCAACAAACCGGCCAAAACCGGCCAAATAAAGCTTCAACAGCCTAAAATATCTTTGGTCTGTCTCAATAGAACCATACAAATATGGATATCATTGGAACCGGCTCATTGACCACATTGTGATGGTTACAGTTATGCCCTGTGCCAATGCATTCTCTTATATATGCGAGTCGACCATAGGTCGCCTCGCATATATAAGAGAATGCATTGGCCTAAAAATACTAAAAAAAATCTTTTTTTAACACTTTTTACCATTTTTTCTTACATTCTTTAACAATTTTATAATTTTTAATGTGTTAAGCCAATGCATTCTCTTATATATGCGAGGCGACCTATGGTCGACTCGCATATATAAGAGAATGCATTGGCACAGGGCCGTTCTGTTGGGTAAAGGGTTAGAGCCGATCATGTGCACGCGCTCACTGCGTTGTTATTGGGAGACTGTGTTGGAATGTTACTTAGAGTTGTTGTGGTAGTTTTGAAAAGTTGTTCAAATTATTAATTTTCTATTAAAATGTACTGGTATATAATCATTAGAAATGACTTGCAGATCGATTGAGGGTCATTGGTTTTGACCGGCAGAGTAATTAAACAAAGTTCCCTTCGGGATTCACACACTTTGTATAATTACTATGCCGGTCAAAACCCAATGACCCCATCAATCTGCAAGTCATTTCTTGTGTGAATAACACTGAAGCTCAAGTTGACATTGATACAATAAATTTAATAATATATGATTTGTGTTGATACAAAAATAAAATATAAGAAACCAGACTACCGAGCGAGTAAACACTCATCTCGGATACTGAATAAAACCCGACATCGAACAAATCTGATTTTAACCCTTTCATGATGGGAGCCGCGCTGGTGCAGCATTAAAGATCCTGTGCCAGTTCAATCTCTTACATATGCGAGTCTTCCATAGGGAGCCTCGCATATATAAGAGAATGCACTGGCTACAAGGTCAAGGTAAATATTGTTAGGCCAATGCATTCTCTTATTATGCAAGGGTCCCTATGGGAGACTCGCATATATAAGAAATTCATTTGCACATCGTTTTCGCAAAATGTCAGGAATCTCCAGTCATGGAAGGGTTAATGAGCTTTTGTGGTCACAATTCATGCCGGGAAAGTATGGTGACAAAGTCACATGAACACTTATATCTTCTGAACAGTCATATTTATATGGGAATGGAATTCATAGTAAAGTAGAGTTCAGATGTATCCGTTACGTCGGTCTGTATGTTGTGATGACACGATCCATTGTCTGCGTCAAAATGTTCACTTGGATTCGGTATAACGCAGAGCTTCCATTTAATAATTGCAGCTAATAAGTTTGATATTACAAACAAGGCTCAAAATAAGTGGCCGGTCACGGTCATTGTCCGACGAAAAATAGCTTATGTACAGTGCCCTTCTGTATCTGTCGGACATTTTGTCCAATGCAAATTTTTAAACAATCTATATCTGTTTGGGTACATCCAAGGAGCCGTTACTGGCCAAATTGGACATTGAAAGTAAAATATAGTTATTTTTTAATTTCAGATTAATTCAGAGTGAATATAATTATCTCATTTGTGAATTACATGTGTATTTATTAATCAACGTAAAGTTTTTGAACATTTGAAAACAAAAATAACATGGGGTTTTCCTGGGTGGAGATTGGATGCTCACTAAAATGAGCGCATCATTGACGAATAATAAGTTGCTTGGAAATTTAACTACTGTCTCATACAGTACATCTGAAAATTTGACAGGCACCATTTTGAAATGACCAACACCATCCATTTGACAGTAAGTAAAAAAAAAATTATTTTGAGCTTTGATTACAAATCAATCTGCTGTGATAAATTAATTCTACAATAATGTCAAACCTGTCAAATTACAAACAACTAACAGTTTATTCAAATAAATACAAGTCTATTTTCATTCGGTTTGAAGACAGCCGCCATCTTTTATCAATTGAAAAAAAGAATCATCATGATGCACTATGCTTAATTACCATATAATGTATGCGATATACCTCAAGTTTTGTTGAAAATATAATCTCTCCATTGTGTGTATTAACCCTTTACCCAACAAACCGGCCAAATAAAGCTTCAACAGCATAAAATATCTTCGGTCTGTCTCAATAGAACCATACAAATATGGATATCATTGGAACCGGCTCCTTGACCACATTGTGATAGTTACAGTTATGCCCTGTGCCAATGCATTCTCTTATATATGCGAGTCGACCATAGGTCGCCTCGCATATATAAGAGAATGCATTGGCCTAAAAAAAATTTTTTTTATTTTTAATGTGTTAAGCCAATGCATTCTCTTATATATGCGAGGCGACCTATGGTCGACTCGCATATATAAGAGAATGCATTGGCACAGGGCCCTTCTGTTGGGTAAAGGGTTAACGGATACAATGTAACGGACGCATCACAGCCATCTGAACACCTCAATACAAAGACCTGTCTGAACACTATACTTGTACTACAGTAATGCCCTAAATAATTGACTCCTTAACCACAACGGAATTATGGGTAATTTTAGTCGGAAATATGGCTTGTTGGCATTCATCGGAAAGCTCTCACTGAGAGCTTTCCGATGAATGGCAACAAGCCATATTTCCGACTAAATTCTGAAAAATTACCCATAATTCTGTCAATTATTTATGGCATTACTATAGCAAATATTGATACATAGCTCATTCGCTATCTGAAATTCGGACAGTATTGTTTTTCACTTAGTTTTAATTTCGCACACTTTGAATTTTAATTATTTCATACTATTTTTAGCTCAAGTTTTAAATTTGCGCAATGATGTATGTACAAAAAACAGTACTCCCCAAATTTAAATACGAGTAAGACACATAAGTAGATACGTATGTATATACATACTTACTGATTACAGATATCCAAGTCATGATGCAGTGACATAATTATACAGTAAATCACAGATAGGAAGTATACATACTCAATCATGGCAATCTTGTCTATGCAACCCCTCCAAGAAAATTAACAGAAGTCTTGAATGTTTTCATTAACCTTTTCTCAAGACCTTCCACTTCAAGTTCAGTGCCACCGAATTTAAACAGAATATCCACTTCCCTGCTATAATCACCAGTTGTATCTGGCATATCAACGATCACTTTTCCAAGATATTCACAACCGACATCGGTTGTGTACCCCGGGTTAGTTGAGGTTGAGCTAAATATAGGAATACACATTTGCTTCTGATTTTTCTCTGTGGGTGTAAATGTTTGACCATGACATTTGTTGCCGACTTCAACAGTCTGTCCGATTGATATTAGCTTGAAGAAAATATCGCAGCACCACTCGCGGCTATCAATGACTTCTTTCTTTCCTGCAGGGTGTTTATCAGTCTTGAATGCCGTTTTTCCACGGACACCATACGTTTTTCTGGAAACTCGTGACGTAATCACGCCAGGATCATAACCATACAGGACGGCACCTATTACAACTGCTAAATCTGGCTCATTTGGAGTGAAAAATTTCTTAGTTGGGAACTCCTTTCTCAATGTAGAATTAATTAATTCAGAGCCTGAAAACCCTCCAACAAGCAAAACTGTGTCGACGTCTTTAACTTTTTGCTCTTTGAACAGGTCACGGACATGATCGACAATGCTATCGAGCGCTGGCTTAAACAGTGCCTTCAAGACGTCATTTTCAAGCTTCATCTTGTCAGATTTGACCGTTATGAGGTTGCCGAAATGTGTGTTCCCGACACATGTATCCATTGTCTTCCCCGTCACTTCCAAAAATACATCTTTTAACGACACCGGCAACCTTATCACAGTTTTCGCATCTCCGTCAGTCTTGGCATTTCTTTTCTTTATTTCAAATTCTCTTCTCAACTCGACGCTGTCCTCCATGCTTATTTTCTTGAATTTATTCATCACTTCCTCTCCCTTTTCATTCCCTCCCGCTATTTCATGCAGGAGTAGTATATATTCTTCATCGACCTTTGTACCACCCCAAGCTCCACCCGTGGCGTAATGTACCTCCCTGAGAGAACCGTCCGGCATTCTCTCTTGCACTGTTATATCAGCTGTACCACCTGAAAAATAAATTCAAAGATTGACATCTATTACGCACTTAGCCATGATTTGTAAGGATTTCTCGGTGAATTAAAAGTGATAATGTCACACCTGTGAATTATGTCCCCAGTGAGCGCACACGATCAGGGACTATTTTGCCACATATAATCTTTAGATTTAGCATTTTTTAGTGGTGGAAAGTGTGTAATAAACAGAATAATCAATTGTTTTCGATGATTACGTGACATAATTCACCTGGTAAACCCTTCATTCACTCCACTCCACTCCACTCACTCCACTCACTCCACTCACTCGGGTTTAACAAGGCCCGACTTCGCTCGTGAATTATTTCACATAATCATCAAAACCAATTAAGTACTCTCTATTTATTATATTCCTTTGTGTGATTTACCTTGATTTCTCGAGTGATTATAAACGATAATGTCACTACTGAATTATGTCACTTTTACTAGCGTGTTATATATTCATACGTGCTATCGAAATTTAATTCGTTGTGGGTATAATGGCGGTATTTTTCGGATTTCTCGAAAATCAGATGTTTATAGTGGAATGAACTGGTAATGTGAAATAATTCATTTGAGGCAGGGAATATTTTGTAAAACACTCGAGCGCATTGAGCTCTCGTGCTTGTAAAACGTCCCTGCCTCAAATGAATTATTTCACGTCACCAGTTCAATCAAGTGATTATTCTCTATTTATTCACAATCAGTAAGGCTTATGCATTTTCGTTTTGTTTTGTTCCAAAAGTTGTGCCAATATATTCTACCTGGGCCTTTCCTGATCAAGCCTTGAAATAGTGTGTCTGTCATTTGCAGAATGAGGTCCCCAGAGGGTGAATTTAGTGATGCTAACCCGCTATGCGGGGTAGCATCACTAAATTCTCCCTCTGGGGACCTCATTCTGCAAATGACAGGCACACTATTTCAAGGCTTGTCCCTGATCATTAGAATTCACCAGAATAGTTAAAGATGGCCTATCTTTTCCGGGCCAAAATTAAAACAAAAACATATTTTTTATAAAACCAATTTTCACATTACAAATATCATTTTCTATGAATAAAAAACAGACAAAAATGAATATTGGATAAAATATTATATGTAAAAACATAATAAAATGGTTTACTCTTGCAAAATATATGAAACAAAATAACATTTTGGTTTAATGGAGAGTGCTAACAAAATAGACTTCTCCTTCTTGCTATACTCCAAATGTGGCTTAAGTTTCTGTTATAAAAATAGCACGTGAAACTGTCCTGAAAGGTTGTATGTATTACACCGAAAAATCTAATTAAAATCAATATTAATTGATAGAATAGTTTCGTGACAGGTGTCTTTAACTCATATTTATTATTTTATACCCCGGAATCCTGCGGAATCTATATAAAACAGATTTAGGAAGATCGACCATATTTAAGTTATCATTGGAAAACAAAATAATCAGTAAATTCTAAATTGAAACTGGGCATAACAGAAACGGTCAGACCTGATCCAAATTCAAACTTGACCCGAGACTATCTCATATGAAGACTACACATGTATAAACCAAGTTTGATAAAATTCTGTCAAAATATTATTCAAGTTATCATTCGGATAACAAAGTTGAGGAAAGTTGGATGCGAAAAGACAGACCGATGGATGGACACCACTCATTTCTATAGTACCACGAAATAATACATTGGATTTATAACTTTGGCAAGCCTGAGTTTAGTGTGCCTGTCATTTGCAGAATGAGGTCCCCAGAGGGTGAATTTAGTGACGCTATCCCAAATAGAGGCATAGTATCGCCAAATTCACCCTCTGGGGACCTCATTCTGCTTAGGCCTCATCTTCTCTGGAAAGTTTCTTTATTATCAAATTTCTATAAAAACTTCTTCACATAGATTCCATTTCTTTTACAGTTTAGTTTCTAATATCCCCAAATTGGCAGATGACACATTGCATAATCGAGGTTCCCAATTGGTGTACATCACAATATTCACCATCTGGGAACTTCAATCTGAGTCCAGGTATCCCATAGCAGAATGAGATCCACAGAGGGTGAATTTGTGATGCTAGCCCACTATATCACTAAATTCACCCTCTGGGGACCTCATTCTGTAAATGACAGGCACACTAAACTCAGACTTGAACTTTGGCATGTTGTATTCTTCAACATGATGTGAGTTATGGTGTGTACTACAGTAATGCTCTAATTTAAATCAACCTCTTAACCACAGCAGAATTATGGGTAACTTTTCAGGATTTAGTCGGAAATATGGCTTGTTGCCATTCATCAGAAAGCTCTCGGCGAGAGCTTTCCGATAAATTTCCAGAGGGTGAATTTGGTGATGATAGCCTGCTGTATAGGATGGCATCACTAAATTCACCCTCTGGGGACCTTATTCTGCTTAGGCCTCATATTCTGGCAAGTATCTATAGTCTCAAAGTATTGTTTTTAGTTACTTTTGCCCTTCTGGGAAGTTTTTATATGCCCAAATATGCTGAAGATAAATTGCACAATTGAGGTGACTAATGGGTGAACATCACCACTTCAATCTGATCCTAGGTCTCCAATAGCAGTTGAGGCCGAATGAGGTTCCCATAGGGTGAATTTGGTAATGCTAGCCTGCAGTGCGGGATAGTTTCACTAAATTCACCCTCTTGGGACCTCATTCTGCAAATTACAGACATACAATTTGCAGACTTGCATGCAAACTTGAGTTATAAATTATGCCAATAATGTCAAGGCTGAGACAACTTACAGTAATGCTTTCCGATGAATGGCAACAAGCCATATTTCCTACTAAATCCTGAAAAGTTACCCATAATTCTGCTGTGGTTAAGGAGTCGATTATTTAGGGCATTACTGTATTCCCCACATCTTGGGCTCTATTCTGCCAATAAAATGCATCAAATTGCCATTGTCTTCATGAGAAAAAAAAAGCAACAAAGTAATTAACCTGAATCGAAAATATATGAAATATGGAGCCGATCTTGAATCAGTAATTGCTGATGTTGATACCAGTTTGCTTTGTCTTAACTCTTCCATGGCTGGAGCTTGCTGAAAATTTTGTGAAAACCATGTGCCAATTCATTCTCTTATAGAGGAGTCTCCCATAGGGAGCCTCGCATATATAAGAGAATACATTGGCATAAAGTGATTTACCTTGGCTTTATACGCCAATGAGGCTCCCTATGGGAGACTCGCATATAGTTGTATAAGAGAATGCACTGGCTCCCATCATCAAAGCTTTGTGTGACCCACATTATGTGAGTAAAGGGGGGATGCCCTATAGCAGAAGAGTCCACAATTAGAGGTACCATGTCTTACCCACCGGAAGCTGACATAAGCTAATGATAGGTAGAGCACTCTGCTGTATAGGCAGTTTCTGATATAGTCATAACTCATCTCGAACTGAAGGAAATATAAGAAGTGTTTGGATAAATGATAAACATTCATTGAACTTCACTAATTAGGCTGTTTGTAGAACTTAACCCTTTACCCAACAGAAGGGCCCTGTGCCAATGCATTCTCTTATATATGCGAGTCGACCATAGGTCGCCTCGCATATATAAGAGAATGCATTGGCTTAACATGTTAAAAATTATAAAATTGTTAAAGAATGTAAGAAAAAATGGTAAAAAGTGTTAAAAAAAGATTTTTGTTAGGCCAATGCATTCTCTTATATATGCGAGGCGACCTATGGTCGACTCGCATATATAAGAGAATGCATTGGCACAGGGCATAACTGTAACTATCACAATGTGGTCAAGGAGCCGGTTCCAATGATATCCATATTTGTATGGTTCTATTGAGACAGACCGAAGATATTTTAGGCTGTTGAAGCTTTATTTGGCCGGTTTGTTGGGTAAAGGGTTAATGCTAGTATACGTAGGTACCAGCTGCTAGTGAACGAAGTTAAAGATACATAATCCGAACTAACACTCCTAAATTAATATTTTTTTTACCTTCTAGTCTCAAATTAACCCTTTACCCAACAAACCGGCCAAAACCGGCCAAATAAAGCTTCAACAGCCTAAAATATCTTGGGTCTGTCTCAATAGAACCATACAAATATGGATATCATTGGAACCGGCTCCTTGACCACATTGTGACAGTTACAGTTATGCCATGTGCCAATGCATTCTCTTATATATGCGAGTCGACCATAGGTCGCCTCGCATATATAAGAGAATGCATTGGCACAGGGCCGTTCTGTTGGGTAAAGGGTTAACATTGTTTTTAGTTACCTTTTCCCTTCTATTCAGCTTCTATATCCCCTGATTTGCAGAAGATAAATTGAATAATCGAGGTCTCTAATGGGGAACTTATCTGATTTTAGATCTCACATAGCAGTTGAGGTCTCAGCAAAATGAGGTTCCCAGAGGGTAAATTTAGTGATGCTAGCCCACCATGCACAATAGCATCACTAAATTCACCCTCTGGGGACCTCATTCTTCAAATGACAGACACACTATATCCAGAGTTATTTACAGCAGGGTGCTCTGCCTATATTATTAGCTTATGTCGGCATCTGGTGGCAAGACATGGTACCTCTATTTGTGGACACTTCTGCTATTGGGCATCCCCCCTTTATATATAACTAGCAGATTAGCCCGCCACTGGCGGGATTGGTCCCATGGCTTTGGTCGATCCATTAATTTTTGTTTTTCAAGGTAACCCCGTACAGGTATAACCCGACAAAAATATTCCCCGTCACAAGTTGACCATACATAACAAATTTCACGTTGATGTCACCGCTGACGACCGAGATATCGCCAAAAGGTCATTTGTGGGTACTCGTTTCAAGGTCAAGGTCACCTCAGGCGGACAAACTGACCCACCGAAAATCTCCCCCATCCCTTGGAAGCCCTAAGTACGAAATCCCCAGTTTCTGAGACGGTCGATTTGTGGGTACCCGTTTCAAGGTCAAGGTCACCTCAGGCGGACCAACTGACCCGACGAAAATCTCCCCTGTCCCTTGGAAGCCCTAAGTACGAAATCCGCAGTTTCCGAGACGGTCGATTGAGCCGTATTTATACTTGTCGTGTATATAAACGCTCTTTAACAACGACACCGCAGATACGAACGCTCTTTAATAATTAACCCACCAATTTCAACGACGGTGGCAGGGTGAAGGGTGAAGGAGTGCTCGGACGTTCTCAGAAGCGGTGCGATGACACTTCCTGTGGTTTTTTACCCTTAGATAGGAAGTTGTCGAGCCGTTTTCGAGTCTATAAAGGACACATATATACGGAAGTCTCAAAATATATAGTAGACTAGCCGATGAGCCCGACGTTGTCCGGGCTATTCAAAAACCAAATTTCAAGTCGATAGCTCCACCCGTTCCCGAGATCTGGTCTGCGCATGCACGAAGCTGGCGTCGCACGGGCTCGGCGACCCGATAAAATTCGTATCCGGGGCAAGATACATTCACATACCAAATTTCAAGTCGATAGGTCCACCCATTTCCGAGATCTCGTCTGCGCATGCGCGAAGCTGGCGTCGCACGGGCTCGGCGACCCGATAAAATTTGTATCTGGGGCAAGATACATTCACATACCAAATTTCAAGTCGATAGCTCCACCCGTTTCCGAGATCTCGTCTGTGCATGCGCGAAGCTGGCGTCGCACGGGCTCGGCGACCCGATAAAATTCGTATTCGGGGCAAGATACATTCACATTCCAAATTTCAAGTTGATAGCTCCACCCGTTTCCGAGATCTCGTCTGCGCATGTGCTGCACGGGCGTCGCACGGGCTCGCCAATACGAAAGCGACCACCGCCTGGTCAAACTACACACACGTACCAAGTTTCGTCCCGATCGGTCGAGAATCGTAGATTTGTATTAATGACAGACAGACAAACAAACAGAGATCTTCAAAATATATATGAGATAGATTACCAACATGTGGGGGTCTCACAAAGCAATAGGTTCCAACAAGACAGAAAGAAACTGGCAATGATTTATTTATCCAAGAACGTAATTTCATACAGAAATATATCTAGTATAAATCAGCTTTTTTACTCATCAACAAATCAAACGTTACATAAACATATCAAACATTACATTGACAATTATCATACCAATCATTTTCATCATGAATAGCCTATATATCCTACAAATCTATCAATAGTTATGAATTACTGAACCCATTAATCCTTCTTATACTAAATACTCATTGATGAGTAGTTCCCTTAAAGGTACACAATCCGATTTGATGGTCCCCGTATCATCAGAATTTTTCAAAATGTGTTATATATATCAACAGTTTGTTCAACGCAATTTGGTATCGAGAGTATGTTGGTCGGCTCGTTGAATATATGGTAGGCCGCCAAATATTACCGCCATATATTGAAGAAATGTTCAGATAATAAGTTCAACAAAGCGACCATATAGGTCGTTTGTTGAACATATTATCTGAACATTTCCCACCAATGAATATGTAACATTCTGCTCTTGTATTATCTGTTTTACTGTCTGTGGTCTGCTTTTATAACCTAATCGCTCCTCTAAATTAATAATAGACCATTCCAATGTACACTTTTATAACTGAATGGGAGAATTCATTTACTATAGAAAGGGTTAAAGGCCCTGAAGGCATTGCCAGGTGAATAGAAAATTATCCAAATTTGGCCGATCCAATAATAAATGTCAACATGTATGAAGGCCACCGTGTTATCATGTAGCATCCAGACATGCTAAGTTTTGAAAATGGCCATCCGTGATAATTTTGCTGGAGGAATGCCCAAATATGCTCATGTTAAAAAAATAATGTTTTAATATTAATTCAGTAATTGATTTTAATCTTTAATTACTTTTATTTATGAAGATTATAGAATTTTATGAGTTTCTATTTGATTTTATGTTATAAATATATATACCTAAATAAAACAGTAATAAAACTACAGCTTCTGTGAGACACATTCATGTTATATGAAACAATACAATGCGTTGAACAGCTGACAAATCGTCAAAGGTCATATTCATCTAAGCTATACCAATTGTGGTCTTCAAGAATGAATTTAAAGCATTTGAAGTTTTCCCCCATTCAATTGTCCACAATGTGCGAACAATGAACAGACATTCATTTTCACTCAACTACTGCACTTGTGAAGTGTCATTGTTTATACAGCATTTTTACACATCATGACACAATCATGGCTTTGGGAGAGTGTGAAAATCAACAAAAATCAGAAGTAATTATTGGTCCTAATGCGGGAGTAATGTGTGGTCTTCCGTATTTTGGGCGTTTTTTGTATGGCAATCCAGGAGTCTCACGGACAAACTTAACAGCTCTGGTAGCATCTAAAACATATGAAACATTCATAAAACATGTGAAACATTCATAAAACATGAAGTTCAATTTACATGCTTCTATCATGCAACATAAGAGCCCATTTATAAAACCACTGTAATGAGCATCAACACCATTATAATCGGTAAATATACTTTATTAAAAATAATGTTGGAACATAAGCATACTGGTACATGAGAGAGAAGTCACTTATACGTGGGTCAAAAATAGGGAGAAGTGGCACATTTTAGGAAAAGATGTCTCACAAATTTCCCCTTTGGCTGGTCCCCAGTTACAGTATTTGCCCTCTAGATGGGTCCCTGGTTACAGTATTTACCCTCTAGGCCGGTCCCTGGTTACAGTATTTACCCTCTAGGCCGGTCCCTGGTTACAGTATTTGCCCTCTAGGCTGGTCCCTGGTTACAGTATTTACCCTCTAGGCCGGTCCCTGGTTACAGTATTTGCCCTCTAGATGGGTCCCTGGTTACAGTATTTACCCTCTAGGCCGGTCCCTGATTACAGTATTTACCCTCTAGACCGGTCCCTGGTTACAGTATTTGCCCTCTAGGCCAGTCCCTGGTTACAGTATTTACCCTCTAGGCCGGTCCCTGGTTACAGTATTTGCCCTCTAGATGGGTCCCTGGTTACAGTATTTACCCTCTAGGCCGGTCCCTGGTTACAGTATTTGCCCTCTAGATGGGTCCCTGGTTACAGTATTTACCCTCTAGGCCGGTCCCTGATTACAGTATTTACCCTCTAGACCGGTCCCTGGTTACAGTATTTGCCCTCTAGGCCGGTCCCTGGTTACAGTATTTACCCTCTAGGCCGGTCCCTGGTTACAGTATTTGCCCTCTAGATGGGTCCCTGGTTACAGTATTTACCCTCTAGGCCGGTCCCTGGTTACAGTATTTACCCTCTAGGCCGGTCCCTGGTTACAGTATTTACCCTCTAGGCCGGTCCCTGGTTACAGTATTTACCCTCTAGGCCGGTCCCTGGTTACAGTATTTACCCTCTAGGCCGGTCCCTGGTTACAGTATTTACCCTCTAGGCCGGTCCCTGGTTACAGTATTTGCCCTCTAGGCTGGTCCCTGGTTACAATATTTTCCCTCTAGGCTGGTCCCTGGTTACAGTATTTTCCCTCTAGGCTGGTCCCTGGTTACGGTATTTGCCCTCCAGGCTGGTCCCTGGTTACAGTATTTGCCCTCTAGGCTGGTCCCTGGTTACGGTATTTGCCCTCTAAGCTGGTCCCTGGTTATGGTATTTGCCCTCCAGGCTGGTCCCTGGTTACAGTATTTGCCCTCTTGGCTGGTCCCTGGTTACATAATTTGCCAGAAAATTGATACAAAGTGTTACAAGTAATGTTTTCTTTTGTTTTAGGCCAAAAAAACTTGTGTGTTTCCGATTTCTTGAGCAAAAAAATCCAGGTAGAAAGGTAGGACATTTTTTTTTTTTTTTTTTTTTTTTTTTTAAATCCATCTATAATTCACCATATTCTAAAAACAAGATAAAAGTTGGTATTCTCAACACCGTTTTATCCAGTTGCTGAAGTTTCTGACAGAAAACTAGCTTTATATCTGACAATATACCCAGAATGTGCACCAGAAAGTTTGGAGTGATCCGAGTTCCAAGAAGGGACACGAAAATGCTATCTCCCGTGGCTCATGGCACCATGTTGCGCAATACTGTACATGACAACATTGATACTATCGGCATTGCTAGCAAAAGTCTAGACAACTTCTGTGCCATTATGTTGACGTCGCATTTTCAACAGATTGATTCCTGAGATTGGGATTCATCTGCAACCACAAATACATATACACATGTATCTTAATAGAAGTAAAAAAAATTTGAAAATTCTATCTAAAATTTGTTGTTAACATCTATTAAATTTTTTTTATTTATTTTCCATGTAGTTCTGGTAACGTTATGGCCAAAAAAAATAAATTATTTGAGTCTCAGACAATTTCTATTCTGAATCAATGAGGGACAGAGGACTTTATTTTGTTATTTTTTTTTGCACATCGTAAGCATGGATTATGATAGCTTCCCTTGTCTAGTAATGGTCAGAAAATGTAAAGGAAACTTTGTTATGCGTATCATCTAATCTGATACGTAATACATTAAAATCCGACATTTGCACAACCATGGGCTGTTCTCAATCAACTGTATTATTATAATATGTGTAATTTTCAACGCGCACCACTTTTGTAATTTGCACAGAAATTATATGCACTGTATTCCACCGAGCTCTATTGTGTCATATTTGACGATTTGAGTGAATAAAAAAAAAAAATAATTGAATTGATATAAAAAATACATTGTACTACTAGTATATGACATAGGGATACCTATAATGTTCTAATGCCCCTGACTATTCACAATTGTTTTTGTTGTCCATAAATCGACACCTCTCAATTATAACATGTGATCCTTAATTTCCTCCAGTGCCTTTCAATTGTTTTGGAGTTACAATTAGTACACCAGACTATGATGATCAGCTAATCATTTTCTTCAATGTAGTCATCTACTTAATGTTATATGGCACTATGTGTATACTTGATAGTATATCTATCAATCACAGAGATTTGTTAAGAGTTCATGTTCAATACATATGGACATGTTGCTAGAAACATACCAAAATCATTAATTTAAACACCTCACGCACTGCTTTCTCTTTGCTTCAATCGTAAAAACGATCTATTACGATAAACATTTCAGAGTAAATACAGCTCTTCTTCCCATGGACCACATGTGAAATTTTTTGAACCAACACAAATGAAAAGATCTGAAATGTCTTCTTTTTTCTTTTTTTTTCAAATGTATTTTTTAAATTTGTTTTATCGAAATATATATGAACAAAACACATATTTTCAACCCTTTATCAACAAATAATTTTCTTTCGAAATCTTCTGCGTCTATATGTTTATAGAGATAACTCTTACTGAATTATGTATATACATGTACTTGGGGATTGCATGTCAAATACAATGGATTTCAACAATGCATATCGCTAACGATATGGGCAATTAATTGTGTCCACCCAATCCAAACGGGGTTAACTCTAAATTTATCGTAGTACACCGCGCTATAATTACAGGTAAGATATTGCTTTTATGACCCTTAGAAAGTGTGCGATATCTCAGGCCCTCTTTAACCAATCGGCCTGCAATTTTTAGTGTCATATTCTAAGACGTGCAACCGGACAATGGTCAAAATTTTGGAGCAATCGCACATATATTTTTGAACGTGCCAAAATCCTGAGAGAGTTACACTTGGCTTTAATATATAGATAATTTGGGGTTGCCAATGAGCCACCTCTAAACAAAAATTAATTTTTATTATTAATAAAAACAATAATATTGTTTTGTTACATTGAGCAAGGAGTTCAAATCTGAAGAAAAAAAAAATTAAATCAAAATGTTTTAAAAATAAAAATGTGATCAAATCGCAGTCTGTTTCAGCTGGTTAGTATATACTTTGAATAATGCTGTAAATAATAAAATGATACACTTCAATAAATGGAGCATCTTATGCTGCACTTGAATTCAATATTTCAGTGTACAGTATCATGCATTGAAATAAATTGAACATGTTTAATTAATAACAAACTATTAATATTGTCAAAAATTTTAGAACGAACTATCTCTATCAATAGAACTTTGATATTACAATTAAGTTTTCAGTATCCTACAACAACTTCTTCAAATTAAGCGGGAAAAAATCACCAACAAAGGCATATTGAGATCTTCCTAAGAGGTTTAAAAAGTTAAGATACGTTTTATATCCTCATTTTCTTATTACTATAAACAGAGATAATATGAAACATTAACTTCAAAATTTATTTTATATATCACCCATATTACTAAATTTTCATGAGTCTAAAATCATTGCTAATAAAATGAAAGTATCAATGACACTGTAGCTCAACCTGAAAATGGGATAATCTGCTACATGCAGTCTATGAAGAAATAAGGAATGTGGAAAGTTTAAATGTTTAAGTAATACCAGAGGTCAACCTGAAGAGCCATATGAAGTTTGGTATAAATTGGACAAAAAATGTTGGCTGTCAAAGTATTTAGTGATGCAAAGAGTAAAATCCAAGATGACTGCCGGCGGCCATGTTTTAATCGAAAATAGTTCCAATTTCAATAGCTGCCATCTGGAAGTGATCCTGTACATGCCTGCAAAGTTTCAAAATATTTCTCCAATATATGTCGGCTGCAGGGTGATTCAAATGGAAATCTATGACTGAAGCAAGGTTGACGTACATTCAAATGTGAAATCCAAGATGGCCATATTTCTTAAAGTTGGGAAATATTTTATGTCTCCCATCTAGTGGTCACCCTGAAGATCCATATGAGGTTGTTTTATTATTTGGTTTACAGATAATTTTTCCAGAGGTTTGGATTGGCATGTCAGGATAAAATAAACGAGAGGCCGATCACGATCGGCAGATGTTAAACCCATCCCTTGGCGATAGTCAACTACTATGATTGGAATCATAAATTAGAGTTTTGATGTTGAATAATAGAGTATACTGTTATGTACTATTATAGACAAATGTACATAATAACACAAATTATTGGAATATATGGGTCAAATAGGGAGACTCGCATATATAAGAGAATGCACTGGCACATGATCTGTAATGCTGCACCAGCGCAGCCTTGGATTAAATGTGAAAAGGTGAGCCAGACATGGAATACTTAGGTTAATAGACTCCAATTTTAGGTTACAATGATATTGTATCAAATTCTACCGACAACACAGTCATCAAGATAAGCCACCTCAATGCTGACCCATTAATATCAATTATATAGAAGAACGGTCAACTAATCACAGGTTTTGTTTAACCAAACAGACATCGGACATTGTCCGACACAAAGCGGACATCTTATTGGTAATGCAATTTGTAGTTGAGACTGACATTATATCCGACAGTGTTTTGGTTAGCTTAACCACCATAAAATCTTATATTTGTCAGGAATATAGCCATCAGAATCATTGGAATGCCTATCAGTATCACAGGTGATGAAGGTGGAAAATAAACATAAACAATTAAACGTCGAAGATACAGAAAGTGTTAAAACAATTGGATTTTCCCATGTTATAAATAGAACATGATTCAATACAAATTCTTGAACCGTAGTTCATTATTATGATAGAATGAAACGTGATGTGGTTCCTGATGTGAACCAGTCATCTTGATAGTTAATCTCCTTACAAGTATTTTATGAAACTCCATGCAGGGTTTACCTCCCTTGATGACTCGGTAATACCGCTGCAACCGGCGACATTTCACCCACATTTGGTGGACTTCCGCGATATTAAGATATATACTTAGCGAACAGAGCAACATGCTGCCCTTGTTAAGCACACAAAATATCGAACAAAATTTGTATAAATTTTGGACCTTATATTTGAAAAGTCCCACTAAAACTGAAGAACTATATTTCAAAACGGTGTGATTCGGTTCTCCGATTATTTTATCAACACAAAAGTAAAAACGCACGTGTACAACATTGTCACAACTCGAACAGCAATTCAAACACAAGATTCTAATTTGCTGCAATTTTGACGAGTAGCTTGCGAAAATCGTCAAAAAAACTACTGCTCTGATTTTTCATTCTGTCATTAGTTTTAGTGTGGGAATTTGCATTTTTGCTGGAAAATCCCATGCTAAATATAGAAACAAGGACTAGTACCCAGCCGGTTACAGAGTCAGAAAGGAAGCATGACTGGTGCGCTCTGGTAGAGATTGGTAATTTATAGCATCAAAATCGAACTGGAAGTGTCAGCAGGGAGCCTTCGTTTGCGACATCCGCATCCATCATGGAATTATAAACATTATCATAAAATATGCGTTTTCCAGTGCTCGCAGTTCATGAATTTTCAAAGGAAGATGGATTTACCACATGGACTGGGAATACTACACTTTTATTTATCGCTCATTGGCCAATTTATTGTTAATAATTGCCACTCGAGGAAAACAAATGATAAAAAGTATAAGCGAAGTCGTCGCACAATTTTGGAAGCAAGATAATAAAAAGGCCGAATTAAGGAGTCACGGTATACCACCTAAGAATAAAATGTCAGTAAGCCCCTCCCACAGCCAAACAGATTGCATGCAGAATTAAATCTCATAAAATAATCCTAAATGATTGACAGGTGTCTGTCGATGCGATTCTGATAACAGACCTGCACTATCATAAATTGAACTGTAATTCTATTGTATTGTAATCGTCCCGCTTTCTACCTTTTGTGAATATTCACATAATATATTCCGAGGTGCCGGTGCCCAGCGCGATCCTTCGGCCTAGATACCTGACAACCATATGGATATACCGAGAACATATGCGATCGATATGAACATAATATACTGCCTTAATTTCACTTTGCAAACTCCCAAGATAATCTCCCTACACACCGTAAATTCTGTATTCATTGCAAAAGCTTACAACACACAATATGGCGGCGTTGAGCTAAAAAAAAAAAAGCCTCATAACTATAAGTTGTGGTTATATTACAAAATATTACAAATCATTCATTGCAACAATAACAAGAGACATAGATACAGTAATGCCCTAAATAATCGACTTCTTAACCACAGCAGTATTATGGGTAATTTTTCAGGATTTAGTTAGAAATATGGCTTGTTGCCATTCATCGGAAAGCTCTCGGGGAGAGCTTTCCAATGAATGGCAACAAGCCATATTTCCGACTAAATCCTGAAAAATTACCCATAATTCTGCTGTGGATAAGGAGTCGATTATTTAGGGCATTACTGTATGCTTCAACGTAGGTTAGCAAGTTTGACATTAACCCTTCCATGACTGGAGCTTCCTGAAATTTTGCGAAAACCCTGTGCCAGTGCATTCTCTTATATATGCGGGGTCTCCCATAGTGAGACCAGGGAGACTCGCATATATAAGAGAATACATTGGCCTAACAATATTTACCTTGATCTTGTAAGCCAGTGCATTCTCTTATATATGCAAGGATCCCTATGGGAGACTCACATATATAAGAGAATGTACTATTAACACAGCACCTTTAATGCTGCACCAGCACAGCTCCCGTCATGAGAGTGTTAAAGGGATAAAAAAAATCATGCGAATCCTACAGGAAATTAACCCTCGTTCTGTAGGTGTTGATACCGTTCTTCATTTTTGCTTCGACTTCGAGCTCTGTGCCGGCGAAGCTGAACCATATGTCTATTTCTCTATTGTAGCCACCTGTCAAATCAGTCATGTCCACAACGACCTTGCCAAGGTACTGACAGCCAAGGTCAGTGGTGTACTGTGGAGTTTGGTCTGTTGTAGCAAATATAGGAATGTACATGACCTTCTGATCTTTCTCGGTCGGTACAAACGTTTGTCCGTGTGTTTTATCCCCAACCTTCACAGTTTGGCTATTTTCAACGATTTTGTAGAATATGTTACAACACCAAGCTCGGCCATCTATAACCTCTTTTTTCGATGCTGGATGTTTTCCATCAATAAAGGCAGTTTTTCCTCTGATTCCATATGTAAATCGGCAAACTCTTGAAGAAATTATACCAGGGTCGTTTCCATATAGAACAGCTCCGAGAAGGATTGCTAAATCAGGATTATTCGGCAAGTAGAAAAATTTATCTTTGAATGTTCTTTCTAAGGTGGTTGCTATTAACTCGCATGTTGAAAATCCACCAACAAGTAAAACGGTCTTTACTCCCAAGTTAGTAGTTTCCTTGAACAAATCACGGACATGACCGACAATGCTGGCTAAAGCAGGCTCGTACAAGGATTTCATCACCTCATTTGTCAATTTCAGACGATCACCGACCAATGAGATCTTGTCGCCATGTTTAGTATTCCCTACGCATTCCTCGAGTTTTTTTCCCGTTATCTCCTTAAAAGTTTCTTTTAGCTGAGTCGGGATTCTGATCATTGTTCTGCCGCCTTCGTCCATTTTCACAGTTCTTTTTTTCATTTCGATTTCATGTAAGATATCGACATGATCCTCCATGCTACTCTTCTTGAATTCATCCATGACTCGTTGGCCAATGGTCGTTCCACCAAACATTTCGTGAAGTAATTTTTGAAATTCCTCATCAACTTTAGTACCGCCCCATGCCCCACCGCTGGCTCGGTGCAGCTCTTGTAGTGTACCGTCAACTTGTCGCACATGAACTGTTATATCTGCAGTTCCACCTGAAAAAGAAAATTTGGTGCCTATCAAACTAAATACCTAAACTTATATATATATATACATTTACACTCTTACATGCAATCGCGTTGTGGAACATGAATGCAGAATGTTGGTTGGATTACGTCACATGACGTCACACGCTGACCCCATCTTGCTTCCATTTTTGTGTAGACGCAATTTGCAATGAGCCATGAGAATAATGTTGGAAATGAGAGCTTAATGCTCTTTTAATCTGCCAGTTGACTCGGTAAAGAGTGTAAATATAAGTAATGGATATGGATTTTGTTGCGTTACATACAGTATGGATGCCAGTTGGTCTGACATTTTTATGTGTGGAATGCTTTTGCAAATCAAGCAAACAAATCAACATCCATTACTTAACAGGGTTCGTACGCTATTCGTGAATCCTGGAGAGTTTCGGAATTTAAAATATCGCATAAGTTAGAAAAAGGCACCATTTTCACCTCACTATGGAAATGTCTTGGAAAAATCCCCCCTCTACAGCTGCTGGTGAGGTCAAGTCATGACATTAAGCTTGAATTACATGTACATTGAAGTTGAAGCGTGTATAATTAATTCATATTCAATAAATGGGGTTACAAATAATTCTTTAAGAGTGCCAAACAATAAAAATATTATTATTTTTTTGTGAGCACCGGTTTAAAACTTCTTCTGGTCATCAATAGATAAATTAAAATACTTGTTAAGTCTGGAAAATCATGGAATTTAATTGTCTCAAGGTCATGGGAAATTCCAGAAAATCGTGGAAAAGTCATGGAATTTAAGTGACAATACTTTAACCCTTTCAGTGTCAAGTCCGATTTTTGTATCAACCCATATTTCCTTGATCATTTTTCAAATTTATTGATTATAATAATGTGATACATTGATGGAAAGAGCTCTAAGACTTGGCACTGAAATGGTTAATGCTTTGTCAGCCCTTTTAATTCAGATTGTTTGGCTTCGGCAATCTGCTATGGCAACCCTTTATCGTGGCCCAGTTTGCTTCAGCAAATGGCTTCGGCATTGCCGATTGTCGTAGCCAATTATGAGGGCTGCTTTGTGGTTTCAACATGAGACATTAATGTAGGTGAATCAGTGCTCATTTATGTTAACATATCCGTTGTAGACTATAAATATTTCAGCTTTTGCGGTTCTGTCCATGTGCATCACTTTAGTCCAACTCTCCAGTTATATCAGTTGTTTTCGTGTTTCTTTATATTTCTGTTTTAGTTTCGGTTTTCTCAATGATCCCGTAATTTGGTTTTTTCAATTTGACCAAATCTTTTGAAAATTGGCCAAAAAATTTAGAAATATAAAAAATTGGCCATAAGAATTTCCCAGCCAGCAGAGAAAGAGAGAGAGATGAGAGAGAGAGGGGGGGGGGGGGGAGAGAGGGAGCGATGAGATGAGAGAGATGGAGAGAGAAATGAGAAGAGAGAGAGCGAGATGAGATGAAAGAGAGATGAGAGAGAGGGAGAGATGGAGAGAGAGAAATGAGAAGAGAGCGAGATGAGATGAAAGAGAGAGATGAGAGAAAGAGAGATTGGGAGAGATGGAGATAAATGAGGAGAGAGAGAGCGAGATGAAATGAAAGAGAGAGAGATGAGAGAGAGGGAGAGATGGAGAGAGAGAGAGGAGAGAGAGGTGAGATGATGAAGAGATGAGAGAGATGGAGATAGAGAGGGAGAGACAAGATGAGAGAGAGATTTTACAGAGAATTGTGGTAACTATGACGATTTATCAGTAAGAATTCACAGAGAATTATGGTCACCATGACGATTTATCAGTAAGAATTCAGAGAATTGTGGTCACCATGACAATTTATCAGTAAGAATTCAAAGAAAATTGTGGTCACATGATGATTTATCAGTAAGCACAGAAAATTGTGGTCACCATGACGATTTATCTGTTAAGAATTCACAGAGAATTGTGGTCACCATGATGATTTATCAGTAAGAATTCAGAGAATTGTGGTCACCATGACGATTTATCAGTAAGAATTCACAGAGAATTGTGGTCACCATGACGATTTATCTGTAAGAATTCACAGAGAATTTGTGGTCACCATGACGATTTATCAGTAAGAATTCACAGAGAATTGTGGTCACCATGACGACAGAGAATTGTGGTCACCTTGATGATTTATCATTAAGAATCACACAGAGAATTGTGGTCACCATGACGATTTATCATTAAGAATTCACAGAAAATTGTAGTCACCATGATGAATTGTGGTTACTATGACGCTGTATGAGGCTGTATTCAGGATTCCAAACCCTATTTTGCTTTTTTATAGTGCCGTACCAAAAATATTCTCTTGTTAATAGATATTGATTTTTTTAATAGATATTAATTTTTTTTAATAGATATTGATTTTTCTATCCATGTATTTTACATTAAAGACAATTAAATAGAAATTCTATGTTCTCAGGCACCTCCCTCGTTTCCAAGCCTTGAAATAGGGTGTCTGTCATTTGCAGAATGAGGTCCCCAGAGGGTGAATTTAGTGATGCTACCCCGCATAGCGGGCTAGCATCACCAAATTCACCCTCTGGGGACCTCATTCTGCAAATGACAGACACACTATTTCAAGCCTTGCTCGTTTCTGAAATTTTCTTTTAAAAAGCAGAGTCAAACTTTTTTTCTCAATTTCTCATTATATCCTGTTAGAAATATCGGATTTGAACAATGAAAACAAATTTTTATTTGTTTCTGGAGTATGTTTTCCAGGATTTGAGCGAAAAATAAAAATAATTGCCTCCCTCCCTAATCAGAAGATTGAAATCTAATTACCCCAGAACACAGATATTTCATTTTAAATGGCGACAATTTAGATGGGCATTAACCCTTCCATGACTGGAGCTTCCTGAAATTTTGCAAAAACCCTGTGCCAATGCATTATCTTATATATATATATATATATATATATACACAAGTCTCCCATAGGGAGCTTTGCATATAAGAGAATAAATTGGCCTAACAATATTTACCTTGACCTTGTAAGCCAGTGCATTCTCTTATATATTTGGTGCTCCCTATAGACTCCCATATCTAAGAGAATGCACTGGCACAGGGTCTTTAATGCTGCGCCAGTGCAGCTCCCGTCATGAAATAGTCAATAAATCTAGCGATAATTTTCATAAACATAAAAACTATATTTGGTTGAGAGTTTATGCCTAGATGAAATGTGACGTGGTTTGCAAATTAATTCAATTACATTTTATATAAGTGGAGGTTTGGAACCCTGAACACATCGTTAATTAATTTGCATTCATTAAAATACATACCTCCAATTAGCGCTTCATCTGTTTCTCTTCATTAAGAAAGGTATAATTTGTCCAAAAGGAAAAAAAGAAGCTATTTTCCAACCAAGTCGGAGTGATTTAAAAAGTTAAATCATGTTTTAAATATACTAATTTAACGAGACTCCTTGAGAGTTATAAGTCCAGGCAATAATTCCAAACAAATGCCTGCATGACAACCATTTACATGTTCAAATACATATATAATTATTAGTTATTTATATTAAACAGATATCTGAATTAAAAATTAAATTTTTGATGCTCTCAGGGTTCCAGAACGGTCCACATTTACTTGACTTGTATGTCGGTATTACCCCCACCCCCTTCCCCCTTTTTGGTATTTGAGATTCATGCCATTTTAAGGTGGTAGGCAGGATTCATACTGGCCTTAGATGGTGTTCGGGAATCAAATAAAAGGCTGGTATGCAATCTTGATGGCAACAAATTGTGGTATTTGATAGCTAGAATGGGCCTTTTTGTCTGCCCTTTTAGACCTTTCTACCCTTTATCGGGCTTCGTTCTGTTAATCACGTGCAGGTTTGCCTGTGACAGACATTCACAGATCAACCGCGTCACATCCGATCATCGCTGTCTCAGAAAATAAGAGTAATATGTACATGTTTTTTCTCTAATGTGGTACTGTTTGACAGATTACTGTTTGAGAAAAAGAGATGAAAATAGATGTGAAATGATGACATTTTGTACCCACACACATTTCGTGCTGAGTGGAACCTATTTATGTTTACTGTTCACATGTTCCCAATTAAACTTTAAAGGTACTCAATCCGATTCGATGGTCCCCATATAATCAGATTACAATAACAACATCATTTTTAGAAATGCTACTTCAGTTATCAGAATTGATTAATTGCCCAAAAATAATGCTAACCACTGTCAACTATAGTATAAAATTAACGAATTTTTTTTATTTATCAACATGTTGTTCAACGAAATTTGGCCTTAATGTCAACTTAAAGCCTCTTGACTTCAGAGTTATCCATGTTCATCTGCAAGTTGGTCCAAGACCGTCGGCTCGTCGACTGTTTACTGGGCCACCAAAAATTCTTGGAGGTGAAAAATAATAGATTTCATAAATTGAAATTTAATAACTCCGAGCTTTGATAGGTGGGTTCCTCGACTCAAATCAAATATTTTTTACCCCCCGAAACCAAATAAATAGTAATTGAGGGGCGCTAAATCAGATTATAAATCTTTAATCTCTCTTTAGTCAGCTTGCCTCCATGCTGGTGCCAGGTACGGGGTGTTTGTAGGGCTTGGAACAAATTAATCAATTTGAGCCATGAATGAGTGCAAAATAAATTCCAAGTGCTCTATGAACGAAGCAAGCAACATGGTAATTATAATTAAAATGAATTTATGACTCAACAAAATCAAAATGACTGGACAAAATTAAGAATACAAACCTCCTAAATCAAGAACCATGAATTTTGAGTTTGGATCGGATATTGAAAGGCTTGTTCCATCCTCGCGTGTCCTGCGCTCTGTTGCTAATCGTTGACAGTACACAGAAGCAGCTTCTGGTTCTAGTGCTATTTTCAGCTGATCATGAGCTATTCCACCCTGCAGAATATTTAAAAAGATTTTATCCACCGTACAAGGAGTTAAGTGGTAGTCTTGACGCATCACTTGACGCATCACATTATTATGATATCCCGAAATGACTAAGGAAATTCCAGGCTACAACAGGCTCTTTCCATCAATGTATCACATTATTATAATCAATAAATTTGAAAAATGATCAAGGAAATATGGGTTGATCAGCCCTGGGAATTAGCCTAGACAATAGGCAATGCCTAGGTAAAAGCAGAGGCAAAATCGGTTTGCCTAGGCAATAATATTTCCTAAGTAAAACAAGTTCATTGGGTTACTAAAATTGATTTGTGTATATCAGAAATAGAACCTCTTTAGCCAAAATGATTTCCTTAAATAACTCATTACATATATTGTCCTACAATTGTTTCCATGGCACTGGGCCACTAACTAGCTACCCGTTATAAGGACACTTATTTTGGAGATGATTTGTGGAATTGTACATATATGTTGAGTAATGGCCTGGAAATAATGTTCCGCAAAATAACTAGGCAATTCTGGGCAATTAATGTTATTATTGAATCATATTGATTTGAGATGGCAATATTGTTGCAAAATTGCTTAGGTAAAATCTGTTTTTGCCTAGGCCGATTTCTTTCACCTAGGCAAATATATTGCCTAGGACAATTTTCCTTAATTCCCAGGGCTGGTTGATACAAAAATCGGACTTGGCACTGAAAAGGTTAAGCATGCCTACCATACTGCACAAAGACGTGAATAGAGCGGGGCTTAAGCATGCCTACCATACTGCACAAAAACTTGCATAGAGCGGGACTTAAGCATGCCTACCATACTGCACAAAGACGTGAATAGAGCAGGGCTTAAGCATGCCTACCATACTGCACAAAGACGTGAATAGAGCAGGGCTTAAGCATGCCTACCATACTGCACAAAGACGTGAATAGAGCGGGGCTTAAGCATACCTACCATACTGCACAAAGACGTGAATAGAGCAGGGCTTAAGCATGCCTACCATACTGCACAAAGACGTGAATAGAGCAGGTCTTAAGCATGCCTACCATACTGCACAAAGACGTGAATAGAGCGGGGCTTAAGCATACCTACCATACTGCACAAAGACGTGAATAGAGCAGGGCTTAAGCATGCCTACCATACTGCACAAAGACGTGAATAGAGCAGGGCTTAAGCATGCCTACCATACTGCACAAAGTCGTGAATAGAGCAGGGCTTAAGCATGCCTACCATACTGCACAAAGACATGAATAGAGCATGGCTTAAGCATGCCTACCATACTGCACAGAGACATGAATAGAGCAGGGCTTAAGCATGCCTACCATACTGCACAAAGACATGAATAGAGCGGGGCTTAAGTATGCCTACCATACTGCAAAAAGACGTGAATAGAGCAGGGCTTAAGTATGCCTACCATACTGCACAGAGACGTGAATAGAGCAGGGCTTAAGCATGCCTACCATACTGCACAAAGACGTGAATAGAGCAGGGCTTAAGCATGCCTACCATACTGCACAAAGACGTGAATAGAGCGGGGCTTAAGTATGCCTACCATACTGCACAAAGACATGAATAGAGCGGGGCTTAAGTATGCCTACCATACTGCAAAAGACGTGAATAGAGCGGGGCTTAAGCATGCCTACCATACTGCACAAAGACGTGAATAGAGCGGGGCTTAAGCATGCCTACCATACTGCACACAGACGTGAATAGAGCAGGGCTTAAGCATGCCTACCATACTGCACAAAGACGTGAATAGAGCAGGGCTTAAGCATGCCTACCATACTGCACAGAGACGTGAATAGAGCGGGGCTTAAGCATGCCTACCATACTGCACAAAGACGTGAATAGAGCGGGGCTTAAGCATGCCTACCATACTGCACAAAGACGTGAATAGAGCAGGGCTTAAGCATTACTACAATACTGCACAAAGACATGAATAGAGCAGGGCTTAAGCATGCCTACCATACTGCACAAAGAATAGAGCAGGGTTAAGCATGCCTACCATACTGCACAAAGACATGAAGCAGGGCTTAAGCATGCCTACCATACTGCACAAAGACGTGAATAGAGCAGGGCTTAAGCATACCTACCATACTGCAGAAAGACGTGAATAGAGCAGGGCTTAAGCATGCCTACCATACTGCACAAAGAATAGAGCGGGGCTTAAGCATGCCTACCATACTGCACAAAGACGTGAATAGAGCAGGGCTTAAGCATACCTACCATACTGCACAAAGAATAGAGCAGGGCTTAAGCATGCCTACCATACTGCACAAAGAATAGAGCGGGGCTTAAGCATGCCTACCATACTGCACAAAGAATAGAGCGGGGATTAAGCATGCCTACCATACTGCACGAAGACATGAATAGAGCAGGGCTTAAGCATGCCTACCATACTGCACAAAGACGTGAATAGAGCAGGGCTTAAGTATACCTACCATACTGCACAGAGACATGAATAGAGCAGGGCTTAAGCATGCCTACCATACTGCACAAAGACATGAATAGAGCGGGGCTTAAGTATGCCTACCATACTGCAAAAAGACATGAATAGAGCGGGGCTTAAGCATGCCTACCATACTGCACAAAGAATAGAGCAGGGTTAAGCATGCCTACCATACTGCACAAAGACATGAATAGAGCAGGGGTTAAGCATGCCTACCATACTGCACAAAGAATAGAGCGGGGCTTAACATGCCTACCATACTGCACAAAGACGTGAATAGAGCAGGGCTTAAGCATACCTACCATACTGCACAAAGAATAGAGCGGGGCTTAAGCATGCCTACCATACTGCACAAAGAATAGAGCAGGGCTTAAGCATGCCTACCATACTGCACAAAGAATAGAGCGGGGCTTAAGCATACCTACCATACTGCACAAAGAATAGAGCAGGGCTTAAGCATGCCTACCATACTGCACAAAGAATAGAGCAGGGCTTAAGCATGCCTACCATACTGCACAAAGACGTGAATAGAGCAGGGCTTAAGCATACCTACCATACTGCACAAAGAATAGAGCGGGGCTTAAGCATGCCTACCATACTGCACAAAGAATAGAGCAGGGCTTAAGCATGCCTACCATACTGCACAAAGAATAGAGCGGGGCTTAAGCATACCTACCATACTGCACAAAGAATAGAGCAGGGCTTAAGCATGCCTACCATACTGCACAAAGACGTGAATAGAGCAGGGCTTAAGCATACCTACCATACTGCAGAAAGACGTGAATAGAGCAGGGCTTAAGCATGCCTACCATACTGCACAAAGATGTGAATAGAGCAGGGCTTAAGCATACCTACCATACTGCAGAAAGACGTGAATAGAGCAGGGCTTAAGCATGCCTACCATACTGCACAAAGACGTGAATAGAGCAGGGCTTAAGCATACCTACCATACTGCAGAAAGACGTGAATAGAGCAGGGCTTAAGCATGCCTACCATACTGCACAAAGAATAGAGCGGGGCTTAAGCATGCCTACCATACTGCACAAAGACGTGAATAGAGCAGGGCTTAAGCATACCTACCATACTGCACAAAGAATAGAGCAGGGCTTAAGCATGCCTACCATACTGCACAAAGAATAGAGCGGGGCTTAAGCATGCCTACCATACTGCACAAAGACGTGAATAGAGCAGGGCTTAAGCATGCCTACCATACTGCACAAAGACGTGAATAGAGCAGGGCTTAAGCATGCCTACCATACTGCACAAAGACGTGAATAGAGCAGGGCTTAAGCATGTCTACCATACTGCACAGAGACGTGAATAGAGCAGGGCTTAAGTACGCCTACCATACTGCACAAAGACGTGAATAGAGCAGGGCTTAAGCATGCCTACCATACTGCACAAAGACGTGAATAGAGCAGGGCTTAAGTACGCCTACCATACTGCACAAAGACGTGAATAGAGCAGGGCTTAAGCATGCCTACCATACTGCACAGAGACGTGAATAGAGCAGGGCTTAAGCATGCCTACCATACTGCACAAAGACGTGAATAGAGCAGGGCTTAAGCATGCCTACCATACTGCACAAAGACATGAATAGAGCAGGGCTTAAGCATTACTACAATACTGCACAAAGACATGAATAGAGCAGGGCTTAAGTATGCATACCATACTGCACAAAGACGTGAATAGAGCAGGGCTTAAAATCCGTTGAAGTGAGGGCTGCACAGAGACGTGAATAGAGCAGGGCTTAAGCATGCCTACCATACTGCACAAAGACGTGAATAGAGCAGGGCTTAAGCATTACTACAATACTGCACAAAGACATGAATAGAGCAGGGCTTAAGTATGCATACCATACTGCACAAAGACGTGAATAGAGCAGGGCTTAAAATCCGTTGAAGTGAGGGCTGCATCCCAGAGTTTGGGTGGGTACAGAAGGTGGTAATGCATGGATTCCCATAAGCACTGCACTTCTGTTTCTGGCAACGAATATGTTTTTTCGCAATTAACATGACTTCGTTCAACTGACATCTATTACCGTTATAAGGTAAAGGTTTTCCACAAGATGTTGCCAATTGTGCGAATCAATTTTAATTCTTGTCAGCGTTTGTCGGATCTTTATGTGAATCAATTCAGTGATTCGCGTGGAAAATTAAGCGCTGAAGTGGGAGCTGACTTGTTTAGTAAGTTAGTTAAGTGCCTTTAAAATGTAGGCTCGGTATTGCTAAACAAGCAGTCACCAATGGCGATATCCCCCTCCTTGGTGGGCAAAGTTGTGGATGGGCATTTTCAAAATATACCAAAACATAGTTGAAATCAGTTAATATTTTTTTGAGATTTGTTAATATTTGTTTTAGTTCGGGCTTAAAATTTAAATTATAACATCAAAAAATGACAATCAAAAGGCGATAACTCTGGCGAAAATGTACGGCCGGGCCTAGTTTGCGAATATCATTTCAGATACTCCTCTTGTTAACTCATACACCAAAAATCTTTTCAAATTTGTCGATAATTGTTCAATATAAACTATGAAAAAAAAATTGTGGGTGTTAAATGCAAAAAATTACAATCAAAGGGCCATAACTCTGGTGAAAATGTCAGACCAGGCCTAGTTTGAACTCGTTTCAGATATTCCTCTTGTGAACTCATATCCCATAAATCTTTGAAATTCTTTGAAAATTATTTTAAATAAACCTCGGACAACTTTTTGAGATGAATAAATTGACGGTACAAAGGCAGACGGAACCCATTCCTATATCCCTCACTGAAAATTGTTTTGGGCAGGGGATAATAATCTGAAGTACTTACAGGAGATAAGCACTATATAAGCGCAATTATTATTATTATAGAAAGTTTTTCAGTAACAGAAATCATATTTGATACCTTTTCTGCAGCTTCTCGCATGAATTGTTTGGCATCGTTATCCCAGATTGCAGGCACTGTTAACACCCACTGAATGTCGCTCTCATGGATTTCGGTCACTCGTCGTCTCAGTTCATCCATTAGATGTGTCTTCAGATAGTGAATTGTCCCAGCGAACACATCTACAGCAGGCATCTCTTTCCCTCCTTCCTCTTTGAGTTTTGTCGTCTTTTTCAAGGACTGCCAAAGGAAATGTTGTGAAAATGAATACAACAAGAAACCCCTCAAACCTGTATCAAACAAGAACATGGACTGTGGTCCGGTGCATGCCCCCATGCCGCATACAACCTAGTGTGGGCATACCTAACCAATAACCTGTAACAAACAAGAACATGGACTGTGGTCCGGTGCATACCCCCATGCCGCATACCACCTAGAGAGGGCATACCTATAACCTGTAACCGAGATACTCTGGCAGACAGACCTAAATGTCAGCATTTTCAGATATAAAACAATGATGAATAGCTGTAGAACGAACACCCAAAGCAAAACGATTGAACATGCCATGAACATCCATACCAAAGTTCATTGAGATCTGAGCACTACTGTTGAAGTTATGACCTGAAAAGACATCGGACGGACCAAAAAGCCATCATTTCCAGATAAACAGAGATGAATAATTCTAGAATGGAAAACCCGAACAAAACTATTGAACACTCCATTGAATGTCCTCATAGTAGTGAACATCGCTACCAAATTACATTGATATCCGAGAACTAGTGTTCAAGTTATGACCTGAACAGACATCGGTCAAACGGACGCATTCACGCCTCGATTCACGGACCACTCAATGTAAGGACACACCGAGGCGAGGACAGACAGGTGCAAAACAGTATAACCCCCGTTTTTTAAGGAGGTATAATGAGCCACACATGAAGCACTTCTGTTGCTAATTATAATTTAATGCAGTGCTCAGCTAGCGCAAGAACAGTATGAGAGGTTAAAGGCACAGTAAGTGGTAAGATGGCCTTCGCGATGGGTGATGCTGTTATAATAGTCACATCCATTAAAACCGCCATAAACAGAAAGAATTTCAAAATATATGATATGCTGTCAATAATGTAGTAAGTTGAAAGCTAAGTGCCACCAAAAGGCGGCAAATTCAAACATCCAGGCCTCAGCTTACCAGGCGAGTAGGGCGAAATAGTCGCCCTCGACGCCTCGAAGTCGCCTTAGTGTCGCGCCAGGGAGAAGTGAAGTCGCCTTCCGATTTCGTCGGGAAGCTCCCGATTTTGTGTCATTTCTCCAGTGCATACTCCCGATTGGGAAACGAAATCTCCCTATTCAAAAGATAAAACCCGAAATTAGCCTACGGCTGTAGCAAGCGATAAGCCATGCATGCTATAGTGTTACAAATCAATTATGAATATATCGCCTGCGAGTCAAACAGTGACAAAATGTTGACACAAGGTCGACTCCTTTTGTTTAACAGCGCTGAGTAAGTAAATGCGGTCTTCAATGTCCAGACAAGGATTATAATATATCAAACAAAGAAGCCTTCTGTTTTGGCCATACTTAATAAAGTGTTGGTTTCTGCTCGTCCCGACTGACTGCTTTAAAACCGCCGACTCAAATTATTATTATATTGCCGATTTAAACATTTTGTTTGTTTTAGTTCCGTTTCCGTCTTTGTGGTATTCCGTGTTTTTACGCAATAACAGAATGCTAATCGAACGGACCTCAAATAATTCTATTGAATCCGTACTCCCTTTAAATTATCCGATGTTACCTGATGTTACTGAATATATTTGACGACAAAATTATCCGAGAGCACCATTTTATAGTGTGCAAATAAAGTTTTAATCGTTGTATTGCCTTGTTCGAAATAAAACGTGATCCATAACCGGAAAATCGTAATTTTATTCCCAATGATTCAGTGATTTTAGAGACACTCGGTAGTCGATGTCAAGACTCAAGGCCGTTAATTGTGGCATATATATGCAAACCAAATGCAACAAACAATCTATATTACATTTAAATGAAAAATTTGAATTTTTTTCCATGATAATGTTTTTTTCGTTTGTTTAACCTCATATTAAATAAATTATCCATGAAATTATTCTCCAGTCTCTCACTTCTCCCTATTTTTCTCTCACTTCTCCCTATTTCCGCCAGAGGGAGAAGTCACTTCTCCCTATTCTCAACCTGCAAGCTGAGGCCTGCAAACATCAAGCTGTAATGTTAGTGGACGGAAAATAAAAACTCCCAAGAGATGAAATTTGGGTACCTCTCTTCAAAGGGCAAAATGCCCAACAAGGCGACAATTGTCAGATGGCAAACAAGCAGAATTTTAAAGGGTATATATAGCCCGATAACAATATCATAACCACCGAAACTCTGCATAGGGGAGGTGGGTCTGCAGGTGGCTCAAGGTATATTTCTTACATTATACCTAAGGCTTTAATCAGCCAGTGCTCCATTCTGACTTGTTATTGTCATTGCAGGTGCACAGGTTCCCATGGTACTAAATATCAGTGCCAAGATTAAAAAACATTGACCGAAAAATGTAGGAATAAAAGCTCGGACAAAATTATGCATGTTGCAAAAAAAGTTTCTAAGTTGAAAAAGGGGGATAACTCCACCAAAAAATGTCGGACAGATGTCATAATCGCAGATGCACAAGTTCCAATGGTACTAAATATCTGTGCCACGTTTTTAAAAAATTGACCAAAAAATGTAGGAATAAAAGCTCGGACAAAAGTATACATGCTGCGAAAATTTTCTAAGTCGAAAAAGGGGGGATAACTCCACAAAAAAAAGTCCGACAGACGTCATAATCGCAGGTGCACAGGTTCCCATGGTGGTTGATGTCTGTGCCAAGTTTCACGGAAATTGATCAAAAAAAGACTGAGAAAAACTCCGGACAAATTTGTGTCCACGGACGGACGGACGACGGACGGACAAGCCGACTCCAGTATACCCCCCCTAACTTCGTTGCGGGGGGTATAACTAAAGACAGACTAGGACTTACTTTTGATTTGTGCAGCATCATTTTAAATCGGTGGAAGAAATAGTACTGATCATGCTGCTCATCGGCACAGACTTCACTGTATTTACTCTCAGCCTCGTAACCAAAGGCAACCATCTTCTTCATCGAATCAAACAAGACTGCTGTCGGTGCCTTCGATGAAATGGTTTTACCTCCATGCCATGTGTTGGTTGATATCGATGGATGGTCAGCCTGTAAGTCGGCTTTGAATGCATAAGCATAACCAGAATATGTTGTCCCAAAATCGATAGCTGCTGTTAGTAGAGCTTCACTTTTAACGACTGTGTTTGCCATTTCTCTGAAAACAATATAAATGGCATTATTAAAGGTACACAATCCAATTCGATGGTCCCCGTATCATCAGATTTCAACAACAACATTTCTTCAAAAGACACTTTAGTAATCAGAAACAATTAATTACCAAATGATAGTGTCAATGACACTGTAGCTCAACTTGGAGAGGGGATAATTTCATGTGTTACAGTCAATGGAGCGATTAGGAATGCGGAAAGTTGAAATGTCTAAGTAATACTAGATATCAACATGAAGTGATATATATAAAGTAAAATCCAAGATGGCCACATTTTCAAATGAAATTCAAAAACATTTGATAGCTCCCATCTAGTAGATCAATATCAAAATGAAGTTTGTTGAAGAGCGGATGAGGAAGTGGACTGAAGGGTGTGCTCAAGGATTTAGTCATGCAAAGAGTAAAATCCAAAATGGCTGCCAGTGGCATGTTTTTTTAACGAAATATGGAACAATTAGATTACTCCCATCTTGTGGTCATGTGAAGTTTAGTGACGATCGGACAAGTAAGGGGTCATCTGTATGGTGTACGAAAGGATTTAGTCATACAAAGAGTAAAATGCAAGATTGCCGCTGTCAGCCATGTTTTTCAAATTCGGAAAACTTTGATGGCTCCCATCTAGAGGTCACCCCGATGACCCATATGAAGTTTGGTGATGATCAGATGAGCTATGTGGTCTACTCTGTAGGTTGTGCCCAAGGATTTAGTCATGCAAAGAGTAAAATCCAAGATGGCTGCCGGTGGCCATGTTTTATGACGGAATGACCCCAAAATGACTCAACCCATCTACATGTTAACATCCACGACAAATTTTATGATGATCCGAGCAGAGGTACGACCTGTAGCCCATGCCAAAGGATTAGGTCATGCAAAGAGTAAAATCCAAGATGACTGCCAGCGGCCATATTTTATCGGCGATTGACCCCAAAATTCCCATCTGCATGTCAACATTAACATTCATGACAAATTTCGTGATAATGCGACAAACAGAGCGGCCTGTAGCCCGCGCTAATGGATTGAATTTTGAAATCAAAGATGGCCACTGGCAGCCATGTTTTTTTTGTCAAATGACCCCAAAATGAATCGTTCCCATCTGCATGTCAATATCAAGAGCCATAACAAATTTCATAATGATACGACCAAAGGTACGGCCTGTAGCCTGTGCTGGTGGAAATTGTTGACGGAGGAACAGACGTACACCCACACATGGATGACGGATACCAACCCATGACAAGCGGGTGTCAGGCTCCTGTCGGTACTTATAGTGTGGGCCCGCCGAGTGTGGCCTCCCGGAGTTGGGTTGCTTGAGAGTGCTTTGTCAAACAAAAGTCTCCCAAATAATGTAATTTCGAGCTGGGACCTCATCCGGTCATATCTAATGTGTATTTTAATCATAATTGATAACCCAATGATTGTTGATATTACCCTCAGACCCATGTTGTGTATATATATACTAGTGAAACAGATTTTAAAATACTAGTTAAATTATTGTTAGAGTTTTGTCTATTTTTGCATGGGTTTTGGCTTGCATACGTGTAATGAAAAAAATGTGTTATTTCCTCGAACAGTAATGCCCTAAATAATCGACTCCTTAACCACAGCAGAATTATGGGTATTTTTTCAGGATTTAGTCGGAAATTTGGCTTGTTGCCATTCATTGGAAAGCTCTCAATTCTGCTGTGGTTAAGGAGTCGATGATTTAGGGAATTACTGTATATAAGCAGTCTACTGTACTCAAATTATCAACTAAATCATTTTTTTTGGGTCATTTCACTCATTGGTTGGGAGAACTTTTCCAGATTTCATTCATATCGCGAAATGTATTGGTTTATAAATGTGTTAAAACATCTGTCAGGCTCTGGATGGGGAAATTGTTGGAAGTTTTAGTTCAGATTTTTTTGGTTTGTTTCTGCACAATCATACTCCACTGTTGTTAACCCTTTACCCAACAAAACGGCCAAAAACGCCCAAATAAAGCTTCAACAGCCTAAAATATCTTCGGTATGTCTCAATAACACCATACAAATATGGATATCATTGGAACCGGTTCATTGACCACATTGTGATGGTTACAGTTATGCCCTGTGCCAATGCATTCTCTTATATATGCGAGTCGACCATACTAGTAGGTCGCCTCGCATATATAAGAGAATGCATTGGCCTAAAACAAATCTTTTTTTAACACTTTTTACCATTTTTTCTTATAATATTTTCTACATTCTTTGACAATTTGATCATTTTTAATATGTGTTAACCCTTTACCCAACAAACCGGCCAAAACCGGCCAAATAAAGCTTCAACAGCCTAAAATATCTTCGGTCTGTCTCAATAACACCATACAAATATGGATATCATTGGAACCGGTTCATTGACCACATTGTGATGGTTACAGTTATGCCCTGTGCCAATGCATTCTCTTATATATGCGAGTCGACCATAGGTCGCCTCGCATATATAAGAGAATGCATTGGCCTAAAAAAAATATTTTTTTAACACTTTTTACCATTTTTTCTTACATTCTTTAACAATTTTATAATTTGTAATGTGTTAAGCCAATGCATTCTCTTATATATGCGAGGCGACCTATGGTCGACTCGCATATATAAGAGAATGCATTGGCACAGGGCCCTTCTGTTGGGTAAAGGGTTAAGCCAATGCATTCTCTTATATATGCGAGGCGACCTATGGTCGACTCGCATATATAAGAGAATGCATTGGCACAGGGCCGTTCTGTTGGGTAAAGGGTTAATACTAAAGAATAATGTTTAAAGATACATAATCCGATTTGAAGCCCATAACTTGCTATTTCTTCGGCTTCGGGGATAAACAAAATTTGATTTGAGTCGAGGAATCCTCCCCTCAAAGCTCAGTAATAAGTGGGCATGATGTTGGATCCTGCAGTAGATTCTGCTTCATTTGAACATTACGCGGTGAAATGAGTGTGGTAGTAGATATTATTGGCAACATGTTTAATGAGTTTGCCATCGTTAGCTCACAACCGAAGTGTTGTTTCGACTTTCTTCTGAGCAGAAATTAAATTTAGACAATTTTCTGTGGCCATTTTGGTAGCCATCTTATAATTTTGAATCATGCTTGGCTACTCATACCCACAAAAACATACTGATTTCAATCAATGATGTATATTGGTGCTGAGTTGGTGTTTTGTCATATGATTTTTTTAATTTGTTAGTTTTATCCTCGAATATTTGTCAGCCTAGCAAAAATTCCTCTAACTTCTTCCAGATATATACAGACATGCTCGGACGCTGTTGCGAGAGTTCGAGAGGTCACGCAATGTCACCGTTCGGGAATATAAGATGATGAAAAGTAACACCAGCAATAAAAATTAAGGTAACTTGTGATAGTACCCATTAGTAGGCGTACGAATATTTAAGAATTTGCATTCATGTTTTATTCATGTAAATAGACATTTTATATAATAGCATGCTGGATATACACGGCAAATTAAATTTTTACATTTGTGTTTTGTGATGACACGTGTTAGGGAATTCCACTTTGAAATAGGCATCATGATATATGGAAGTTCTCAACCACAGTTGCTCACCAATAATGAACATTATGAAAGTGTCAATGACACTGTAGCTCAACTTGGAAAGGGAATAATTTAATATATTACAGTCAATGGAGCGATTAGGAATATGGAAAGTTGAATGTCTAATACTAGTTTATAGACATGAAGAGAAAAGTAAAATCCAAGATGGCTGCTGGTGGCCATGTTTTCGGTCGAATGACCCCAAAATGAGTCGTTCCCATCTACATGTCATCGTTAACATCCATGACAAATTTTATGACGATCAGACTAAAGGTATTACCTGTAGCCCATGCTAAAGAATTTAGTCATACAAAGAGTAAAATCCAAGATGGCTGCTGGCGGCCATGTTTTTTGGCCAAATGACCCCAAAATTACTCGTTCCCATCTACATGTCAATGTTAACATCCATGACAAATTTTAAGATGATCAGACGAACAGTACAACCTGTGGCCTATGCTAATGGATTAAATTTTGAAATCCAAGATGGCCGCTGGCGGCCATGTTTTTTGTCCGAATGACCCCAAAATGACTCGTCCCATCTACATTCCAATTTCAACAGCCATGACAAATTTTATGATGATCAGACTAAAGGTACAACCTGTAGCCCGTGCTAAAGGATTTAGTCATACAAAGAGTAAAATCCAAGATGGCTGCTGGCGACCATGTTTTTTGGCCGAATGATCCCAAAATTACTCGCTCCCATCTACATGTCATCGTTAACATCCATGACAAATTTTATGACGATCAGACTAAAGGTACGACCTGCAGCCCGTGCTAAAGAATTTAGTCATACAAAGAGTAAAATCCAAGATCGCTGCTGGCGGCCATGTTTTTTGGCCGAATGACCCCAAAATTACTCGTTCCCATCTACATGTCAATATTAACATCCATGACAAATTTCATGACAATAAGACAAACTGAAACAGTACGGCCTGTAGCCCGTGCTAATGGATTGAATTTTGAAATCCAAAATGGCCGCTGGCGGCCATGTTTTTCGGCCGAATGACCCCAAAATGACTCGTTCCCATCTACATGTCAATGTCAACTTCCATGACAAATTTCATAATAATCGGACCAAAGGTACGAACTGTAGCCCGTGCTAAAGGAAATTGTTGACGAATCACGCACACACACACACACGCACGACGGATACCAAGCCATGGCAATAGCTCAAACTTTACAAAGTAAAGTTGAGCTAATAATAGGACTATTATTATACTTTATAATAGGCAAAATTGATATTGTGCTTGGTATTGTTGTGATAGGGATCTGCGAATCGTGGATTTTGCATCGAATCGTCTCCTTCCTGATATCGACATCGAATCGAATCTCGAATCAAATCAGCTAGTGATTAACATTATTTACCAGTGTTTATTTCGGTGTCTCATGACAAAAACTGCAAAATTCAATAGATACTATATAGCAATGTTAATCTCCTTAAACATCCATTGGAACTTGTGTTTTCTTTAGGAAAATCATGGGCAAGTCACTCTCAGTCTCATGGAGGGTTTGGGTTATGTTGTATTAAATTTCTATCTACCTGTGTCATGGCAAAAATGACACAAGAAGTGACAGTAAGACACTTAAGGTCAGTTCAATCAACGTATCACAAACCGCATGGAATATGGAAGTCACTTGTCTCCATTATTTAATAAAGATAATAAAGATTTGACACACGTGGACATGGGTACACCGCTCAGCTATATAATTGTTTCAGTCCAATACCAATGGTAGTTATCTCTTAAACTTTTCACCCCACAATATATCAAACAACTACATCACATATTCACAGTAATTGTCTTCACGGAGGGGGTCCCAGAAAACAGACATAGATTACAAGTGTTAAAAGTTATCAACAAGATTCAATGGATCGCAACTTGTGCAAAGTTCTAAACATAAGGTAATCAATTGAGTTCCGAATCTAGCGATCACGCACAGTGCAGACAATTTATATACATGTACATGTAGTGTCGATATATATCACAAATATATGAAGCGATTGATCACCATCATGGGTTGCGATCGAAACACATAATTTGCATAATGCACATCTATTCTGAATGGCATACATTCAAAATTACCTACGTTGGCTAACTTGGCAACCTTGTGCTTCCAATTTTTGTAATTTCATGTCAATTGGCATGTGTTGTCCAGACACAAATAACGAGACAACACCAAAGTAACACTGATTCGAAAATATCCGAATCAGCGGACCGATTCGGCGTCGATCTCGAATCGGGTGCCCGATATCGACATCGAATCTCGAATATTCACAGGTCCCTATGTTGTGCGTATTTATTGGCAGTCCTTTTAATCAGGAAAAATACCCCTAGGCAAAAAAAATGCCTAGGCCAAATTTTCGTCCTAGGCAAATTGCCTAGGCAGTTTTGAAAATGCTTTAAAATCATGTTTGTTACTTAAGTTTCTGCAGATATTTCAGGCACTCAACTGTGACATCAAATATCATGATACAAGATGTATTACATCGTGAGCAGGTGAATATCTTGAGGACACAGTCCACTACACACAGTACACAGAAAACTGCATACATTTATGATAACTGATTGTATAACTTGTCAATTTGTGTAACATATGATACTATGTTTGATTATTACATGCGTATTAAAATTTTATATACTTGAGTTGACTTGTATCATGATTCATCACACCCACATGAAAATAATCCCATTTAATGATTAATTGATTTCAGTGTTTTTATTTCTTGTAAATTATGTTCACATTTCTTTAATCTGTAATATTAAGGACAAAACTGATGCCATTGTGAAAACATCCAGACGATATCGCGAATCGAGATCGATAAATTCAGCGCCCAAAGAAACGTACATGCATGTACTACTAGGTGCGTACCACCAAACACCCGGTCATTAGAAACGCACTATTAAATCGCGTACCGTTTTCGCCGATTCGTGGTATTGACGATCAGTGATTTTTTTTTCTATTTTGCCGGCGGGTCAATAAAATGTTTAGGGACGCACACTAAAAATATGGTCGGTCGGGAAACGCAAACCAAAACACTTTTTTCTTTGGCCCGATAAGATATTTTGACACATACCTCGAAAGTTGGAAACTTCTCCCTCGGCAAAAAAAATGCCGACGCAAAATCGTAATCTCCTCGGCAGTGCCGAATGCCAAGGGCTAATTAAAAGGACTGTATTGGTAATAAACTAATTTGGATAAATAAATCGGCTTTTGGTGAAATTCGTTGCTGTGACGGGGACCATCAAATCAAATTCTAAATCTTCAAGGAAGGTATACATGTACATGTACAAGTGTCAACTGGTTTCGTATTTAAACAAAAATAAATTTTAAGCCATTTTCCCAGGCTTGGTGCGATTTCTCGAAATGGGGAGCTGTGACTAGTTGTCAGGTATTGTAGCCCCTGCGTCGGGGAAATCCTGGTGCCACCCCTGATAGACAGTTATCACCCCCACGATTATTCCTTATGATTTCCATGATCTAATACATGAGTAATTCTAGGACAATTTCACCAGGATTATATGCTATCCAGGATCACTCAATAACAATTATACATTGATGATTGTCAAAACATTCCTTGATGTTCACATTGAAGGGCGTCGTTTCCAAACACAACTTGTCACATAGGGCCTACATGTATTGCTCATATGAGCGGGTGGGGAAATATCCGGTGGTTATTGAAAATGTCGCAGTTGGGAAATGTCTGGGTGGGGAAATGTCTGGGTGGGGAATTGTCCGGATGGGGAATTGTCCGGGTGGGGAATTGTCCAGGTGCGTAAATGTCCTGATGTGGAAATATGTCCGTTCAAAAGGTTCAGAACTGCACTGCAATATCTACAGATCACAGGTATTGGAATTTGTGTCAAAAAATGGGTTTTTATGACAATTTACTCCTCTGAATGAGGATAGAATGATCTATCCTCATTCAGAGGAGTAAATTGTCATAAAAACCCATTTTTTGACACAAATTCCAATACCTGTGGCCACGTACAGGCCTTCTAAACAGTGACTGAGATCTTAATAAATAGAAATTTAATGCATCTATTCTCTATCACTTAGTATAAGAAGAAGTAAGGTAAGTGGACTAATTACTTCAAACATATATAATACTAGCCGATGAGCCTGACGTTGTCCGGGCTATTCAAAACCCAAATTTAAAGTTGATAGCTCTACCCAGCCCGACGTTGTCCGGGCTATTCAAAAACCAAATTTCAAGTCGATAGCTCTACCCGTTTCCGAGATCTGGTCTGCGCATGCGCGAAGCTGGCGTCGCACGGGCTCGGCGACCCGATAAAATTTGTATCCAGGGCAAGATACATTCACATACAAAATTTCAAGTAGATAGCTCCACCCGTTTCCGAGATCTCGTCTGCGCATGCGCGAAGCTGGCGTCGCACGGGCTCGGCGACCCGATAAAATTTGTATCCGGGGCAAGATACATTCATATACCAAATTTCAAGTCGATAGCTCCACCCATTTCCGAGATCTCGTCTGCGCATGCGCGAAGCTGGCGTCGCACGGGCTCGGCGACCCGATAAAATTTGTATCCGGGGCAAGATACATTCACATACCAAATTTCAAGTCGATGGCTCCACCCGTTTCCGAGATCTCGTCTGCGCATGCGCGAAGCGGGCGCCGCACGGGCTCGCCAATACGACAACGTCCACCGCCTGGTCAAACTACACACACGTACCAAGTTTCGTCCCGATCGGTCGAGAATCGTAGATTTGTATTAATGACATACAGACAGACAGACATACAGACAGACAGACAGAGGTCTTCAAAATATATATGAGATATCACTAAATTATCACTGTTTAGAAGGCCTGTGGTACAAGCTTATACCTTAAAACATTCAAGTTACTCCAATAACACTGACTGCACATTTACGATATCCACTACGAATATAGAACACACCTACTGATAAGCTGAAATCACCAGTTGCGTCTTTATAGATGTATTCCTATATGTACCTGTGTACATCTCACCACAGGTATTGGAATTTGTGTCAAAAAATGGGTTTTTATGACAATTTACTCCTCTGAATGAGGATAGAATAAAAAGGTATGAAGGCTGGGGGTATCGCCCATTTTCGCTACCGGTCCACTTCAACACCATTTCACAACAATTATCAGTTGATCTCACCTTCTAATTTTTTTCAAACTTGTAAAATAGTCACCCGTCTATAACCTTACCACGATAATTTTTTTATATAAGCTCTTTTAATCGCCGTTTATGACAGAAGTTCCCACAAATTTCACACCATTCTAAAACGGATCGACTTCATTCGAGTAATACGTCACGATTTCTTGGATCTTCGGGAACTTGAAAACGCGGATCACACAAAACGGTCCAGTTTTAAAACTCGCGATTTTTAATAGTGGCGGGAAATTTGAAAAGGTCACGCGAGAAGTGTTCTAAACTAGGTAATTCAAATGTTATCGTCTGATTTCTGTCGATCTGTAGTAAATTAACTTTGCTATTGACTGACATTATACTAGAGCATATATTTTCATAGTTTTAACGGGTTTTGTACTTCAAAATGACTTCTTCTACTGAAGCAGCTTCTGAGACACTGCAGGTCGTGATATGGTAAGTTCAAGCATATAGATGACCTCAAATTTGATTATATCTTATACAAAATAAATAAATAGAGTTCACTAATTTCCATTTTTGTCCAGATTTAGGAGGCAAGTCTTACCAGGAATCAATGAACTAAATGGTTTCCCATAGGCGACAGCGTTAACGTTTCGACCGAATTCTCTGCATTTAAGCCTACATGCTATTCTAGTGGTGTTTACCCAGCTAGATTGACACCAGTTGATCACGAAAATGCAAGAAAAATCATAGGTCATGTGTTTACTTTTTTAAATAAATCCCCAATTGTACGACAGGGCTACCACACAGCCAAATTTGGTCTGGAAAAACCAAGAACTACAGCAGCTAGTTAAATCAATTTCCCACTCACAAAAATCCATTCCCCCATTAATTCACCAGTTTAAATTATTCAGATATGATGTACAAATCAAATAAACACGATGTCATCCTTTAATAACGTTTCATATGTATTAGGTGAATGTCATTCTTCAGTTACCTTCACCTTTAGGTGTACTCGCTCTCCGACTCCGGAACACATTTAGCTCCCTGATTCCTACCAATGCTATATAGGCCTATTGGGGATGGTGAGTATACGGCCCCTATCCCGGCGACAGGGACGTTTCTAAATGGGGGGGGTGCCACCCCTCCCCAATTTTTGCTAAATTTTTCAACTTTTGGAAATTCGGAGGTCAAAAATACAAATTTTGGTAGGAATTCTTAAGTTTCTACCTGTAGTTTTAATGTTTCAGTTGGGAAATTGGACTCCTAGGTGGGTGACTAGTTGAAAGTTTATGAATTTCGGGAATATTAAGTTGGAAAATTTGGCATCAAATGGGGGGGGGGGGGTGCAAATGGAACAACAGAATTTCAGAAATTTGGAAATTTTAGAACAGTAGATTTGGAAAATTATTTGAACTCAAAGAGGGGGGGGGGGGGGTGGTGTGCAAATGGAATTTTCCATATTTCGAAATTTGGTATAGTTGATTGGAAAATGTACCTCCAAGGGGGTGCAATTGGAATTTCCGAAGTGGACAACCCCTTCCTGACCTCACCACAACGTCCCTGGACAGGAAATGAGGGGTGGGGGGCATTCGGAATTTCCAAATTTCCAATTGCACCCCTTGGGGTCCAATTGTCCAATCAAGTCTGATACCAAATTTCCAATATTCCATTTTCATTCCACCCATTGGGTAAAATTTTCCTATTCCAATTCCCAAAAATTTTTCACGTTATAACGGGTGTGTGAAGCGGTTAATATATATATAGCGGTTAATAATGCGGGAATGGTGCGTTTACTCTGATCGCCGGGTGTGGAGGAATTTAAGCACATGTTTACACTATACAGTTGTATTTTGGTTGAAATTGTTCGTTCTCAACTTATTAGGGAATAAGAGTAATGCCTACACAATATAACCAACTTCTATTATTTTATGTACCGTATCATAGCCTATATTTATATCAAATTAAGCATCATCAGATATTTTTAATTGAAAATAAGATATAACAAGTCTTGCCGTCTTTTTCTGCAACTCGTACAGCTCGTCCTGTGATGACATTTTTATCTCATTTTCAGCGACTTCTTAAATTCCAATACAACTTTAACCCAAACCGAAAGCTGGAAATTTGACAACCATAAACTTCGTTCCGCTTCCCAGTTCGGGTCTTTGAGGAAGGTAAAAATCGTGACGTATTACTCGAATGAAGTCAATCCGTTTTAGAATCGTGTGAAATTTGTGGGAACTTCTGTCATAAACGGCGATTAAAAGAGCTTATATAAAAAAAATTATCGTGGTAATGTATGTTATAGACGGGTGACTATTTTACAAGTTTGAAAACAATTATAGGTGAGATCAACTGATAATTGTTGTGAAATGGGTGTTGAAGTGGACGGGTAGCGAAAATGGGCGATACCCCAGCCTTCATACCTTTTCATTCTATCCTCATTCAGAGGAGTAAATTGTCATAAAAACCCATTTGTTTACACAAATTCCAATACCTGTGTACAGATATCTACAAATTTAGAGTGACTCCCCTTATTCCAGATGCATGCTGTCTGTGAAATACTGGTCAGTCTATTTTAGTCAGATCGGGCCATTAAAGAAATGGGAAAGTCAGGTGGGAAATTGTCTGGATACCAAATTTGACTGTCCATGGTGTAAGGCCTATACTGATATCTCGAGATAAAATAATCGGCCATCTCACGCAATTACATGCAATTCTCATTCTGTCCGGCAATTTCAGTCAGTTTGTCCCGCGTCTCGTTCCGTTAGTTTGTCATGTCCCCAACAAATTGCAACAATTGTATACCTGCTGATTATATTTATTCCAATTAAAAAGCTGTAATAACTGTCATGAAAATGAATATTTCATAATTTGTTCAACAAGGAACTGAGGAATGGCACAATTCTGAACACTTCCGCGTAGATTTGTGATGACTGGAGGTCACGAGATTATTTCAATTTCGGCTGTCAATCACATTATTACCGTCACTGAAGACACGCCCAATACCATATATGTATTTGTTCTTTTCTGTTCTGGTGTGAAGTCCCTCCTTTGTGTGAGGAGCACCTCATTCATAAATTATTGATCTCGAAAAATTACGCATATGTTAAAATTGTTGTGTAATCTATAATTATAAAAGAGTAGGACCTGTCTGTCCGTCTACAAGTCTGTTCGGATTTTTATCCTAGACCCGGCCCTACATCGATTTCAACAAAATGTGGTGCACGGTGACTCGGGGCAGCCTGGAGTTAGTTTTTCAAAATTTTGATTTAAAAACAATGTAATTAAATAACACACAGATAAGCTCATTTTTGTGTCTATTTCACCACCAGGTGTGTTTCCATTGTGGCCCGCGCCATCCAACTGATATAAGTCCATTATAATGGTCCAGAACCAAATAAGTCCAATATGAACCAATGTCAATATTTAGGTCCAATATTAACCTATTTCCATGAGGATATCATCATATTGAAGTAGCGTAACCAATAGTATCTATAGGCCTATATATAAAAGAGTAGGATTTGTCTGGCATGTGCCAGAAGCGCACACATAGACCACATGCAGGCCTAGATAGTAGGTAACGCACAAAGGGACGGCGTCGATCAGGCCCTTTGTTTCAGCCCCCCCCCCCGACACTGAAACAGGCCCCAGCAGTACAGTATCATTTGACAACAAAAATGTTGTTTGAATATTTAGCTAATTTAACACTGAATGTATGCATGGATACTTGGATATCCAAATTAGGGTGAAGAAAGATGGCCACATCAGAATGTATATGCAGCCAAAGACCGGCTCAGTCGCTGATTGATCTAAAATAAATGATAATAATTATTTGATTGACAGAATGATGTGGAAAGGTCCATTATTAATGAAGGATGACGCCAGTGCAAGTTGGTTTGGGGATATAAAAAGAATATTACACAATATATATGATTTACCATCTCAGACAATTGGACCATGAAAGGGCAATGGAAAGAAATAGTTTGGCGATCCATTGGGGACAGGAACAATATAATAACAAATAGATCAAAGTACTATCCATCTTTACGGTATCTCGACGCTGACCAATACCATCATGATCCTGGACATTCTCATCCGATTATTAATATACGACAATCCGACGAGATACATCCCACGTTTAGTCGTAAAGTTTCGACTGACCACAAATGCTTATAACGTACCTCGAACCCAACAAGCTGAAATATAGAACAGCTGAGAATGGAATATTTCAATAATGCGAGACGCACAAAGAAGATGTTATGCATTTCATCATTAAATGTGAAGTCCTACAGAATGTCAGAGATGACCGGATGATGCATATATTGCAACAGCCTGTGAGAAGACGATCAATGGTAAATTTAACCAGCTCCAGGATGAGGAGAAAATTCAATTAATACTTGACGCATCACATATTATGATATCCCGAAAATGACTAAGGAAATTCCATGCTACAACGGGTTCCAAGATATCCAGATACTCTCTCTAAAGATGAGCCACAGTTTACATTATCAACGCTCAATTAAAATGGCAAAGAAATAGACCAGATACACATATTATTATTATTATTATTATTATTATTATTAACATTTGTAGAGCGCCTATTTCACTACAGAGTTGTGTTCATAGGCGCTGGTACATAAAATATGTGATAAAATATATATACAATAAAAGATCATCATACTATAGGATAAAAGAGAGAACACGCGGATAAAATAAGTCTAAGAGATGGCAAATCCTAAAAAAAAAATCACAGATATAAATTAATGGTTAAAAAAGTCATTCGAAGAGAAACTCCAGATAAAGTCAGTTAAAAATTTCAGTTGAGTCCATAAGCTATTTTAAAAAGATGTGTCTTTAAAAGTTTACGGAATTCTAAACGATCATCTCAGAACGTCCGGGAGTTTGTTCCACAACGTTGGAGCTGTGATGGAGAAGGCTCTGTCCCCTAACGTAGGATGGTTTGAGTTAGGAAGTGTTAGAAATCTCTTCCCGTCTGATCTTCGCTGCATCGTACCTGAAGTCTTTAAACATACCAGCTCTTTGATGTATTCGGGCGCTGTTCCTTCAAGAGCACGAAATGTGATCAATATGATCTTGAATTGGATCCTGTATTGGATGGGCAGCCAGTGGAGATTTTGCAAAACTGGACTCATCTCTGTCCTTCTCGGTACCCTCGCGACAATTCTAGCAGCAGTTTTTTGAACTCGCTCTAATTTCGCGATGAGTGAGCTAGTGATGCCGAACAAGCATTCATGTAATCTAGCTTGCTGCTCACAAGTGACTGGATAATTGATTTAGTTGCCGAAACTGTCAAGTATTTTCTTATTTTCCCAATATTTCTCAAATGATAATTACATGCTCGACATACATTATTTACATGAGCGTCCATAGACATGTTGGTATCGAACATAGCTCCGAGGTTGCGAATGGATTCACTTGACATGATGGAATTGGAATCGATCTTAATAAGAAGAGGAGAATCAAGTTTTGCTAGCTGATGTCTGGTTCCTATAACTATCAATTCTGTTTTATCATCATTTAGTTTTAATTTGTTTTGAAACATCCAATCCTTCACTTCCGAAATACATTGCTCCACAGTTCCAACGGCATCAACGACATATTCCTGACTGCCAGCAGAGAATGACACATATAGCTGGCAATCGTCTGCGTATAGGTGAAACATGAGACCATAGCGGCGGATAATATCTCCTAGCGGCAGTATGTAGCATAGAAAGAGAACAGGGCCGAGAGAGGATCCCTGAGGAACACCACACTTGAGAGGGACTCTCCTTGACTGACATGGTCCTATTTTCACTGACTGAGTTCTGTTGTCAAGGTATGATGTCAGCCACTTCAGAGCACTGTCCGTGATACCAAGTCTGCGTTCGAGACGACGCAAGAGGATGGTATGATCAACCGTGTCGAACGCAGCAGACAAGTCTAGGAGAATCAGAATTATACAGCGTTGTGAGTCCATTGCTGAAAGGATGTCATTCTGAACTCGAATAATTGCAGTCTCTGTACTTGAGTGCGATGTGTATGCAGACTGAAACGTTTCTCTCAAGGCTTCTGTGTTGAGGTGGTCATTTATTTGTTTGACGACAGTGCGCTCGATAAGCTTGGAGACGTATGATAAGTTCGAAACAGGCCTATAATTCTTCAGGTCATCGCGATCAAGAGTTGGTTTTTTAATAAGAGGTGTAATGACAGCGTGCTTGAAAGACTCGGGCACCTCACCGGTCGACAACGATTTATTACATATCGTACGTTTTTAACCTGGTGAACAATGAGGTGATGGTTTCCAAACATCCACAATCAGATTCAGAATTTCAGAATAGATCTGTACATAAATACCATATAGTTAGGCGACATAACTCTTACTCGAGATTAATCTCGAGGTTGGCCAATGCTGGCCGGATGGACGACAAATATGTCAGATGTAAGATACCTATGCCTGTCAATCAATTTATTGGAAACGCCTGCTGTTCAATTCAACGGTGGAAAACATCAATGTCCATGTGCGCATGTCCGTGACTTGTGCAATTCCGCTTTCGGTTCCCTTAGATATATCATTCGCGCCTGAACTTTGAACTTTTGGGAAATGGCTGAGCCATTGCGACATTTAGCAGGTCAATGAAAACACCTGACCCAAGTCATGATGCTCACATTATACGGGGTAGTGGAACAATTCCCCATCAAAGTACTAGTATATATTGTTCTCTCAAGCACTGCTCTCCCACGATTTTGATTTGTGTTAATACAAATGACCCTTGGACGTGTACTAAAGTCAAAATTGAGAATGAAATGACAAATTGACAGAGATATAGACATCTACATGTATATGCGGTCATGCACAGACATTGGATCTAAAAAAGACATGACTGTATAATTGTATATGCCCACATGTTCCTAGAATTCAGCATACCGCGATACAGACTATAACGGATTCATGCTATTGATTTTCTTGTGCTATATTTAAACTATGGAATTTCCTAGTTGTGGCGTGGGGAAAACCCACAGCATCTGATTGCCTCGTGTTTTCTATTTCCTAGAATTCGAAATTCCGAATTCAGTGTCATAGGCAGTCTGCACAATTGAACTCGTCCATTTTAACAGCGCTATCACTTAGAACGGTGAGAGTTTTGCTCTGATTTTCTAAGTCTCGTTTACGGAATAGGTCCTTGGTCACAATGAATCAATAAGTGAATCACCACGACAGGTAGGTTGACAACAACAACACGGTTGACGGTATTAAGAACTAACATTGCATTTCAATCAATTAATTACTTATTCTGACTATAATTGTCTTCTCTCTATATTCAATTGAGTGTAAATCAATATTATTTCATAAATCAAATTTGAAACAAGGCAAGTATATTAATTGGAAAAAATTATGCCATCGAGTTAAGGAGGAGACGCACGTTTTGCATAAATTCAGACACAAACGGCAAGGGATTTTCAACAAAGAATTTCTCTGGATCTATCTGGCAAACAATCTTGAATTTCACATATCATCATATTCATTGTATATAGAATCTTAGCAATTATTAAAACAATCAATTTTAATACATTTGAGAGGTTGAACATTTTATTTTATTTTATTCCCATTTCGGTACCAAGAACTGCTAGAATAATTAATAATATCACACAAAACTCTAATCACCATATAGCTTATTATTACCACTTTATAGGGCGTTCTCTAGGCCATTGATAATGTTTTTCGGGGCGTTCCAAATAGCGTATTGTTACCTAAACAGCGGGCCGCGGGCCGATAATGAGAAGCCTAGTTCAATATCGGCCCGCCGCCCGGAAACTATAGATCTCGTTTATTATCGCGAGAGTTACGTCCCTTCAACTTCCGATTATTATGGCGTGTTTATTTCAAGAAAATAATGGGAAGATGTATCCGATTTCCTCGACACAAAAGTGGTTTTATGATTGGAATTCACGCTATATGATTGAATTATTGTATCAAGCGTAAGTATGCATTGATACTTTTATATATAGCTGTCAACCTCTCATTGGTTGTTACTCGTCTCCAATGCTGGGTTTTCCCCTGTCCTATTTTCGAGACTCCGTCAGTCCGTGTCAGCTGACAAGTCAAATGATATCAAACTTAAATGTTCTTAAAAATATTTCTCTCTTTATCTACTTCATTATTCCACTAAATCCTCAAATGGGTCAAATGTCCAAAACTGTGGTAATAATAGTAATAACATGATTTCATCGGGCATTATGGTTTATTAACGGCCCTCTGGAATGATTAACAGCCCTCGGGCCTATTAGCGTCCCTCGACTTCGTCTCGGGCCGCTAATAGGCCCTTGGGCTGTTAATCATTCCAGCCGGGCCGTTAATAAACCATAACGCCCTCAAAAATCATGTTATTGTTATATTGTCTTTACTCTGAGAGGAGACTTCATTTGTATCATAATGTTGAGTTCGATTTTTAATTGCATAATATAGCATTATACCACTATATTATAATGAAGAATAAAGCAGTCACATATATTCCATATATATGTTGATATGCAAGTGGTCCATTCAAGCAGGGATCAATCAACAGGAATTAGGCCACAGTGTTAAGAGATATGGTGGTCAGCTTTAAAGATACGGGCGGCGTTGGTGGTGGGTATGCTGTTAAAATATCCAGCTCCGTCAAAAACCGCCATAAACAGAAAGAATAGTAAAATAAAGACAGACTTTGTTCTTATACCAATCAGAAATATGGCATAAACAGTATGTTATTGTCAATTTGTGTTCCTTTGTTATGTAAACAAAAGCAAAAAAACGTTACGTTTCCTGGCGTTTGTTTAGATCCGGATATGGTAAACATAAAGAGCGTTATTTGTTACTGTTTTCCTGATATGGAAATAATAATGAGCGTTTATATCATTTTTGTGTGATTAACCAATAGAATTGCGTTGTTATTTAAACAGGAGCACAACTTCCGTAACACGAACAGGCTCTTGTTTACGAAAACCATCGTACGTCTTGACGACACTATACTATATATACGCGCTGATTATGTTTGGCATATGAACAACACTATATATTTTTTAATATTCCTTCTGTTGATGGCGATTTGAATAAATATGAATTTTTCTGCAACGAACGGCGCCTTAAAGAAAAATTAAGTCTCCTCTCATGATCTTGAGATATGCCAGCAGCATCTTGGATTTTACTCTTTGCATGACTAAATCTTTTAGCACGGGCTACAGACTGTAGGTTTAGTCGGATCATCATGAAATTTGTCATGGATGTTAACAATTACATGTAGATGGGAACGAGTAATTTTGGGGTCATTCGGCCAAAAAACATGGCCGCCAGCAGCCATATTGGATTTGACTCTTTACATAACTAAATATTTTGACACAGGCTACAGGTCGTATCTTTTGTCGGATCATCATGAAATTTGTGATGGATGTTAACAATGACATGTAAATGAGAACGAGTCTTTTTGGGGTCATTCGGCAAAAAAACATGGCTGCCAGTGGCCGTCTTGGATTTTACTCTTTGCATAACGAGGCCTTTCAACTTTCCACATTCCTAATCATTCCATTGACTGTAACATATGAAATTATTCCCTTTTCAAGCTGAGCTACAGTGTCATTGACACTTTCATATTAAGTTGTAAATATATTTTAGAACTTATATATGTAGTAACATTTTGACAACGAGGTTACATTGAGCATGAACGGAATTTCATCTCGGACTCTTTGCATTATAGTGGGGTAGATTAGTAAAAGAATATGTTCACTTCGTGCCTAAAGCATAAAATTTTGCACATATCTACATATTCCCGCAGCAATTAATATTAGACATGGAGCCACGCTGAAATTTCACTTTAACCCCTCTTTTAAAGGGTTTCCCGAATTTAAAGAGCGTTTCATGATTATATAATTTATTGAATGTCACAATTAATCTTACCATGGAATCTGCGATTTAAAATTAGGCATATACAGTAAGTATGTCTCTGTGAGATTTAATGGCACATTTCTAGGGCGAAATTGGAACTCTCTGTTCAAGATGACTGTCAAAATGGCAGTCGTAAGTGGATTTCTTTTTACGTTTTTTCACGAATATCTTCTAGACCAGTTTCGTCTGTATGGAACTGGTTCGGAAATGTGACTTTATTTTGTATTATTCATATTAACTGACCATAGGAGCAATGAAATATGCCATTCATGAGATCCCAGCCCATTCCGATCCCTCAATAATTCGATTTTACAGAACGCTGTATGAAATTTCACCAAAAATCACCATTTGGATTCTAGTCATATTTCCACAAGAAATGAGCAGAACTGTGCAAATTAATTGAGGCATACCATTGCTCATGAATATTTCAACTTAATGAAGCCAAAATTGCCACTTTTTCTCAAAATGGCGGCCAAAATATGGTAAATATTGTCCCAGAGTGCCATGTAATCGACAAAAAGTCGTGGATGATGAATACAATTGGCCGTTCTGTCATATATACATTGAATACTAACAATTATGATGCATTTTGGATAAGTGTTATTATTATATTACGAAAATATTGGAATTTTCTCTCAAAATCGGAAAAAAAAATCATTTTTCAGGTTTGCACCATATTTTCAAGTCAAATGGAACTATCTTTGGTGTTTGGTGTTTGTTTTTATCCGTCTTAAATGCGTCACAATGAGAACTATCTATGGTATTTATTGTTTTGATCCATCTTAAATGCCTGTCAGAGCAGGTCGGAAAATAAAAATAAACTATTCCGGGTTTTGAACTGGTGGGGTATTATCTTAATACGGGTGGGGTATTATCTGTGTATGGATTGGGTATGATCTGTATACGGGTGGGGTATGATCTGTATACATGTGCAGCCAGAGTATATACAGATCTAGCGATTCATGAAACGATATACTGCATGGGGGGGGGAAATATCGTGCATTATTATCCACCCTTTACTAACACTATTTCTTATAGGACAAAAGCCGTCACATGATAATCCGGGGGAAATCATACTGTACTCCGAAGTTGTCAAGAGTATACTTACTACCTGACATCACAGGAATCCCGAAAGTTATACGGGTTATACTGTTCCATGAGAAAAGATCATCTTTCGGTCCAGTTCACTATCGATCCGTGTCCACACTGTGGAGGATATATTCCTCGAAATCTCATTCCGCCCGAGAAAAATTCCCATTCCGAGCGGTAGAAGATCCGATTCCGCGAACGTTTTGCTCGATTTTCCACGACCATGTTTACTAATTGGTGTTTATCGAGGGAGCAACTCATGTGATGACACACTCAAATGATAGCATTTGTTTCTGAGGTAGTTTACTCTTCACTTACTTATTCTTTAGTCCCATATATAGCACGCTGAACTAAATTACAAGGGGTGCTCACTCAAATACACACACACAGAAGAACAGTATGGTGTACAAATGTGAATTTCGAAGCGAAAAAGATGTTTTGTAGAACAAATTGCTTACGTGTATCCGCAAACAACCCATCGTTACTTTAAAAATACAGTTGATCAAAATACGCGATTTTAGCTTTAAAAGTAACACTACCATACGTTCCGATTCTGTTTTCGGAGTGTTCCGATTCACGACACGCAAATATTTCAGCGTTCCGATTCCTGACATGGATAAATGTTTACTGTAATCCAATTAATTGCTTCATTTTGCTGGTGTTGATCTTGATGCGATGTTTTTTTTTTTTTTTTTCCTATAATATCTTGAGATACCAAACATACAGATACATGTATATGGGAAGCCAAATTGACATTTAATAAATAATTGAGCTTAAAGGTACTCAATCCGAGTCGATGGTCCCCATATCATCAGATTTCAACAACTTTTTTTTAAACGCTGTTCCAGTTATCAGATTCGAAAATTTTCCCAAAAATAATGCTAACCAGTCAACTATGGTACAAAATTGTCCAAAACCTGTTATTTAACAACATTTTGTTCAACGAAATTTTGCCGGTTTGTCAATTATTTGACACAAAAAGCCACTTGATTTTTGGGTTATCCATCCTCATCCGAAATTTGACCCGAGACCGTCTTCTCGTCGACCTTTTACTGGGCCACTAAAAATTATCGGTGGTGAAAAATAATAGATTTCAAAAATCGATATTTGATCACTCTGAATTTTGATGGGTGGGTTCCTCGACTCGAATCAAATATTTTTGACACCGAGTCTAGGAAATGGTAATTGTACGAGCGTTAATTCGGACTATGCATCTTTAAGCGCAATAAAGAATCTCTAATTGCGCTTAAGCGCAGTAAGGGGAGATATAATTACGCTTAAGCGCAATAAGGAAATATCTAATTGCATTTAAGCGAATACTTTAGTGCGTTTAACCGCAATAAGGCATATCTTATTGATCTTAAGCACAAAAAGGAATCTCTATAATTGCACTTTAAAAGCGCAATAAGGAATATTCTTATTACGCTTAAGCACAATTAGTCACATTACATAAACACCCTGTAATTCAAATGGTGTAGTCCATAGTGCAATGGTTGGAGTTTTTGGCGACCTGGTCCCACGCGTATATGCCAATTCGGATTCTACTATTTCCACAGAGGGGTTATCTCAAGATGGAGATATTAATTGCGCGTAAGCGCAATAATTAAGCGCAATTAGAATGAGGAGCCAAATATGTAAATCCGCTTAGGTGCAATAAGAAATGTCTTATTTCGCTTAATCGCAATAATGAGTCTCTATAATTGCGCTTAAGCGCAATGAGGAAAATTCTAATTAAGAGAAGATCTTATTACGTTTAAGCTCAATAAGGAATATTCTTATTGCACTTAAGCGCAATTCCGTCTACAGTACATTCGGCAAAACAATCGCCTGACAGCAATTGTAAATCGAAATCACGAAACCGCATATAATAAAAAGGAAACCTGCTGCTTTTGACTGAACACATATCATTCGTGGTTATATGTACACGCAAATATAGATTTTTCAATCGGTATTTGCTTGTATCCGGATTCCGTTCAAGATAATTCTCGTTTTCAGTCAAAAACCATAGTTATCCTCTCGTATGATCGTTGATTATTTGCCCTGCTAATCGATATATATCGTACTGACCTACATGTCTATAGCTATAGGGCCTATACGTCGCTCGGCACAATTTCAAAGTAAAATGTGCGACTTCCGGCGCGAAACTGACGGTAGGAAAGTTTTCAACGACGAATACTGTTTATATCAGGAAAATGAAGACATTGGTAACATTTCATAACATTATCAGAAAATGTACTGCATAAAGAGTCTGAATGCATGCCCCTTTAATACTTTCGTCATCACTTTGAAGACAAAACATAAGGGCCGTCATATGGAGAAGTTTAGCGCTATAGAAAAACTGGATGTTTCTGGTCGAAATCTAAAGAGCATTGCTCGGGCGACAATTGATCTTATACTAGAGCGGACAAACTCAAAAAGCTCACTAGAAGTAGGAGTTTAGTCCATCGGCACCACACACGGGCTTATGACATTCCGCATCGGATAGGATCCGGTGTGAAGTATACAAATGATGCAAAAGATGATTTTTAGCTGATTAAGTGCCAAAATTCAGCAAAAAACCCTGTTTTTGTAAAATTCGGCAAAATGAGAAATAAAAGTATAGAAACGCGAACATTTTCCGCTAAAATATTGTAGTCTATATACCTCTAGATATTTACTATGATAGTGGTACGATTTCTGTGATATAAAGTAGATTTTTTTTAGATTTATTGTAAAAATAGACAAAACAGCGCAATTTTTCATTTTTTTGCCTCACTTAATGGGCGATAGATCAATATTGTTTTGACCACGGATATCGTATATAGTCTAGACAAGTGCGGATATATATACCGCATTCGACAATATGCCGAATATGCCATCATATTTAAGACGTGATGTGTTATGTAAAATTATTTCAACCCTCACCCCAAAATTCAGCAAAAAGTCACTGTTTTAGGGAAATTCGGCACAAATGAATACAAAAGCACAGATATTCGGGATATGTTTGTGCTATGATATAGCAGGTTACACACTTATAAATACAAAGTAATGAAATGCCATGATTGCGGTGATAGATGTAAAAATTTCTTAAATTTACGTGGAAAATAGACAAAAAATAATTCAGTTTCAGTTGTTTCGCCCCTCTTAATAGGCGATTATAAAGTATTGCATTGAATGGACATCCCGTATATAGTATAGAAACTTGTGAAAATATATAATGCATATGTTTGTAGGATAAAGATGTCATTCTTTGCCATATATGATATGTGGTGGTAGATTGTGTTACCCCCACCCCAAAATTCAGAAGAAAAAAAATCAGTTTTAGAAATTTCGGTATGGCAGAATATAAAAGCACAACTCCGATTATTTTGTGCTATTATATTGAAGTCTACCCACTTCGAGATAAACATTCTGATAACGTCATGGTATCATTTACAGATGGCAAATTTCGGAGTTTTCTGATGAAAGTAGACAGAAAATCGTGAAATATAAACTTGTTTGCCCCTCTACTAGTACAGCTGATGGGGTCATTGTCACAAGGCTCCTGTCACATTCGTAGCCAGCTTTTTAAATCGATCACAAATGTAGCCAGCTTTTCTACGGCGATCACATTTGTAGCCAGCTTTTCATATTCATGCGAGCCTCAATGAACAAGATTAGGTTAGTCTCATTTTTCTGAGTTGATGAATGAAAAACAACATAAATTTTAATTTGATATTAGTTCATATAATAACCTGAGGTTTCCGATCAACGTCGTTAGATGCTCGAATTATATTCCATTGTAATTCAATTGAATATTTGTCACTAAAAACAAGCATTCTGATTGGCCGAGAGCGGCTAACTTTAGTTTTAGATTCACCGACATCGGCCGCTTCAGCGTGCATCAAATCTGAATGTAGCACGGTCAAATGTCATCGGCGCAGAACGAGTAGCGAAACGAGCACACCCGCGTGTTGTTGTCTATATATTATACCGTTCATCGGCAGCTTCAGCGTGCATCAAATCTGAATGTGGCACGGTTTAATTTCATCGGCGCAGAACGGAGTAGCGAAACGAGCCAACACACCCCACCGGAAATGGTTACGGAGCAGTGTTCCGAGTAACGCAATGAACAAACCCAACAATTTGAGCACGGTGACAACGGCAAAATGATAGTTTCGATTCGTATCATGAAAATGACTAAATGATACTTTTTATACAGTTTTTTTGCAAATTCCTTTCTATATTGAATTACAATGGAGATAAACGTACCCTGTTTAGTTGTACATTCTGGGATTCGAGCTTGAAAACAGTTTGTGAACTCGCCGGCAAGCCGGCTCGTTCACAAACTGTGTTCATGCTCGAATCCCAGAATGTACAAATCAACAGGGTATGTTTATCTCCTAAATATAAGTTGATGAACGAAGTCAGTTTTGGAGCATGACGTCGTTATTTTAGTCACGAACGCGATGACATCATATTTCGCATGGAATTAGAAAAGCTGGCTACGAATGTGATCGCCGGCGAAAAGCTGGCTACATTTGTGATCGATTTAAAAAGCTGGCTACGAATGTGACCGGAGCCTTGTGACAATGACCCCATCGGCACTAGTACATGGATGATAATTCAATTCCATGTTGAACAATAATCCAGGACAAACTCTCAAGCGTTGACGAGATACATAATGCATATGAATGTTTTCGGATTGTATCATCTTCTGTCGCATTTGTTTGGTTACGCTGTTGTACCCATCGCCCCAACAATACAATACATTGCAAGATGAGACAAACACGGAATATTCCTATACACATTTATGCATTATACTCATACCTTATCAAGCTGGGGCGTTTGATAGTTACTTGAGTTGAAGAAATTACATCATTGTATATGTTTACTTCGCATAATATATAGCTTCACAGTTGTATAAGACTATACGTATTGGGAGGTTTAGTTATTGTTAATAACCAGGTTCAGCCACAGTACATGTAACTTGTAACGTATGTTGCCATTACCAACGAAATCACACGACTCACATGACCATTCCACTTACAGGTACACAACCATTCAACCGTTTAGACGTTTTGTGTCAAATGTGCAGTATTGCGAAATGTGTATCAGAGGGGTGTCCAATCTTTCTATCAATCGACGAACATGTGCTTAGTGAACTTTTGTTAAATTCTTCAGCAGCGGTGACCACGCCGTTACTTTTCCCAAATGGGTTGTTGGTACGAACTACTATTATAGTAGTAATATACATATAAGAATTACAAGTATAGCTTATGGTAGGCGTATGTGTTTCGTACGGTCTAAACTCATGTTTACAGAATTGACGACTGCGAGTCCATTTGGGAGAAAATAGTGCCGTTCATTGCATTCAATCTTCTTGCCACACGCAGCATTGTGCTATAGTTATGTTTGTATTTAATTCTGTTGTTTACATGATAAATATTGTTAGTTGTACACTAGATGAATGCGTGCAAAACTCGCGTGCCCATATACTTGAGTTTCTCGAAACTATTAAAAATCGACAACTGATAGAAAGAACACATATTCTAGTGATGTACCTGTAGCACCATATGCGTAATTCATGCGTGCAATAGGTTATTATGCGTAAGCTGTCAAGTGCCAACACAGCAAATAATAATTTACGGTAGGCATGCATTGTAATGCATTGCACTAAATACCACCCGAACCGAAATTGTTCTAGAAAATCCGATGAAAAACGGAAACAATTTGTGACACCAGATAGCTATAATGGCACAATATCATGGTTAGATCACCAAGCACATTTTGAAATTTGTTCAAATATAAATGGATTGGAAATTGATGAGATGATTGGCGCAAGGAACACGCGGTGACCTACGCCTAGTTCTTGTTGGTGCGATAGAAGGCCGATTTGCTGCCAAAAGCCTGACTGACCAGATCGTACAATTGCGTGCACGACAACAAATGGCAGGGGGAAAGTTGCCGACGTCTGACCAATATGTTATATCATACTGCAACACATGAATTGAGAGACACATTGGCAAAGGACCAATTCATTTGTGGTTTGTATGGTCCAGACATACGCTCAGTGCAAAACAAGCAAGACCGGGCTCTCTTGGTGAGAGCATAAGACATGCAGTTGAATTAGAGGCTTTTGCCAAGTCTGACAAACATAGGGCTAAATACTATGCTAGGGCAGTAAATGAAACAGACTCAACACAAAAATATAGAGTTTGAAGAACTCAAAAAGATAAGAGTTGAACTGAAGCCCCAAACTGGTTCTAATGGGAAAACTCAAAATAGCTCACAACCGTCCCAGATATCACAGTCCATCTCTGAGACAAAAGAGATAAAACAAATATTGACTGATGTGAAGAGGTGTAAAGGGGAGATTAACAAGGAATGACAAACTTGGAGAACCAAAACAAGAAGAAAAAGAGTAACACAAATGAGTCCTGGATGGACTGTCGTGACGATAGACAGTGGAGACATAATTATAATGATAATCCTGATTATAACACAAACGAACGCACAAAGAACGCACCAGATGCAGAACTTCTCACAATCCACACGACATGTGTCATAATGCCTATCGTGGTAGGGGAGACGAGCAGAACACAAGTGGACATCGTAACTCCAACGAGTTTGTTAGATACATGTACAGCTCTTCTGAAGAGGGGGGGGGGGTGCTATATTTAGATTGCAATCTCTATGGGCAGCCAGTGAGGTTTCTGATTGGTACTGGAACAACAGTTTCCATACTCTCAAAGAAACTGTATGACTACTTATCGGAAGATAAACACCATATGTTACATAAATGATGTATATATAGCACACGAGCTGCTGATCATTGAGTCCAACGAAACGAATAAGGCTTACCGAGTTGTATCATCTAACTCATCGGAAACTCTGCCAGAGATAGTATCTTCTCGTCACTTGTCAGAACACATCAACACAAATTCCACAGAAGGAATTGGAACTTTTGACACTGTGGATCACGAGCCCACTTATACCACGATAAGCACCACGGATCAGGCACCAGCTATCGTAGAGAACACAGATATTGGCAGAATATGCCAGATGTGACTCCTGGAAGGTCTGGACATTCACAAATGCTCAGAAAGCTTAACGAACCTATTATGGGTCTCTATGATCACATGACAATACAGCAGTAGTTTCTGCTACCATAAACAATGGGGATGAGTTTCAAAGAGCTGAACCAAAACCACCCTATCCTGAAGTGAAACCAAATGCACAGGAGAAATATATTCTTCGTGACACATTGGAAGACATACATGGTCAGAGAAATTCGACATGTAATGACCAAGGCCTTTGAGATATTACGGCATCTGTTCCTCATCATATTCCAAGAAATATGGCCCAACCCAGAAACGGCGCCATGGTACCCCAAGGGGGATTCAAGGACGATAGATAGAATTAAAAAACATCGCAAGGTTGATGACAAGGCTCGATTTGATGGCTGTGACCAAGAAGATCGTGACGCATTAAAACCCCAAATACTGTGGGAAGGTCCCCATAGGGCAAAGTCGTGGATGATGACTCCCAGATATGAGAGCCACAGAAATACAGTGTATATACTGTTTGTACAGTACTGTTGATGTAAAACAAATATTCTATTATATGATTAAAGGGAAGTGGCAGCCACGGGGGGACATCAAGTCCCGGGTGGCTGCAGGTTCATTCCAAACACGACCCCTTGGCTCAACTTGCAGGGTTGAACCATGAATAGATGTGGTGAGATCGCGAGCTCACCTTAATGGCTGTGCCGTCTCGTGGGTAGTTCATGCCCATTGGTCGCTAAAAACCCTCTATGTTTATCGAAGAAGAGTAGGCTATGCGACCTCATTGGGGAACATTTCTGCACCCAGATACAAACACACTTTGACTTTCATCGGTCACAGGGTGCAGACGACCTACGGTTTGTAAAGGAAGTCGTACAAACAACCCATTTGGGAAAAGTAACGGCGTGGTCACCGCTGCTGAAGAATTTAACAAAAGTTAACTAAGCACATGTTCGTCGATTGATATAAAGATTGGACACCACTCTGATACACATTTCGCAATGCTGCACATTTGACACAAAAAACGTCTAAACGGTTGTTTGATGGTGTACATGTAAGAGGAGCGGAATGGTCATGTGAGTCAGATGATTTCGTTGGTAATGGCAACACACGTTACAAGTTACATATACTGTGGCTGAACCTGGTTATTAACAATAACTAAACCTCCCAATACGTATAGTCTTATACAACTGTGAAGCTATATATTATGCGAAGTAAACATATACAATGATGTAATGTCTTCAACTCAAGTAACTATATATCAACCGCCTCAGCTTGATAAGGTATGTGTATAATGCATAAATGTGTATAGGAATATTCCTTGCTTGTCTCATCTTGCAATGTATTGTATTGTTGGGGCGATGGATGCAATATAACGTAACCAAACAAATGCGACAGAAGATGATACAATCCGAAAACATTCATATGCGTTATGTGTCTCGTCAGCTCTTGAAGTTTGTCTTGGATTATTGTTCAAAATGGAATTGAATTATCACCCATGTAGAGGGGCAAAACAAGTTTATATTTCACGATTTTCGGTCTACTTTCATCAGAAAACTCCGAAATTTGCCATCTGTAAATGATACCATGACGTTATCATAATGTATATTTCGAAGTGGGTAGACTTCAATATAATAGCACAAAATAATCGGAGTTGTGCTTTTGTATTCTGCCATACCGAAATTTCTAAAACTGATTTTCTTCTTCTGAATTTTGGGGTGGGGGTGACACAATCTACCACCACATAGCATCTATGGCAAAGAATGACATCATTATCTTACAGTCATATGAAGTATATATTTCCACAAGTTTCTGTAGTATATACTGTATGTCCATTCAATGCAATACTGAATAATCGCCTATTAAGTGGGGCGAAAAAACTAAAAATGAATGATTATTTGTCTATTTTCCACGTAAATTTAAGAAATTTTTACATCTATCACCGCAATCATGGCATTTCATTACTTTGTATTTATAAGTGTGTAACCTGCTATATCATAGCACAAACATATCCCGAATATCTGTGCTTTTGTATTCATTTGTGCCGAATTTCCCTAAAACAGTGATTTTTTGCTGAATTTTGGGGTGAGGGTTGAAATAATCTTACATAACACATCACGTCTTAAATATGATGGCATATTCTCGTATGCGGTATATATATCCGCACTTTTCTAGACTATACACGATATCCTTGGTCAAAACAATATTGATCTATCGCCCATTAAGTGAGGCAAAAAAAATGAAAAATTGAGCTGTTTTGTCTATTTTTACAATAAATTAAAAAAAAAATCTTCTTTATATCAGAGAAATCGTACCACTATCATAGTAAATATTTAGAGGTATGTAGACTACAATATTTTAGCGCAAAATGTTCGCGTTTCTATACTTTTATTTCTCATTTTGCCGAATTTTACAAAAACAGGGATTTTTGCTGAATTTTGGCACTTAATCAGCTAAAAATCATCTTTTGCATCATTTGTATATTTCACACCGGGTCCTATCCGATGCGGAATGCATAACCTTCAAAATGATGTATCACAAGCCCCTGTGTGGTGCCCCTGTGTGGTGGACTAAACTTTCTGAAATCGGTTCCGTCCGCTCCACTATACAGGGCGGGAATCGGAGCGAAAACATAACTCACCGATAAAAGCATTTTGCTGGTTTTTAAGGCAACATAATTATAGGGGAACATGTCCCGGTTGGGTAAACATTAACATAATATGTTATTAAACTTGCATTATATCTGTGTTTTTTAAGTTTTTCGGCTGTTAAATTTGAAATTTGCTTGGTCGACAAGCGGAAAAACTCACAACAGAATCGGCATTTGCTCGGGCGGAATGAGATTTCGAGGAGCGGATCGTCCACAGTGCGTGTCCAGTTCACTTGCGATTTTTTTGTGCAAAATGGCGACATTTACTACAATTCCGGCGGTTATTCCATATAATTTCCATAGACCACGTATGCAAATAGCGCGAAAATGAACTTATTTTGATACTTAAGATTATATTAGTTCTATATATATACTGGTTTCAAAACTGAGAAACGTTTACTATTAAAATTAATTTAAACCACTTCATGACTTGGTCCAAAACAGACGTTCTTTACACCATTTACGAACCATTAGCGATCAATTTCAAACAAAAGTGAGTCTATTGAGAAGTATTAGTTGCAACATATTCACACTTATTTTACAAAAAATCTATTTAGATAGTGAACCGATCTTATCAACGGTGAACTGTGGCCCATCACTAGTGAACTGGAACATTTTTGAAAATAGATAAATTCTACTATTCTACTTAAAGGTACTCAACCCGATAAAACTCCTCTCAATTACTATTTCAATGGCTTCGGGGGTCAAAAATACTTGATTCGAGTCGAGGAAGTCCACCCATCAAAGCTCAGATTTGTTAGATATCGATTTTAGAAATCTATTATTTTTCATTATCGGGAATACTTTCTGGCCCAGAACTCAGTCAAAATTGCGTTATTATTACCACTTGATTTTAGAGTTGTCCATCCTTGTCTGTTTGAATAGATTTTGGTGTACACATCCCGAGCAGATTACGGCAGTTGAAGGCAATTATTAGTACTCATCTCGAGTAAATAACAAATTTCAAAAATCAATATCTAATAACTCTGAGCTTTGTTTGATGGGTTCCTCGACTCGAATCAAATATTTGTTATCCCCAAAGCCAAAGAAATAGTAAGATAGGACCCTCTGATCGGATTGTTGTTGTTGGAATCTGTTGAGATGGGGACCCTCTGTTCGGATTGAGTACCTTTAACAATTTCCAACTAGAATGTTTTGGTAGTTGGCGTATCCGGAAAAGTATGTTCAACAAATGAACTGCATATATTGTTCTTTGAAGAGGCATCAATTCAATAATAATATACATTAGTCATATATATGTACTTCATGAGCCTACTTGTAGTAATCTATTTTTTTTATAAGGTGACGTATACATGAACGAAGCTCCATTGATTTTCGAAACAGACAACGATGTCAGTAATAAACAGCGGTCTATTGACGGCGGCCATTGATTTTGGCACGACTTATTCGGGATACGCCTTCGGGTTCCGGACTGATTTGGAAAAAGACCCACCCACCATATCTACCAATGATTGGCCGGCTGGTTCGGCAATTTCCAGGAAGGCACCCACGTCCGTGCTGTTTGATAAGAACAAGACATTCCACTCGTTCGGCTACGAGGCAGAGGAACAGTATGCGAATCTATGCGAATCCGGGTCCACCAAGGATTGGTTTTTCTTCCAAAGGTTCAAGATGTCTTTATACAATACCAAGGTACCAAACACGTCAAGTGGTCCTACTGACATTCAAAAACATATACATTTTTAAATAATTTAATAATGGCTGCGTGAGTTGCTTGTAGGGAACCGAACAAAATAAAAATGTCAAAATCAAAAATATTTTTGAATGTGTATGTTATAATGAATGTTTCATAGACTGTTTTTCTCAAACCGCTCGGATTAGCCAAAAAATGAAATTAGAAAAAAATACATTTTATTTTTCAGCATTAAAGGTACAAAATCCGATTCGATGATCCCCGTATTACAACAACAACAACAACAACAACAACAACAAAAGCATTTCTTCAAAATGCCCTTTAGTTATCAGAATCGATATATTACCAAAAAATAATGCTAACCACAGTGACTGTCAACTATAGTATAAAATTTTCCAAACTAGCTGAAGGGATCACCAAAAAGTGCTGAAGGGTACACAATGTTTGTGGTTGGCACCAATGCACTAACTGTATATTCCTGAAAGTCTGGCACCCATCAGCAGTTCGTTAGTCTGGCACCCATCAGCAGTTCGTTAGTCTGGCACCCATCAGCAGTTCGTTAGTCTGGCACCCATCAGCAGTTCGATAGTCTGGCACCCATCAGCAGTTCGATAGTCTGGCACCCATCAGCAGTTCGTTAGTCTGGCACCCATCAGCAGTTCGTTAGTCTGGCACCCATCAGCAGTTCGTTAGTCTGGCACCCATCAGCAGTTCGTTAGTCTGGCACCCATCAGCAGTTCGTTAGTCTGGCACCCTTCAGCAGTTCGATAGTCTGGCACCCATCAGCAGTTCGATAGTCTGGCACCCATCAGCAGTTCGTTAGTCTGGCACCCATCAGCAGTTCGTTAGTCTGGCACCCATCAGCAGTTCGTTAGTCTGGCACCCATCAGCAGTTCGATAGTCTGGCACCCATCAGCAGTTCGATAGTCTGGCACCCATCAGCAGTTCGTTAGTCTGGCACCCTTCAGCAGTTCGATAGTCTGGCACCCATCAGCAGTTCGTTAGTCTGGCACCCATCAGCAGTTCGATAGTCTGGCACCCATCAGCAGTTCGTTAGTCTGGCACCCATCAGCAGTTCGATAGTCTGGCACCCATCAGCAGTTCGATAGTCTGGCACCCATCAGCAGTTCGCTAGTCTGGCACCCATCAGCAGTTCGATAGTCTGGCACCCATCAGCAGTTCGTTAGTCTGGCACCCATCAGCAGTTCGTTAGTCTGGCACCCATCAGCAGTTCGTTAGTCTGGCACCCATCAGCAGTTCGATAGTCTGGCACCCATCAGCAGTTCGTTAGTCTGGCACCCTTCAGCAGTTCGATAGTCTGGCACCCATCAGCAGTTCGTTAGTCTGGCACCCATCAGCAGTTCGATAGTCTGGCACCCATCAGCAGTTCGTTAGTCTGGCACCCATCAGCAGTTCGATAGTCTGGCACCCATCAGCAGTTCGTTAGTCTGGCACCCATCAGCAGTTCGTTAGTCTGGCACCCATCAGCAGTTCGTTAGTCTGGCACCCATCAGCAGTTCGTTAGTCTGGCACCCATCAGCAGTTCGTTAGTCTGGCACCCATCAGCAGTTCGTTAGTCTGGCACCCATCAGCAGTTCGTTAGTCTGGCACCCATCAGCAGTTCGATAGTCTGGCACCCATCAGCAGTTCGTTAGTCTGGCACCCATCAGCAGTTCGTTAGTCTGGCACCCTTCAGCAGTTCGATAGTCTGGCACCCATCAGCAGTTCGTTAGTCTGGCACCCATCAGCAGTTCGATAGTCTGGCACCCATCAGCAGTTCGATAGTCTGGCACCCATCAGCAGTTCGTTAGTCTGGCACCCATCAGCAGTTCGATAGTCTGGCACCCATCAGCTGTTCGTTAGTCTGGCACCCATCAGCTGTTCGTTAGTCTGGCACCCATCAGCAGTTCGTTAGTCTGGCACCCATCAGCAGTTCGTTAGTCTGGCACCCATCAGCAGTTCGTTAGTCTGGCACCCATCAGCAGTTCGATAGTCTGGCACCCATCAGCAGTTCGATAGTCTGGCACCCATCAGCAGTTCGATAGTCTGGCACCCATCAGCAGTTCGTTAGTCTGGCACCCATCAGCAGTTCGTTAGTCTGGCACCCATCAGCAGTTCGATAGTCTGGCACCCATCAGCAGTTCGATAGTCTGGCACCCATCAGCAGTTCGTTAGTCTGGCACCCATCAGCAGTTCGTTAGTCTGGCACCCATCAGCAGTTCGATAGTCTGGCACCCATCAGCAGTTCGTTAGTCTGGCACCCATCAGCAGTTCGATAGTCTGGCACCCATCAGCTGTTCGTTAGTCTGGCACCCATCAGCTGTTCGTTAGTCTGGCACCCATCAGCAGTTCGATAGTCTGGCACCCATCAGCTGTTCGATAGTCTGGCACCCATCAGCTGTTCGTTAGTCTGGCACCCATCAGCAGTTCGTTAGTCTGGCACCCATCAGCAGTTCGTTAGTCTGGCACCCATCAGCAGTTCGTTAGTCTGGCACCCATCAGCAGTTCGTTAGTCTGGCACCCATCAGCAGTTCGTTAGTCTGGCACCCATCAGCAGTTCGTTAGTCTGGCACCCATCAGCAGTTCGTTAGTCTGGCACCCATCAGCAGTTCGTTAGTCTGGCACCCATCAGCAGTTCGTTAGTCTGGCACCCATCAGCAGTTCGATAGTCTGGCACCCATCAGCAGTTCGTTAGTCTGGCACCCATCAGCAGTTCGTTAGTCTGGCACCCATCAGCAGTTCGTTAGTCTGGCACCCATCAGCAGTTCGTTAGTCTGGCACCCATCAGCAGTTCGTTAGTCTGGCACCCATCAGCAGTTCGATAGTCTGGCACCCATCAGCAGTTCGATAGTCTGGCACCCATCAGCAGTTCGTTAGTCTGGCACCCTTCAGCAGTTCGATAGTCTGGCACCCATCAGCAGTTCGTTAGTCTGGCACCCATCAGCAGTTCGATAGTCTGGCACCCATCAGCAGTTCGATAGTCTGGCACCCATCAGCAGTTCGTTAGTCTGGCACCCATCAGCAGTTCGATAGTCTGGCACCCATCAGCAGTTCGTTAGTCTGGCACCCATCAGCAGTTCGTTAGTCTGGCACCCATCAGCAGTTCGTTAGTCTGGCACCCATCAGCAGTTCGTTAGTCTGGCACCCATCAGCAGTTCGTTAGTCTGGCACCCATCAGCAGTTCGTTTTCAAACAGAAATCATGACAGACACGAAAACTAAAAGTCATTTTGAACGAGATTACAAAACCTGTGTAGCCTTCAGCACATTTTCTAAACATGTGTATACCTTTCAGCACTTGTTTTGGTGAGAGTGATCTCTTCAGTTCTTCTACTACATGTATATATATATGCCATTTTTAAAATGTTGGAAATGTTTTCGCTTTTGGTGCATATGTTCTTTCCTCTTCTAGGGGCTTTCTAAGACTACGCTGCTGACGGAAGTGGGTGGGAAGACACTACTGGCCATGGATGTGTTTGCAGCCACCATTCGATATCTGAAGAACCACCTGCTTGAAACAGTTCAGAAACGAGTTCTAGAATTTGCCGAGAGCGATATTCATTGGGTGCTGACGGTTCCTGCTATTTGGGACAATGATGCTAAACAGTTCATGCGAGAGTCTGCAGAGAAGGTAACAGTCAGCTCTGAAAATAGAGTGCCGGACATTTGCAGAATGAGGTCCCCAACGGGTTGATTTATTAACAATACCCCGCTTACAATGCATTCTCTTATATATGCGAGGCGACCTATGCTTAGCGGGCTAGCGTCACCAAATTCATAATATGGGGACCTCATTCTACATGGCCTCATCTGCTATAGGAGACCTAGACACAGATTTAAGTTCCCAGATGGTGAAGAAGGTGATGTGCGCCCATTGGGCACCTCCATTATGCACTGTGTCGTCTGTCAATTTCGGGATATAGATAAACTAAACTATAACATACATGGAACTTTCTAAAGAAACTAAAATATTTGTTAATTTGAATGAAGATGAGTAGAATGAGGTCCATAGAGGATTAATTTATTGATGCTACCCCACTGTGCCGGGTAGTGTCACTAACTTCACCCTCTGGGGATATAATTCTGCAAATGCCCGGCACCATATTTTTAGGCCTGATATCAGTATAATATCGATTCATTGTGATATACATGTACATGCATGCAGTATAATATCATTGTGATATACATGTACATGCATGTGCAATATGGTGAAAACATGTCTGCAAGAATGTCACAAAGGGCGCTATGAGTCAATGAATACTTAGTGATTATTCCATTATTTTTTGTCAAAACGTACACATTAAAGGTACTCAACCCGATCATACTCTCCTAAATTACTATTTCTTTAGCTTCGGAGGTAAAAACATTTGATTCGAGTCGAGGAACCCACCCATAAAAGCTCAGAGTGATCACATTTCGATTTTTGAAGTTTGTTATTTCTCGAGATCTGCAGTAATAAGTGGCCCAGAAACATGTTGTCAAATGGACGGTCTTGCGGATGAAGATGGATAACTCTAAAATCAAGTGGTTATTATTACCACAAGTAGAGTTCCCTTAGGGAATGTTCAGATAATAAGTATGGTCGTTTGTTGAAGTTATTATCTGAAAATTTCCCACCAATGAATATGAATCCTTATGCTCTTGCGGTATGTTTTTTTATGCTGGTCGTCTGCTTATGTTTCCGCACACCCCTCCAAACAATAATATATAAACTATTCCAATCAATACTTTTATAACTGGGTGGGAGAATCCATTATAGTATAGTTAATCATTTCATGATGGGAGCTGCACCAGTATAGCAATAAAGACCCTGTGCCTGTACATTATCTTATATATGCGAGGCTTCCTATGGGTGACTCACCTGTATCTAAGGATTAACTGTCATGTGGACTGTTTTTATGGAGATGTAACGGTGAGGTAAGTGGACATAACTTGTGTAAAACCCGAAGGGTTTTACATACAAGTTATGTCCACTTACCTCACCGTTACATCTCCATAAAAATAGTCCACATGACAGTTAATCCTTATATTTATATACATTTAGCGAAAAAGCCACTTTTGTAAATATATTTAAATCGAAAAGTGTATCGTGACAAGATCAGCCCAAAATACCCAATAGCACCCTTGGCAAAAGTTAATAGGAACAATTTATCTTCATTTTGAAACCCGATGATGTATTAAGTCAATCCTGCGCGAGTCCAAATGCGCCCAAAACATTACGCGTTCGTCTTTCCAAACCTAATGACGTATCGATGGTGTTATTAGCTTGGTGTTATGAGGCGTTACGCATTCACCGAGAAATAACTGCAACTATAGCCACGTGGGCGCCGACCAATCAGAATGCTGGATTTAGTGATGACAACACTTAGTGTGTAAATATAAGAGAATGCATTGGCACGGGGGTTTCTGTAAAATTTCAGAAGCCTCCAGTCATGGAAGTGTTAACGCTTCACATTAATTCCTCTATTTCGGAATACTCACTCATCAGCAGTTACTTGCCCCTATCCATGACGTCATCCATATTGTCACAATTGTACTGGACGTTACTGTCACATATTATTTTGGCAATAAAATTACGTTTAAAGCCCCACTTAATTTTCGAATCACCGATTATTATTTTTATAGTGCCTTGATATACGGTTTTAATACTAATCTATGCCATGAATTATGATTAAAATACTATAATTCATCACCACTTGAAACATCTGTGTCTCAGAAGATGCCAATAGAGAAATATAAAAAAGCTGAAATCATAGAAGGATTCCTCCCGTTTTGGCTCCAAGTATGCAACAATTCAAACTAAAGATGAATTTTCAACGGAAAGGGAATAACTATATATTTAAGATATCGAGTTATTCCCCTCCATTGAATATAATACACTTTTACTACAATCTAGATGACAAAAACACGTTGGTAACTCAACAAAAACAACATGTTCACAGTTTATTACACCGGATAAGTTGACAATAAAATGTTTTGGAGCTTCCTCTTTGAAATGGTATAAATATGGCATATTGTGGATCATTTGAGTGTTTCTCTGTCTGCCAACGTATACAAGCAAAGAAAGGGCAATTTAAATTTACAACTGCGCTCCATTCTCTGGAACCATGCAGACCAAATATCCAAGTCTTTCGAATTTTCAACTGCACCTCCTTTGGGTTGGACCTTTCCAACTGATATACTCAAGAATGACATAGAGAATACCTACAGTTTTTGTTTGAAAACCGAAATAGCCCATGAGTGTCTGGAAAGAAATATCGAATTTTCACGAGCGGCTACAAGCCGCGAGTGAAAATTCAATATTTCTTTCCAGACACGAATACAGTGAAATAACGCTATCTGGAGTGAAATAACGACATCGTTTTTCACTGTGGCTTCTAAAAGATAACTACAACGATCTACTTTTCGGTAATTTCCCGCTATTTTATGGCCAAGCATATAATACAACTGGGTATTTGGGTCAATTTTCAACATGCCACCCTTATGTTGGAAATTTTATAACGGACGCAGGGGAGGGGTCGTGAACAAATTCCAGGATACACATGGTCCGGGTTATATAGAAAATGATATATCCCAGAAACTATATTATCAACCGTTGGGGCGTTGGGTATAAGAACATCAAGTCCTCATCGGATTGAGAAGCATGCTGACAGTTGCATACCATGTGTCCATTTCAGGCGGGTATCTCACACTCTCAGCTGCAGATAGCACTCGAGCCAGAATCCGCATCAGTTTACTGCGAGAGGATTGCCACACAGAAGAAGGTTCACCCCGATGGGTCCCGACTCAGAATAGCTGAAAAGAAGGCTAAGTTCATGGTACTAGACTTAGGAGGTATGTCAACATACAGCAATTTATTATTGTTTTTTTCAATTCAATTTATTTATTTGTCTTTTTCAATTCAATTTATTTATTTGTCTTCATCAAAATAATTGAGAAAAAAAAGACAACATACTACATTAAATAAACAAAATAGTTATGTACAAATATACCAGTCTCCGGAAGTCTGACTCCCAGTATATATACAACAATTTTTTATAAATATATATGTATTAATCTTAAAATCATAATTATTCCATATACCGGTACTTGGAGTTCTCCCAGTGTCTAATGTGTTCCTTATATTGTAAATGTATACGTATGCACGTGCTATTAAGCATTTATAATTAAGCTAATTAATTTTCGAGTGTATAGTTCATTGCCTTTATGCGTTTAATATGATTGGCTGTGGGGGTGGCTATAGCCCGTCATATAGAGTGCGCTGCTCATATGCCTATGTGCTGTACATGTTCACTTCTAGCTCCCAACCTCACCCCAAAATACCCCATGCATCCCTAATAACAAATAACAGTGGGGTGAATCCTGCGTACCGACCAAGAAAGTATAGAATACTAGCAGGTTAGCCCGCCACTAGCGGCGTTCGTCAGAAACATGACAATTTTTAATTTTTTTAATTAACTTTTAATTAAATTTTGAATGAATTTTTTAATTTAATTTTTTTTTTCAATGTGTTAATATTTAATTTTTGTTTACAACATGAGTTAAATGTGCATTTTTAATTTACTGGATTTTTGAATAAATTTTTTGGATTAATTTTGGGTTTTTCAATATTTGACCCGATTAGACCTTATTTTACCCGATTAAGGTGAAGAAGACATAAGAATCACACAACACGCAGTACCCGTCCCTAAAAGAGGTATGATTTAAGGTACATCGGGCGGAAAAACTGACCTGATGAAAATTTCCCCCGTTCCTAGGAACGACACACATAAGAATCACACAACACGCATTTTTTTTTCACACAACACGCAGTACCCGTCCCTAAAAGAGGTATGATTGAAAATTTCCCCCGTTCCTAGGAACGACAGACATCAGAATCACACAACACGTTAATTCTGCCTTTTTAATCGAGATAAATGCATTTCGCGTTTTGCATCCGTAGTTTCGTACGCATGGTTAACCGTTTAGCAACGTCGATGGCACTAAAGAGCGTTAGTCGGTTAACAACTCCAAATATGGTCAATATAAAGATCGTTGATGCCTTAACCCCCCGAAGTGCCATTTGCGGCGATCTTGATGATTGGGAGTGGATAATGAGTGATCAGAGCTTGTCCAAAATGCGATGTAGACGACCCCCGTGGGCTTTTACCCTTATATACGAAATTTGAGCTCGATCCGCGCAACCGTTTTCGATTCTATGAAGTATACACATATATATACACACACACACCCACACACACACACACACACACACACACATATATATATATATATATATATATATACTAGCCGATGAGCCCGACGTTGTCCGGGCTATTCAAAAACAAAATTTCAAGTCGATAGCTCCACCCGTTTCCGAGATCTATCGCAGTGCTAACGTAGAGGGCGCTACATGGAGTTTGATACATGGTCTGTATACTTATCTTAGTCATAATAAATATGTACAAACATAACGAAGTTCTCGTGTGTTTTGTAGGTGGCACAGCCGACATAACAGTTCACCAGAGACAAGCTGATGGATCCCTCTCAGAGTTATACCGCGCATCTGGGGGTTCATTCGGTGGCACAAACGTCGACAGAGAATTCAAAATATTGCTGGGGGATATCCTGGGTGATGGTGCCTCAGGCAAACAGCGCCTGGAGAGGTTCGAGCGAGAGCACCCAGAGGCAATGTTCGAATTCCTACAGGAATTTGAAATAAAGAAAAGGGAGGTGGCATCTGAAAAAATATCCATCCGGGTACCTAGGGCGTTTAATGACTGGGCCAAAGAACTCGAGGGAGAAAACGCGCTGACTAAACTCGTATCGGCATGTACCAAACATGGAAAGATAACTCTGGCCGGGGATAAGATGCGACTCGGTGTTGCTACAATGAGGCAGTTGTTCCAACCAACGGTGAACGAGATTCTGAAGCACTTAGAAATGTTGTTTACCGAAAAACCAGTATCGGAGATAGATACCATTCTTATGGTCGGCGGCTTCTCGTCTTCTAAATATGTCCACGATGCCGTCATGGGAAATTTTCCAACAAAACAGATTTTCGTTCCGGAACAACCAGACCTGTCGGTCGTCATAGGAGCCGTCATGTATGGCCACAACCCTGGAATAATATCGTCACGAATATGTAGATTCACGTACGGTGTCGAGGGCTGCACTTATTTCGACCCAGACGATCACGACATATCGAAAAGGGAAATACTTCCGGGCGGAACGGCCGTCTGCAACCAGTTGTTTTTCAGCCTAGTCGAGGCTGGCGTGGAGGTCAGAGTCGACAATCCGATAGATGCTGGGACGTTGAGTCCGGCTGAAGCCGACCAGACAGATATGCCATTGGAGATATATTCGTCTGTCAGTCGCTCGCCCAAATACACTACTGATCGTGGATGTGGACTATGTGGAAACATTCTTGTTGAAATGCCTGATATTTCCGGCGGTTTGGACAGAACAATAAACGTGTCCATCAATTTTGCAGGGACGGAGTTAGAGGTTATTGCTGTCGACACTAACTCGAAAAAAGTGTATGATACCAGAGTGAACTTCCTTGATTAGGAAATATACATGTACCCACAGTATATGGAATCACTGACAATATAAATAAAAAAAACTTTAACCCTTCTATGGCTGGAGCTTCCTGAAATTTTGTTAAAACCCTGTGCCAATGCATCATCTTATATATTTTTATTATTATAGGGAGCCTCGCTTATATCTAAAAGAATACATTGGCCTAACAACATTTGCCTTGACACTGTAAGCCAGTGCATATGGGAGACTCACGTATAGAAGAGAATGCACTGACACAGGGTTGTTAATGCTGCATCAGCGCAGCTCCCGGCATGAAAGGGCTAAAACAACTATTCAATTTCTCAGATATATATCATACCCTTTATATATAGTAATGGTACTATAGTCAGGAAAGACGCTGAGGTTTACCACTTTTAGAAAAATTGATTGTACTCTTTTGTCTTGGTCTACGGAAATAAGGAGATATGATTAGGACAATTCTTCAAGAAATCCACTTTTAACCCAACAGAAGGGCCCTGTGCCAATGCATTCTCTTATATATGCGAGTCGACCATAGGCCAATGCATTCTCTTATATATGCGAGGCGACCTATGGTCGACTCGCATATATAAGAGAATGCATTGGCACAGGGCATAACTGTAACTATCACAATGTGGTCAAGGAGCCGGTTCCAATGATATCCATATTTGTATGGTTCTATTGAGACAGACCGAAGATATTTTAGGCTGTTGAAGCTTTATTTGGCCGGTTTGTTGGGTAAAGGGTTAATTCGTAAATGCATCGATTTGTTTGATTTGTGTTTATATCGGAATTCGTTGTCGGTTTTCTTCTATCGAGTCTGCCTTTGTCCAAATCGTCCAAAACACTATTAATGATGTCGATAATAATACTTGTATGGCCATTTAAGATATTTCTGCTCCGACAGTATGGGCTTCCTTGTGGAAATCCTTGTGACGTCACCAATATTTAACCCTTCCATGACTGGAGCTTCCTGAAATTTTGCGAACACCCTGCGCCAATGCATTCCCCCATAGGGACCCTTGCATATATGAGATAATACATTGGGCTAACAATATTTACTTTGACCTTGTAAGCCAGTGCATTCTCTTACATATGCGAGATTCCCTGTGAGAGACTCGCATAATATAATATAAAGCACTGGCCCATTATTTTTAATGCTGCACCAGCGCAAGGGTTAAAATATTTCTAGTATATGGGCTTCTTTGTGGAAATCCCCGAGACGTCACCAATATTTTTCTGGGATGCATGACCAACCTCGGCGTCTTTCTTAACTAGTACGGTAGTACCATCACTATATATAAAGGGTATGGTATCTTAGGCAATCAATGTTTATTTTCAAGTTTCGATATTTATATTGTTAGTGATTTCAAGGACTGTGATGTACCTTGCTAGCACGATGCCACTGTCAAAATGATTTAACCCTTTCAGTGCCAAGACCGATTTTTGTATCAACCCATATTTCCTTGATCATTTTTCAAATTTATTGATTATAATAATGTGATACATTGATGGCTCTTTCCATCAATGTATCACATTATTATAATCAATAAATTTGAAAAATGATCAAGGAAATATGGGTTGATACAAAAATCGGACTTGGCACTGAAAGAGTTAACCGTGATTCACTTTAAAGCTTTAATCTTTGCTTGAATTTGTTATGTTGTAACATGTTCTTTTAAGCGCATCATACTTTTGTTTTTAAATATATTTAGATGGAGGCAAATACCCAGGCCCATAGGTTGGGTGGTGGAATGAAATATAAATATGTTTACCAAACTAGAGGGCCATATCGTTAACGCCATCCGAATTTTTGCTCAAAAAGTCAAGTTTGAGCTATTGTCATGGGTTGGAGTCCGTGTGACCATCCGTCCGTCACCAATTTCCTTTGGTACACCCTACATGCTGCATCCCTCCTCCGATCATCACCAAACGTCATACGGATCTTCAGGATGTCCTCTAGATGGGATCCGAAATTCGTTACCAAATTGCAGCCATCTTCGATTTCAAATTTAAATTCATCGGCACACCATGCAGCCTACTTTTATGGGAGAATTGGTTTGAAAATTCAGTCATGTTAGGATCACTTCTAGATGGCAGCTATTGAATTTGAACGATATCGGATGAAAAACATAGTCGCCGGCAGCCATCTAGATTTATACTCTTGGCATGACTAAATCTTTGAAGACCACCCACTTCAACCGATCTCACCAAACTTCACATGGATCCTCGGGGTGACCACTAAATGGGAGCCATCGAATTTCTTTTAAAAAAACATGCCTTGAATTTTACTCTTTGCATGACTAAATCCTCCTGCAAAACTACTGGCCACATCGCTCATCAGATCGTCACCATTGGTCTCCGTTGTTGCTGTAGCAATACATTGACTATTAATATGACAAAAAGTAAGTATATGCATGTTATTACACCCAAATGATATGTGAAATTCCTCGGAATCATTATTGATGACCTTCAAATGTCACATATCAATGATAAAAACAAGCATATCCAATGTAATGTTCTGCATCAATAAGGTTAAGCGAATACTTCCCAAAAACTTTGTACTTTTCTCTAATCCATTCATCGCATATATGTGTTGCCAATTTGGGGTCATGTTGATACTGGAAATAATATTTTGAAACAACAGAAAAAGCCATCCGAGTCACACAGATCCCCTTTTCCGGAAAGAAAATATTCCGAGATTTTATGACATGTATCAGTTACAATCGGCTGCATTGGTATTTGACTTGGGAAATCTTCCGAAACTATTTGATAATTCGTTTGAACATACGACTGCCAATACTCGACAGGCAATTTGAAAGCATTAACCCCGAGAACGGCTTTTACTTTTATATTACCCAAACACACGTTCCCGTTCATATGGAACTCATTGGATAAAAGGTGCCAACATATCATATTCCGAAAGATTAAAAAAAGAATTGAAAAATAAATATTTATCGCAATACTCGACAAAAGTTAAATGCAACAACACATTTTGTTAAAACTGTAAAATGGAAGAAATAAATAGCATGGACCCCTAATCTTCTCAGCATTGTAATATGGTATGTTCACCTTAAAGTGATGCGAAACACTCCGGTAGATATGGAGAATAATCTTGCTCAAAGTAGTTATTTTTTTTACGAATATTAATCCAAAGTGACAACACACACCGTCAGTCTTTTATATTAATTAAATGCAATGACTCTAGACGGCGAAATCATTTGCGTTAGTTTATCGCCGATTGTTGCGTCCCCAATTGAGATGTAAATATTTACAATTGAGCGTATTTCAGACGATGTTTTTTGTGGAGTGGAATGGTCGATTCATTTGAAATTTTCGGTGATCTTAGTAGAATGATATATTCACCAGGTTGGCATAGCGCCTGAGTCCTAGTTTATCAGTTTATCGCACTCGAACATGTCCATAATATGTCTTTAACATGTTGGTTAGAACTTGCTCTCACATGACGATACATGAATTACTCGATAGCCTGAAACAAAATATCAACTTTAGCAACATCGTTCTTTCAACGAATTTCATAATCGGAAGCCATTTTTTTTCTTAAACAGTGAACAATCGAAACAGCCCAACCATACCCCCATCAGTCCGACCATACCCCTCAGCCCGACCATACCCCCATCATTAGTGACAGGTTTGTAATAAGCCCATGAAAACAACCAATTCATATGTACCATGACATATATAGGTACATCCCACAAGTGGTTTTGGTACATTATTTGACTACTGTGAACTATATTCCACCATCATCTCCATTATCATTTCACTTTATTAGTTACCACTTTTATGTTTGTGTACGTAGGGGGCGACACGAAGACGGCACACCTGGGCCATGTCGCTCCTGCATGTATACTCTGTTTTTGTCATAAGCTTGTAAATATTGTAAAAATAAAGAATCAACACCAAACTTCATATGGATCCTCATGGTGACCAGTAGATGGGAGCTATCCAATATTTCCCAATTTAGTTTAAAATATGGCCGTGCCAGCGCCCATCTTGGATTGTACTCTTTACATGACTATAAATCCCTCATCTGATCGCGACCAAACTTCTTACGTTTTTTCGGGCCTCTACATGGGAGCCACCAAAGTTGTCAAAAATTCGTTAAAATACATGACCGCCAGCAGCCATCTTGGATTTCATTAGTTTGTTTTTAAGTACATGTGTAATTTAATAATATGGAGTATGTCACACGATATGCACGATCCAGTAAATTCACAGTCGAATGTGAACATTTTAGTTCCACAGAAAGGTGCAGATGGGGTGTAACGGACAAACGACTTTAATAAAAAAAAAAACAGGAAAATCCTTACATTCAGTATGTGATGACGGTAGTCGGTCCAGCGTACCGAGAGATAACATTCCTTGTTACTGATATTTTTATGATGAAAAGTTATTCTGATTCCAAATGTGTATGTACAATTTCAGCGATCGCGTGCAACAACTTTATAATTTGCTGATTGTGTGTATATTGTAAATTAATTTATCGTATCCTAAACCCAGTCAAACATGTAGATGAACACGCGCGTACAGTCAACAATCAGGACAATCACGAACAGAATCCCGAACATAACAATCTCGGCAACGAATCCCACGGGATTTCTGAGTGGCGACTGGTCCCCAACCGTCACACGTGACCTTCTGTACTTGCTCGTGTTCTTAATGTCGATAATCAGATCCTCGATAATTGCTTTCCGTCGATAATACAACTGACTGTGATTAACCACCGGATGTGTATCGCATCGGCATCTACATAACCTCTTATCTACTGACGCTGACGTCATCGATGTCGCAGACGATATCATGCCCGAGGTTATCGTTCTCGTCGCCGACACAGTTGATGTCGTCGTTGTTGATGTTATTGCAATTGCTGTTCTTGTTTTTGTTATTGTAATAGTTGTTGACGTCGTTGTTGATGTTGTCGTCGTCGTTATCGTCGTGGTTGTTGTCGTTGATGTTGTCGTCGGTGTTGTTGTTGTTGTCGTCGTAGTTGTTGTTGTCGTCGTCGTAGTTGTCGTTGTTGTTGTCGTCGTAGTTGTTGTTGTTGTCGTTATCGTCGTGGTTGTTGTCGTCGTAGTTGTGGTTGTTGTCGTTATCGTCGTAGTTGTTGTTGTTGTCGTTATAGTTGTTGTTGTTGTTGTTGTTGACGTTGTTGTTGGAGCTAATAAATTTGCAAAAGGTTTCGTCATCAATTTATATCTTGTATGTATTTATTCGTTTTATAGAAATGAATGTAGTGGGTGTGTGTTATTGGGGGATACGGCGCTGTGGTCGTTAATGAATGTAGTGGGTGGGTGTTATTGGCACTGTGGTAGTTAATGAATGTAGTGGGTGTGTGTGTTATTGGGGGATATACAGCGCTGTGGTCGTTAATGAATGTAGTTGGTGTGTGTTATTGGCACTGTGGTAGTTATGGCACATTGTATGCGAAGCGGTTTACACTAAATGTTCCCCAAAGACCACGGAGCCTATCCCCAATAACACACCCACTGCATTCATTTCTTATATTTATTTAGCTTTTTGATTAGTTATTTCCATACAAAAAACATGAGTGTATTCGTAGTGATTTTCCAAAATTCTGACGAGAATTTGAGACTAGCCCACGCAGAACATTAAGTCAGTCCAATATAAGATTTCCAAACTCTTAGTTACGATAACGTGATCGATAAATAAATGGCTTCAGAACTTTTCGGCTGAACTTTTAAAAGCACGCCCAATTATTCTGCTGACCACGTTTAGGTATTAGTTCAGATTAGGTCAACAGTTTGTAACTTCCTGCTCGTGTTACACACTGTGCATTATTGGGATGTAAACCGGGTGGCCCAATTGGCAGTTGACCAATCCACAAATAGGATTCAGTGTAACACAGACGGACTATGTCAATATTAAACTTTAAAGATGGTCTATCTCGATATTTTCTTATATAATGCGATAATAAAGTGGGACATTTTTTCGCTACTATTTTCAGATGTTTTAGATTGAGTTATTGACTCATGGTGCGATCCGAACGAACGCGAGCAGTTCAATTTCGCAAATTGATTGTATGTATATTATACCAGAACATTCGAAATAAAATCAACATTAATTCTAGAAGCGTTTCCAGACAGGGGTCTTCGGTTCATGAAGAGATAGACCATCTTTAAGCGATAAATGTTCACTGATCGTCTTTTATTTGATCACATAATTAGCCCCTAAACCCGGCATCATAGTTTTAGTAAGACACACGTGTATCATCGGCACGCACAAAGACGTAAGAACTTAGCGCAATGATGTCGATGTCAATGCCGGAACTTTATTATTAAATTAATTAGAATATAATTATGTATAAGGATAGATTTCTGTCGAGTTCGTTAGTGCTGACTGAGATAAACATGGGTGATAAGGGTCGTTGAACAATTTTGTAAAATGAAAAGACACATTTAAAGTGGAACTATATTTTTTCTTGAAGGTGTCTTTACTTTCTCTTTAGATGTGATAAGGAAATCAGTAGTAATTTGTTTTAACCCCAGCCGTTTCGATATCGTTTTTCCTTGCTAAAAGGTGTGATGATTATGTGATAAATTGGATCTCAAATTCGTCGCAATTATACACGAATCGAATTTAGAGCACTCGGTTAATACATTTATATAGAATTGCGACTCTATACGGGGGTGGGGGTAATACAAATTTTGCAGGAAGGTATGCCTGGGTGGGTGGGTGCTCCGAGAGGCAAAAAACCCGCATTTTTTACAACCTCATGCAAATTTTGTACTATAGAGACCTTCTGTGCCCATATTTGACATTGACATTTGTATAAGGATTAACTGTCATGTGGACTGTTTTTATGGAGATGTAACCGTGAGGTAAGTGGACATAACTTGTGTAAAACCCGAAGGGTTTTACATACAAGTTATGACCACTTACCTCACGGTTACATCTCCATAAAAATAGTCCACATGACAGTTAATCCTTATATTTATATACATTTAGCGAAAAAGCCACTTTTGTAAATGTAATTAAATCGAAAAGTGTATCGTGACAAAAACAGCCCAAAATACCCGATAACACCCTTGGCAAAAGTTAATAGGAACAATTTCTCTTCATATTGAAACCCGATGATGTATTAAGTCAATCCTGCGCGAGTCCAAATGCGCCCAAAACATTACGCGTTCGTCTTTCCAACCCCAATGACGTATCAATGGTGTTATGAGCTTGGTGTTATGAGGCGTTGCGCATTCACCGAGAAATAACTGCAACTAGCCACGTGGGCGCCGACCAATCAGAATGCTGGATTTAGTGATGACAACACTGAGTATGTAAATATAACAGTTTAAAACATATTATAACTGCAAAAACAAAACAAAACACCATATTCATGTTACTTGGACATCATATGGGCATAGATGGCATTAAGCTGGCATGCCCGACACCCTTTGGAAAGAAGCTTCGAGAAATGTAAAATTTAAATAAATAAACTTAGATCATCGTTTGCATAATTATGGATCAAGAGCGAGCAAATGTCTCGAACATTAATTTGACTAACAATGGCTAGAAAATAACTGTCATCAGTGCATCAAACTAATTAGTGAATTATTTGCATGTGTAACAACTCAGATGATCTGTTACTCTCACAACAGCAACAAAGTACCCAAGTCTGGCATAGTGACTGCTTGTCATTTAGTATAATTGAAGTTGCTCCACCAGACTATCAAAAGTGGTATGGAATACTGCCAGATAATGGCTGGTTGACCGACTAACAGGAAATAGTTAGAAATGGTGTGCATCATGCGCAATGACGTAGGCTTGCAGATAAAATAAAATAAAATAAAATATAAAGTAATATTTCATTCGCAGCCTGGTAAGTTATCCTTTCTATGTATTCATTTTCAAAATATGTCAACTCTTGTTGAATTGGAGCTTAACAACTGGTATGTCATGGATATGTCTACAAAATGTCAACAGTTACTCGAACGTGAAGATTGAGATCACTGTCCTGAGATGTTATCTGCTTAAAATGTATGACAGCCAAAACTCATGTTTGGTTCATGTAATATATTGCAGGGGAAATGATATCTCACTGGATATGCAGAGGATATGCTGGGAAATTCATAATTTGTTTTTTGAAAATTGGATGCATATATACCTTATATAGTAGGTTTATACAGTAAGTTATACTAGTGTTCTGTGTTCAGCTAATCTGATGGGTTACTGTATTTGTCCACTATATCGATGCATTAGAATTTCCATATAATAGTGTCGAATTTGATTACCCAGGTAGACCTAGCATACTCTTATCAAACACTCACCTGGAAACTCCAATATATGTGGTAGACGAATGCCTATCAGCCAGTATTTGAAAACAATCTTCATATTTGCCTATATTAACAGTTGTTTTTCAATTACAATAGCTTCTAAAACAGGTTAAACTGTCATTAGGTTTTATGCGGTTTTAGACCAAAATTAGTTAAATTTGGGGGTGGGTGCCAAAAGTATCATAATGATTGGGATTAAAAACATTATTTTATTTGCAGGTTTGGTGGTGTTGGGTCCCCGAAAATGTCAGATGCAAAAAAAAGGCTTACCTACCTGCAAATATTTTACTACCCCCTGCTCCATATATGAAGAAATGGACCATCTTTAAGACACATTGGCTGCGTAACCGGGGTGGTGGGTCGGTCTTTCTCGCCCTCATCATTCTCACACCAAGGCTCGTATTCACCAACCGACAAGCATGCAAATAGTGTGTCTGTCATTGGCAGAATGAGGTCACCAGACCGTGAATGTGAATGTATCCCATACAGCGGACTAGCATCACCAAATTCAACCTCTGGGGATTTCATTCTGCTTATGCTTCATCTTCTGGGAGCTATCTATAGTATCAAATTAACATTATTTTTCGTTACTTTTTACCTATATCCCCCTAATATGCAGAAGTTATTTCTTGAAGATGTCTTTACTTCCTCTTTGGTTGTGATAAGGAAATAAATATTTATTTTGTTAACCCAGCCGTTTCCATGTCTTTTTTTGTGTATGCTAAAATGTGATTATGTGATAAAATGGATATCAAATTCGTCGCAAGCCTATCCCAAATTTATTAACCTCGTCCACTAAATTCGATTCAAGACTCGCTATAAAGCTCGGCTCGAATCGAATTTAGTGCACTCCGTTAATAAATTTCGTATAGAATTCCGACTCATTTCTCAGCCTGCTTAACAAATCTAACAAAAACCATCGCGCATACCTTGCTTAGTTATATTAATTATAAGAAAATACATAGGCTATCATCTACATGTATGTTGATTTGCAAAAGCGACGAGAATTCATCTAAACTGGCCGTTAAATAGAGGATCTCACATGAGTTTCTAGTTTATACGGAAAAAATAGTTCACTAAATTCGATTTGATCCGAGGTTTACCGAGGCTCAAATATAATTTAGAGGACGAGGTTGATAAATTACGTATAAAATAGGACGAGTGTGAGATACCTTTTATCACATGATCAAATAAACCCGAAGCAACGCGCAATATTCATCGAAAACAACAATCATAAACTACAGCGATCGCAAGTTATTTGAAGAACGCCGTGACGTCATCGCACGCGCTGATATTAAACGTGTCTATTACCGATAATTATGAAACTGCTTTTATGGCCAAATTATGTGATAAATAGTAAATTAGCAAGAAAATGAGAAGATAATATTTTGTTATGTCCTAAATTAGCCATCGTAGGAACGTAAGTTATATACACTGATATAATTATTAGAACACATGCAATAATTGCTGTTGAAATACTTTTCTTCCCAATCATTTGGAATGGTGTTCGGTTATGAATTCAGCGAATGCTGATTTCCTCCCAGCTGCGGTTCACCTTATAATATCATATTTATGGGAGATTTAGTTTAAACAGTACTTATTCCATGTAATCTATCTATATGAAAGCCAAGTGTCTGTGTGTGTGTCTGTCTGTAACTCCTTCACGCTTTTGGTACGTTTATAACTTTTCACTCCTAGTTTCCAATTTAGCCCATATTAGGGACAAACTAAGAGACACATACATGTATAGCACATTGCTCAAGGGTCACGATGGCGATATTATCCGTACGATTAAGAATTGATTTACCATACGAATGCACGGGCGCCACTGAGAGCAATGTATATATGTAAGATAACTCTATATAGATATATGGCATGATTTATATAAGATAGGGTCATGCCGCCTGTTCCAGTTAACCGACGAAATGGTCCTGTGCAGACACATTAGCTGCCCATTGTGGAACGTATTACAATCGTCCTGCGCAGACACATTGGTTGTCCACAATGGAACATATTACAATCGGCATTGGCTGTCCACTATGGAACGTATTACAATCGTCCTGCGCAGAAACATTGGCTTGCCACTATGGAACATATTTCAATCGTAAATAATCGACGAAAAGATTCTGCGAGAAAAAAGAAAAAAAATTAGGTACATGAGGCAGATGATCTATCTAAGCCATGTTATGTTCTGGTAACGTAACAAACGTTATGTTCTGGTAACGTAACAAACGTTATGTATGGTAACGTAACAAATATTATATTATGGTAACGTAACATACGTTATGTTGTGGTAACGTAACAAACATTATGTTCTGGTAAAGTGACACACGTTATGTTCTGGTAACGTAATATACGTTATGTTGTGATAACGTAACAAACCTTATGTTCTGATAACGTAACAAATGTCATGTTATGATATCATAAACAAACGTTATGTTCTGGTAACGTAACAAACTTATGTTCTGGTAACGTAACACACATTATGTGCTGGTATATCGTAACAAACGTTATGTTCTGGTAATGTAACAAACGTTATGTTATGGTAACGTAACACACGTTATGTTCTGGTAACGTAACAAACATGTTCTGGTTTCGTAACAAACGTTATGTCCTGTTTTCGTGACAAACGTTATGTTCTGGTAAAGTGACAAACGTTGTGCTCTGGTAACGCATATAATTATATACTAATTATAGATCTGAGATACAAGTAGAAGTTTTGTAAAAAAGGTAGATATTATGTCGGTAAATATTGTGTTTGAAATCGACGGTCTTTTTTATCTCCTGTAGTAAAGCATGGGCATCGAGCCAGTGTTCTTCGGGAATGTTTTTTCATTATAAGTTGTCGAACAGTTTATTCGAAAATTATGTAACAGTGTTGTAAAATATAGCATTTACTCAGGGGGGAGTCGGACAAAATATGCAGGTACGTATGCTGATTTTCGACTTTCGACCCTTGTTTGGACCCACCCACCCCCGCGTCCAATTTTTATTCCGTTTTCGGCAGTTTTTTCCGACCATTTTTGGACACCCACCCCCCCCCCCCCCTTTTAACACTGAAACAGAGATTTGCGGGGGGGGGATTCACTGTAAACAGCTGTATATGAATTTCTGTGCATACTATTTGTCATGGATGTTATCATTGACATGTAAATAGGATCGAGTCATTTTGGGGTCATTCGGCCAAAAAACATGGCTGCCAGCAGCCATCTTGGATTTCAAAATTCAATCCATTAGCATGGGCTACAAGCTATACTGTTCGTCTGATCATCATGAAATTTGTCATTTATGTTAATATTGACATATATATGTGTTTTAAGCCAAACTCATTGCAAAAACAGTCAAAAAGACTTGCAGGAAAAATATTTTTGAGGTTCTATCGATCACCCACCCACCCCGGCACACGTGCCCGGAAAAAACTGTTTTCCACCCCCTGATTTACTCGATCAAATGGCGTTGGAATTTTAGGAATCGGTTCAGGCGTTTGTGAATTATGGCCGTCAGAAACGAGGAGGTATAACGACCATTTTGCTAAGAACAGATCTATTACGTAACTGTTTCAGAAATGGTCCCATCGTAACCATATGTTCGTGTACAGTTGCACATGTCCAATTAATTTACACACCGTACCTTCACGCACGGTGAAGCACCTTATCTAAACATGGCTAATATATCGTACCTATTTCACAATTTGTTCCCACATAACCAGCTGTGCATGAACATCTGTACATGTCCAATTCATTTACACAAGTTCCACTCACACATGGCGATGACAGACACTCGTCTAAATCTGTAAGATATAAAATATATATAAAACAAGAAAACCATAGTCAGAAATGGTAACGCCCTCAAGGTCATATTATCGAACATAATATCTAATATATATACTATATAATATAATATACCGGTTTCATGAATGCATCACCTCAGAATTCCGTTAAAACCCAACTAATCATTCAAATTAGTACAACAACACCGCTTATCACTGAAGGTTTCTCATCCACCTCACCAGGAAGCCTCTAACTGCGGAACAAAAATATATTAATCGGATAAAAAACACCCCGATACTTCGCAATACGACCTTTAGTCTACATTCCAACTGAAACACTATACTTCATCAGCAATGTTAGCTGTTATATTATGCATTGTGTTCCCGCAATACAATCTTCAAATAAAAATAAAAAAGCCATTGTTCACACCTAAATATCGAAAGCAATTAACGCGGTCATAAAAGTTACACAGTGCAACAATGAGACATCCGAAGATACATCGGCGAATACTTCAATTCTTTATTCTTTATTTTCTCCGTCCACTAATATGTGGAACTGGAGGTGGACATATATAGCATCACAATTATATAATGTCAACAAAAGTTTAAAAATAATAGAGATAAATAAAGTAGGGAAACTCACACACAAAAGATAACAAATTCGAGATAATAACAGAGAAATATAATTAAATTAAATACACACTTAGCTGGGAAAGCTGCGCTGGGACCATGTTTATATACGTACAGGAGGGCATGCATGTAGATTCAATTTAAACCAATTTAAATGGCTGCTTTGGTAACTATTTCCGATGCAAATCTGGCTAATTTCAACATGTTTGTTTTATTTCCGTCATTAAAAAGAGTTTTTAGTTTTTCATAAGTCGGATTACTTTGAAAGTATGTTTTCAGATAGGTTCTTCGGAAGGACGAAAGTTCGTTGCATATGAATAGATAATGGTATTCGTTGCCCGGTGTATCCTCACCGCAAAGATGGCAACGTGAACAAGGAACTTCTGAGTTTTTCCAACTGGAAACTTCAATAGGGAGCCGATTATTTCTAGTTCTCAATTTGATCAGGTATGAACTGAATTTTGGCGGCAGTTGTAAAAGATATTTCTCTATGCCAAAAGATATTTTAAAATTTTTATATAGACTACATTTTGAGCTCTGGGCTAAAGTTTCGTTCCATGATTGCAAGTATTGGTCCTTTAACGACTGTTCAACATATCGAGCAAGGTATTTACCATCACCAACCGACTGAGCATCCCATATATAGGTGAGACCACATTTATTGAGTATACCTTTTACTCTATTAAGCCATGGGTGTTCAATCCCAGATCGAAGGGCATAAGAGTACAAATATTGGTATACAACACTCGACAGATTATATGAATATCGGTTGACAAGTTTCGCCCATAATCTTATCATAGACGTTTCAATATGAATATATATCGGATAGCATCCACTTTCTCCATAAACCATACAACTAGGCGTACTCGGTTTCATTTTTAAGATTATTTTCAAAAATTTTAGTTGCACCCGTTCAAAGCAATCAGTTTTCTCAAACCCAAACACATCACACCCATATAGCATCACTGGGAGGACCATTTTATTAAAAAGGTCAATTTGGAAATCGAAAGCAAGATTATATTGTCTTATTTTCCTTATCACGCCAAACATAGACGAAATCGCTTTTTTCTCATTATTGCGTCTTGCTCTGTAGAATGAGCCAGTGTGGAAAAAAGGTATCCCAAGATATTTGTATTCGTTCACTACCTCGATGTTGGAATCGCCCAGCTTGAATTTTTGTTGTTTTATGTGTCGGTGCGAGGAAGCAAAAATTATCACTTTCGTTTTGGCAGTGTTAACGGTTAATCTCCAGTCTTCACAGTATTCATAAAATGCATTTAAAGCTTTCTGTAGGCCATCCTTAGATTCAGCTAGCAGTACAGTATCGTCAGCATATAGAAGTACAAAAATTCTTAGATAAATCGCCACTGTGTTTTCTATGTCATTAGATATTTCTTTTAGGCCGTCAATGTCCTTACTTAAGAGGAAAGATTCAATGTCATTTAAAAATAGACAGAATAGCATCGGTGATAAGTTCGCTCCTTGCCTAAGGCCGACATTACTTGTGAAATAGTCCGAGTGCAGCTCACCTACCTTAACTCGTGACTTAATACCCTGGTAAATATTATGTACAACATTAAAAAATTTACCATTAATTCCCTGCATCTGGAGCTTGAACCACAACCCGGCACGCCACACTGAATCAAATGCCTATAAATCTATAAATGCACAGAATATCTTTTTCTTCATATGTTTAGTAATGTTGATTAAGGCAGACAACGTAAATATATGGTCAGATGTCGATAAGCCAGTCCTGAAACCCGTTTGCGCATTGGATATTACGTTATTTGTTTCAACGAATGTTCTGAGTCTGTTATCAAGGATTCGCGTAAACAACTTCCCAAGACAACTTAATAGTGTTATAGGACGATAATTTTCGCAGTTATGCATATCTCCTTTGTTTTTATAGATGGGGCTAACTGTTCCTATGAGCCATTCGGACGGGATTATACCACTATCAAAAATCCAGTTGAAGAATTCTACATAAATCGGGAGTAAAAGGTCTAGAGACACTTTGATGTGTTCATTTAGTATATCATCATTTCCCGGGCTTTTGTTATTTTTTATTTTCCTGCAAGCATTCCTAATTTCTTCTTCTGTTATAGGGATATTAATTTCTGGAGTTTCCATCACGGTGCTATTTAGCTCAATCGTGTCAAAGTCACTATCAGCGCGGGCGTCATTGACAACTTTGCGCATATGTTCAGCAAAGCTATTGGCGTCGATCAACGGTTTTACCGTTGCTTTGCGGTTAAGAATTTTCCAGTAATCTCTTGGATGACTGCTTTTCATAGCTTTAAGTTTTTTAGAAAAGTGAAAATTATATTTCAGAATACTGTGGTTCATTACATTTTTATATGTTTTGCTACACTCTCGCAATGTGGCTGATGATTGCTCGTTTTTTGTCTTTTTATTAAATTTCCGCGCATTTCTAAATTTTGATCTTGCATCTTTACACGCTTTGTCAAACCATGGCTTATGTCTATGTCCATGTTTATTTTTTCGCCAAGTACCGAATGATTGCGTTGCAGAGGTTTTGTAAAGTCGTTGGATTTCATCGGCTATACCGTCAATATTGTGTGCACTTTTATCTAGTAAATCACGTTTGAGTGTGCTTATATCATCGCGGTTGAGATTTTCTACAAAAATATCACATTTAGATTGGTTCCACAGTTTAGTTCCGTGTGTCGCGGCAGGTTCCGGATCAAGCTCCAGTGGATGCGTACATGTGTTAGTATTTTCGCATTTCAGTGTAAGGCAGAGGGGGGAATGTACATCGGATAGGGTGTGGCAAAAATCGGGCACAACAAATTTATGTATCGGATTCAGTAAGTCAATTTCAGAAATAGCATAATCAACCAAACTACTGTTCCTACTTACATCCTGCAAAAAGTCTAACCGGTACGCATTATAGCGAGTACGTTATTGATCAAAGTTGCCCCGTAGCTCGCATGACATCGCCAGATCAGCCTCGCAGTATAGATCCTAGATGACGTAATAAGGTTGTGTCGAAAACACTGGTGATTTTACCTGTAATTTTCTCGTGCAATTCCACCCCTGTTTTATTCAAGGCAGTTTTCTGGTATCTAGTAAAAAAGACTGCGTGTTCCCAAAACTTATTTGTACTCCCTTCGAAGCCATTGAATATTAAGATAGATTCAGGGGGTGTCCAACCCCCCCTCCCAACTTTGGTCAAATATTTAACAGTTGGAAATTTCATGCCTGACACAACATTAGTTGGGAATTTTACATCATTGCTTGATTTTCCAACCAGTAATTAATTGGGAATGTGTTGTATTTAGACCAACATTGGCATATTGTTCTACTTGCGGTTTGATAAAATGACCACAAGTCAGCTGCGTAAGTTGGAAATTTTCCAACGTTAATGGGGTGTACATCGTTTGTAACAATACCCACTGTATGTACATCGTTTGTAACAATGGCGCTGTTTTCCTGCCTAATTTGGGTACGATTATTTGTTACTTTGTTCTGGACACCCCAGTGGAATGTTCCACAAAACTTTAAAGATGGTCTATCTCTTACTATAACAAGTTTTATAAAGTTGTCTGCAAACGCTTCTATCAATTAATATCAATTTGGGACAATTTACGGCTCGCATTCTTTCTGAGCGTACCATGCGGCATAACTCTAGCTAAAAAAATTACAAATAGTAACGAAAACATGTCCAACGTGATTATCGCATTATATAAGAAAAACATCGATATAAAATCAATATTAATTGATGGAAGCGTTTCCGGGCAGGTGTCTTCGATTCATATCTATTATTTTTAACCCAGAAATTATATAAAACGTGTTTAGGAAGAGATAGGTAATCTTTAAATGTGGAATGTATTTTCATCTTTTATTTTCGTAGGTTTTGTTCCTTACCTTGTGGGTAACATGCGTTGTCCCGGAGAAATGAGTTGTCGTATATAGTCGTGGCAGATTTATCTGGATCAGCTGTAAACACAAAACAGTATTATCCCCATATAATAATTACTGACTGAATCAGCTGTAAGCATGAAACATTGGTAACCTTATATATGGTCGTGGTATATTTATCTGGAACAGTTGTCAAGATAAAACAGTGTTACCCATATCATCACTGACTCGTTCTCCTACTATTTCATTTATTTTCGCTGCACAGTATTTGGCAATCTCTACCAGAGCGCACAAGTCACACTTCCTTTCTGATTCTGCCACCGACTGGGTACTAGTCTGTGTTTCTATATTTAGCATGGAGTTTTCCAGCAAAAATGGCGAAAACCGATCGCTCCAAAATCAAATTTGCTATGTGCTTTGAGAACAATTCCCGCACTAAAACATAGTGACAGAACGGAAAAATCAGAGCGGTGGCTTTGTTGACGACTTTCGCAAGTTACTCGTCAACATTGCAGCAAATTAGAACTCTTGTATTTGACTTGCCGTGCGAGTTGTGACAATGTCGTACACGTGCGTTTAGATTTTTGTGATGATAAAATAATAGCAGAACCAAATCACACCGTTTCGCAATATAGTTCTTCGGTTTCCAAACTTAAGGTACGAAATTACACAACGTTTTCTTGATATTGTGTGTGATTAATAAGGGCAGCATGTTGCTTTGTTCGCTTAGTATATATCTTAATATCGCGGAAGTCCACCTAATATGGGTAAAATGTCGCAGGTAGCAGCGGTCTTACCGAGTCATCAAGGGAGGTAAACCATGCATGGAGTTTGAGTATTTGGTTTAGCTTTGTGGAATACAGCAACATAGAAAAGGTTGGGAACGGGACGTCCAATACAGAACCCGTCGTGTCAGTGAATAGTATACACCCGATACGCTGCAACCACTATAATTACAACCAACAACATTATGACTATAGATACCTTTATCGAATATATCTAGGGATTTTAACAATTATAGAATAACTGTTACGGTAAATTAACAAGAAAACCATAGTCAGAAATGGTAACGCCCTGAAGATCATATTATTAGGTATATATAAAATATATTGCAGCTTTAATGTAGTGATTGCAAAAATGTGTATATAGGTCACGGATATGTAGTTGATTATATGCAAAACAAATTGTATGTGTGTATAGTGTGCGATTAGTGAGAACGCATGAGACTTGCCAATCTAAAGATATGATAATTATGAAATATTTACACACCATATATACGTCACGTATGATGTTATCACAAAGGGAGCATACGTCCAATTGGTTGAAAGGTTCATCGCTAAACATGCAACTGCCATTGTATTGATAAACCACACACCCATTGCCAAAAAAAGTGACGAACGCCTTGACGATTGACACGTTATTATACAGACGCGCTGCCAGCTCGAGGCAAAAACACCGAACTGTTAGTTTCTCTGTTATCTTAACATTTGACTTGTTTTCGGCTGGCATGTATCTTTTCTTAGTTATTTGTTCTAATTTCTATTGGAATAGTGGTCTGAATAGTGCATGAAATAGCATACAGAATAATACATAGGCCAAAATTGTCGATTTCCGTTACATGGTTCAAGCACGCAAATACCGAATACGTTTCTAATCATCACATTTAGTCCATACAATTACGCAAAAAAAATAAAAAATAATACTGGTTCCCGATGAACATATTATTAAAAAAAAATTACTGACAGAAGCCAATCTACGGTCGGCTGAACACTAAATGATTTACAAACAATCTACGGTCGGCTGAACACTGAATGGTTTATAAACAATCTACGGTCGACTGAACACTGAATGGTTTATAAACAATCTACGGCCGGCTGAACACTGAATGGTTTATAAACAATCTACGATCGGTTGAACACTAAATGGTTTATAAACAATCTACGGTCGGCTGAACACTGAATGGTATATAAACAATCTACGGTCGGCTGAACACTAAATGGTTTACTATCAATCTACGGTCGGCTGAACACTGAATGGTTTATAAACAATCTACGGTCGGCTGAACACTGAATGGTTTACAAACAATCTACGGTCGGCTGAACACTGAATGGTTTATAAACAATCTACGGTCGGCTGAACACTGAATGGTTTATAAACAATCTACGGTCGGCTGAACACTGAATGGTTTATAAACAATCTACAGTCGGCTGAACACTGAATGGTTTACAAACAATCTACGGTCGGCTGAACACTGAATGGTTTATAAACAATCTACGGTCGGCTGAACACTGAATGGTTTATAAACAATCTACAGTCGGCTGAACACTGAATGGTATACAAACAATCTACGGTCGGCTGAACACTGAATGGTTTATAAACAATCTACGGTCGGCTGAACACTGAATGGTATACAAACAATCTACGGTCGGCTGAACACTAAATGGTTTACAAACAATCTACGGTCGGCTGAACACTGAATGGTTTACAAACAATCTACGGTCGGCTGAACACTGAATGGTTTATAAACAATCTACTGTCGGCTGAACACTGAATGGTTTACAAACAATCTACGGTCGGCTGAACACTGAATGGTTTACAAACAATCTACGGTCGGCTGAACACTGAATGGTTTATAAACAATCTACAGTCGGCTGAACACTGAATGGTTTACAAACAATCTACGGTCGGCTGAACACTGAATGGTTTACAAACAATCTACGGTCGGCTGAACACTGAATGGTTTATAAACAATCTACGGTCGGCTGAACACTGAATGGTTTATAAACAATCTACGGTCGGCTGAACACTGAATGGTTTATAAACAATCTACAGTCGGCTGAACACTGAATGGTTTACAAACAATCTACGGTCGGCTGAACACTGAATGGTTTATAAACAATCTACGGTCGGCTGAACACTGAATGGTTTATAAACAATCTACAGTCGGCTGAACACTGAATGGTATACAAACAATCTACGGTCGGCTGAACACTGAATGGTTTATAAACAATCTACAGTCGGATGAACACTGAATGGTATACAAACAATCTACGGTCGTGGAACACTAAATGGTTTACAAACAATCTACGGTCGGCTGAACACAGAATGGTTTATAAACAATCTACGGTCGGCTGAACACTGAATGGTATACAAACAATCTACGGTCGGCTGAACACTGAATGGTTTATAAACAATCTACTGTCCGCTGAACACTGAATGGTTTATAAACAATCTACGGTCGGCTGAACACTGAATGGTTTACAAACAATCTACTGTCGGCTGAACACTGAATGGTTTATAAACAATCTACAGTCGGCTGAACACTGAATGGTTTACAAACAATCTACGGTCGGCTGAACACTGAATGGTTTATAAACAATCTACGGTCGGCTGAACACTGCATGGTTTACAAACAATCTACGGCGGCTGAACAATGAATGGTTTACAAACTATCTACGGTCGGCTGAACACTAAATGGTTTACAAACAATCTACGGTCGGCTGAACACTAAATGGTTTACAAACAATCTACGATCGGCTGAACACAGAATGGTTTATAAACAATCTACGGTCGGCTGAACACTGAATGGTATACAAACAATCTACGGTCGGCTGAACACTGAATGGTTTATAAACAATCTACGGTCGGCTGAACACTGAATGGTTTACAAACTATCTACGGTCGGCTGAACACTAAATGGTTTACAAACAATCTACGGTCGGCTGAACACTAAATGGTTTACAAACAATCTACGATCGGCTGAACACAGAATGGTTTATAAACAATCTACGGTCGGCTGAACACTGAATAGTTTATAAACAATCTACGGTCGGCTGAACACTGAATGGTATACAAACAATCTACGGTCGGCTGAACACAAAATGGTTTACAAACAATCTACGGTCGGCTGAACACTGAATGGTTTATAAACAATCAACGGTCGGTTGAACACTGAATAGTTTATAAACAATCTACGGTCGACTGAACACTGAATGGTTTATAATCAATCTACTGTCGGCTGAACCCTGAATGGTTTATAAACAATCTACGGTCGGCTGAACACTGAATGGTTTATAAACAATCTACGGTCGGCTGAACACTGACTAGTTTATAAACAATCTACGGCCGGCTGAAACCTGAATGGTTTATAAACAATCTACGGTCGACTGAACACTGAATGGTTTATAAACAATCTACGGTCGGCTGAACACTGAATAGTTTATAAACAATCTACGGTCGGCTGAACACTGAATGGTTTATAAACAATCTACGGTCGGCTGAACACTGAATGGTTTACATACAATCTACTGTCGGCTGAACACTGAATGGTTTATAAACAATCTACGGTCGGCTGAACACTGAATGGTTTACAAACAATCTACTGTCCGCTGAACACTGAATGGTTTACAAACTATCTACGGTCGGCTGAACATTGAATGGTTTACAAACAATCTACGGTCGGCTGAACACTGAATGGTTTATGAACAATCTACGGTCGGCTGAACACTGAATGGTTTATAAACAATCTACGGTCGGCTGAACACTGAATGGTTTATAAACAATCTACGGTCGGCTGAACACTGAATGGTTTACAAACAATCTACTGTCGGCTGAACACTGAATGGTTTACAAACAATCTACGGTCGGCTGAACACTGAATAGTTTATAAACAATCTACGGTCGGCTGAACACTGAATGGTTTATAAACAATATACGGTCGGCTGAACACTGAATGGTTTACTAACAATCTACGGTCGGCTGAACACTGAATGGTTTACAAACAATCTACTGTCGGCTGAACACTGAATGGTTTACAAACAATCTACGGTCAGCTGAACACTGAATGGTTTATAAACAATCTACGGTCGGCTGAACACTGAATGGTTTACAAACAATCTACGGTCGGCTGAACACTGAATGATTTACAAACAATCTACGGTCGTCTGAACACTGAATAGTTTATAAACAATCTACGGTCGGCTGAACACTGAATGGTTTATAAACAATCTACGATCGGCTGAACACTGAATGGTTTACAAACAATCTACGGTCGGCTGAACACTGAATGGTTTACAAACTATCTACGGTCGGTTGAACATTGAATGGTTTACAAACAATCTACGGTCGGCTGAACACTGAATGGTTTATAAACAATCTACGGTCGGCTGAACACTGAATGGTTTATAAACAATCTACGATCGGCTGAACACTGAATGGTTTACAAACAATCTACGGTCGGCTGAACACTGAATGGTTTACAAACTATCTACGGTCGGCTGAACATTGAATGGTTTACAAACAATCTACGGTCGGCTGAACACTGAAAATGGTTTATAAACAATCTACGGTCGGCTGAACACCGAATGGTTTATAAACAATCTACGGTCGGCTGAATACCGAATTCATTTGAGGTTTCATGAATGCATCACCTCAGAATTCCGTCAAAACAAGTATAATCCTTCACATAATTACAACTATATCACTAAAGGTTTCTTCTCATTCACCATACCAGAAGGCCTTTAAATGCGGACCAAAATATACTGATGGGATTAAATACACCCCGATACTTGGCAGTACGACATTTGGGCTACATTCCAACTGAGACATAATTCAGCAATGTTATCTGTTACAATATGCATTGTATTCCCGCAATAAAAATCTTCAAGAATGGCCCAGCCATTGTTCACACCTAAATATCGAAAGCAATTAACGCGGTCATAAACTTTATATGATGCATCAATGAGACATCCGCGATGGTACACCAGTGAATACACACATCCTGGGATAAGTCTAACCGGTACGCAAATAGCGAGTACGTGTGTAATCATATTATCCCCATAGCTCCTATAATAACACAAGATCAGCCTCGCAGTATACACACCTACAAATCGAAAGTAATTAACGCAGTCATAAAAGTTACATACTGCATCAATGAGACATCCGCTGAGATACATCCGCAAATACATACATCCTGCACAAAGTCTAACCGGTACGTATATTCAGTCTTCAGTCTTCATATGTAAATTCCTGGGATAATTTTGCGCAGCACCTCCATCCGGAGTGTATAGTTATGTTGAATCATAATATATACAGGATTCTTCATAAAAAAGATGATAATGATGCTAATTAGAGCTCCTCATCTGCCACGATTTCACCAGAAATAATGAGCGACACTACATCAAGTTTACCTCTTTGGTCTTCTAAAATTTTTAAGTTTTACCTTTTTCCTTAAACTTTACCTCTTTGGTCTTCTAAAATTTTGAAGTTTTACCTTTTTCCTTAAATTACAAATTCTTAGGTATCTTTGATTTTAATTACCCTCTTTCGATCTGTACGTTCTTAATTACTTTTCAAAATATTTCCAGCCGCTCCGTGACTCTGCTCTCCGACTCAAAATTTTATGCCAAGAACACGAGGAACACAGTGTCTGCATGTGATTGGGACCCTGACCCTAATATATCCCCTTTCTTTCATATACTTTGCAGACACTCTCCTCTTGTTCTTGACATCCATTACATTTTTGGTCCGCCAATATTATGTGGGTAAAATGACGAATATGTTTGAGGCGTTTTTCTTTCTTACTAAAACCTATGTTGACTAACAAATAGGCCATTTATGGTCTACCTGCCAGTGCTTCACTTTGACTTGTTTTCTGTCATTCTGGTGTGCTAGGTTTGGTGTTGCTTACCCTGGAACTCGTGTAACCTGGTCTGACACCCACTTACCTGATTGGTTACACATACAAATAATGATCGACACTGATGAAGTTCAAATACGTATTTTCATTATATTTTTCCGATAGCTCGATCCATTGTCAGGCCAAAGCAGGCTAAAAGAATACACCATATAGCGGGCGTAATGACCGGTATACATATACACAAACCCCCTTTACATAGGATGTCACACGTGATTTTGTTACTGTTTTAATATTGAGTTAACCCTTTCTATCATCAATACTCATTGACGAGTTGTTATACCTTATAGGAGTAACACATGTTCAGATAATAAGGCCAACAAACTTATTATCTGAACTTTTCCCTCCAATAAATAGGACTCCTTCTGTACTTTTATTATATGCCGTCTGCCTACATGCCATTTCATAAAAGTTAAAACCCCTCCTGATGAATAATAGACCATTCCAATGGTATTTATTTAGAACTGAGTTGGAGATTACATTTATATAGACAGGGTTAAAATACATATAATAGTGTAAATTATAATTATTAGACTAATCATGTATATACAGATTATGTTGTTTTCGTTAAATTTATTTTTGTTGCTATTGTTGTTCCACTGTACAAACTACATGTCGAATTCAGGGTAACATAATATATTATTATCCTCCTCCCTATTTGCCACCCTTCTGATTGGCACATGTGCTGTCACGTGCCGGGCGACAAATCACACTGTCGCCCGCTGACCCGGGAGACATTGTTTTTGTCGCCCGCCTGATGTTAGATTGCAAGACTATCTCCAAACACACACTGCAGTAACTCATCTATTTCACATCACTACGACGTACTAAAAAATCATAGATCTTATATACCCCACGGATTCGCAAAACACACCAGTTGTGGTGTTTGCTAATTTGCATATATTTCGTGAACACTAATATTCGAACTTTTAAGTTGATACATTTATCGGACAAGCGTTATTATTTACTTTTTACATCGAAACATCTCGGTGATTCAATTTGTTCAGGTCGAAATTATGATGCAAGATTGAAAGATAGGATCCCTTGAGGTTGGTTGGTTATAAATGTTTGCTGGTAGACAACGTAATGCATACGTTTGTCGCGAATGAATGGTACTGTACGCTTATCCTCCGCGATGTCTGCAATGTGATCATAGAAGTATTTTATGTGAGGATCGCCATGAGCACTGACACATATGAATGTACATTAATGAAATTGACAAACTTCCCAATAGCTTTTGGGGAAGACCGTTATGAAATGAACATCGCGAGTAAATTGCGCGCACAAGACGACATTGAATATGCCACATTGCAGAAGACGAGAACATACCTATATGGCTTATTGGTTTACATTGCATGGCCCGATATTGACGATTTAACCACCAAATGGATCGTAAATAAACGCGGATTATCAAACGCTTAACAGCTTGACTATCGTTTATGGAACAGAAATGCTATGGTACGATAAGTTTTACTGACAATATACATAATCGGGAAAGAAAGCACTCGTGACTCAATGCAAAATCGTGCGTGTGGATGGCAAGGATTTTATTTCTGTGGTATAATCGGATAACAAAACAGTTGTCGCCCTTCTTCTCGGGAGACATTGAGATTTGTCACCCGATCGAGAACGGGTGACAAATCTCAATGTCTCCCTCGACAACGGGCGACAACTGTATATTATAGGCATAAGATGCATACTTATCATGTGTTTTCTACAGAAGTATGGGCTCACCCATTTCACAAGCGGCGTGCGTTAAAAAAGTATCCATTTCGCAACATTCATCGTATAACGTCGATGTCTGGCCAAATATCAGGAGGCAATCAGCGCCCACTCCCGTGCTGCCTATGACATTGGGCTGATCTGCAATATACATGTAATAGTTAATCACTAGATAATCAGAGCACGCCCCCGTGCTGCTTACGACATTGGGCTGATCTACAATATATGTGGAATAGTTTCCCAGTAGACAATCATCGCACACTCACGTGCTGCTTACGACATTGGGCTGATCTGATCTACAATATACATGGAATAGTTCATCAGCATACAATCAGCGCCCATTCCCGTGCTGCCTATGACTTTGGGCTGATCTACAATATACATGGACTGTTAAATAGCAGACGATCAGCGCACTCTCAGATGCTGCATACGATTTTGGGCTGATCAACAATGATACATTGATTAGTTAAACAACAGACAATCAGCGCCCGTGCACTCCCAGCGCCCACCCCCGTGCTGCCTACGACATTCGGCTTATCTACAAAATACATTGATTATATATGCGGATGGGTTGAGACAGCACATTGTATTATGGTAATCTAGATGCAATGAGATATGAAACTACAGACACTAATGACACTAAAGAAACTTACTGCTTCCCCAGCTACCACGTAGCACGTCAGCCATTAATGAGCCATCCAGTCCTATGTATATCGACTCATTCTTAATGTCATTCAAGCCCATGAGGACGTTACCGGATCCCGACTCTAACTGCAAAGAAAGGTAATGATCAGGTGTAGATTCCACTCCGTCGCACTTGGGCTTCACCCATCGAAAAACTAAAATTGTCAATATGAGTGGCATGAAAATGGTCATATAGTACACCATGGTATGGGAAGCTCTAAATAAGCGCCCCTCAATTATTATTATATTGATTCGGGGATAACAAATATTTGATTCGAGTCGAGGAACCCACCTATCAAAGCTCAGAGCTATTAGATATATAGATTTTTAAAATCTATTATTTTTCACCATCGATACTTATTAGTGGCTCAGTAAAAAGTCAACGAGCCGACGGTATCGGACCAAATTGCGGATGGAGATGGATAACTCTAAAATCAAGAGGCTTTGTGTTAATAATAAGGCAAAATTTCATGTTGATAAATAACACGTTTCGGGCAATTTGACAGTGGTTAGCATTTTTTTTAAACCGATTCTGATAACTGAAGCAGCATTTCTAAAAATGATGTTGTTGTTGTTGGAATATGATTATATGGGGATCGTCGAATCGGATTGAGTACCTTTAATGTATAATAAAAGGCCGTCCGGCCACAGTGTCCCCCGAAAAAGTGGCTTCATTGGGGGCATAATCTTTTCTGAAAAAAAATAACAAGGACCCTAAATCCGAAGCAACCAGACAAAAATTGGTGGATCGTACCCATATTCGAATTTGATCTGTATTTCGAGCTGATAAACTCATATACCAAATTTGATTCAGATATGATCACACAAACTAAAGTTATCATCCGGAAGCAGAAATTGGCAGGATTCTAAGTCGTAAAAGGGTCATAACTCTCACAAAAATGGGCAGACCAAACCCATATTCGAACCTGACCTGTAGTTTGGGTTGATAAACTATCATACTAAATTTGATTCAGATATGATCGCACAAACTAAAGTTATCATCCGGAAACCAGAAATTGACAGGATTCTAAGTCGAAAAAGGGCCATAACGCTAGCAAAAATGGCGGATTGTACCCATATTCGAACTTGACCTGTATTTCGAACTGATAAACGCAAAATCCAAATATGGTTCAGATATGATCACATAAACTGAAGTTATCATCCGGAAACCAGAAATTGACAGGATTCCAAGTCGAAAAAGGGTCACAACTCTCGCAAAAATGGGCGGAGCAAACCCATATTCGAACTTGACCTGTATGTTGGTCTAATAAACTCACTTATGAAATTTTCTTTTGATCTAATAACCGAAACTAAAGTTATCATCCGGAAACCATTTCCGGTCGCACGCACGCACGGACGGACTGACGCCGACATTTTCGGGGGACAAAAATCAATCCTCGTCGTTTACAAACATCCATGCAGCACAGATTCGCAACCAAAGTTCGCGCTGCCACTTGCCAAGTTTGCCATTTGGCAAAAATCATTCACATTTGACAAAAAATATTACATTTACATTTACAATTGTATTAGTGGTGTTTTATGATGTTTAGGGAAAGCTAACACTTATATCAAGACGCATTTAATATTACTATCGGTGGTGGAGGGATTAATATAAAGTTATTATACAATGTTGAATGTGAACAGTAGGTGTTTTTCTTGTACTCGTCCAGGTTGTGGCGAAAAGTCGTATTGGACGAGTCCAATATGACTTTTCACCACAACCTGGAAGAGTACAAGAAAACATATATAATACTGCGACGTGGCGACCGGGTGGGGTGTCTTACTCCGTGACGACCGGGTGTGGTGTCTTACTCCGTGACGACCGGGTGTGGTGTCTTACTCCGTGACGACCGGGTGGTGTGTCTTACTCCGTGACGACCGGGTGGTGTGTCTTACTCCGTGACGACCGGGTGGTGTGTCTTACTCCGTGACGACCGGGTGGGGTGTCTTACTCCGTGACGACCGGGTGGGGTATCTTACTCCGTGACGACCGGGTGGTGTGTCTTACTCCGTGACGACCGGGTGGGGTGTCTTACTCCGTGACGACCGGGTGGGGTGTCTTACTCCGTGACGACCGGGTGGGGTGTCTTACTCCGTGACGACCGGTGGGGTGTCTTACTCCCTCATTTTTGTCCAAATATTCAGTAGTGGGAAAATCAGAGCATCCAGCTGGAAATTTCAGTAAAATTTAACATTTCCGACTTTATGTTTGTTCGAGTGAAACGAGTTTAAACATAATATATATTTTCGTGGCATCTATAACAATAGTTCGACCACAGTTGGACACCGCCAACAGACACTTAGTCTATAGTTACGTCCCTGCATGAATCTGATGCGGACTCTTACCTGATTCACTATGGAAGCAATGTCCGCCGCGTCGTACAGATTCGCCAAGTTTGACGTCTGTGATTTGCACAGGTTACTCATGGCGTACGCATTCATGTTGTCTACACGCGGAACAACTGTATAGCACGATCCGACGGAGGAGAACCACCACCCGGACGGACAAGTCGCATCTGGAAAGTAAAGGGAGTAACTACTTGAACAGCGAGCGCCACCATCCGGCGAGGCAAGCCACATCTGGAAAGTAAAGGAAGTAACTACTTGAACAGCGAGCGCCACCATCTGGCTGGACAAGCCGCATCTGGAAAGTAAAGGAAGTAACTACTTGAACAGCGGGCTCCACCATCTGGAAAGTAAAGGAAGTAACTACTTGAACAGCGAGCGCCACCATCTGGCTGGACAAGCCGCATCTGGAAAGTAAAGGAAGTAACTACTTGAACAGCGGGCGCCACCATCTGGAAAGTAAAGGAAGTAACTACTTGAACAGCGAGCGCCACCATCTGGCTGGACAAGCCGCATCTGGAAAGTAAAAGAAGTAACTACCTGAACAGCGAGCGCCACCATCTGGCTGGATAAGCCGCATCTGGAAAGTAAAGGGAGTCACTACTTGAACAGCGAGCGCCACCATCTGGCTGGACAAGCCGCATCTGGAAAGTAAAAGAAGTAACTACCTGAACAGCGAGCGCCACCATCTGGCTGGATAAGCCGCATCTGGAAAGTAAAGGGAGTCACTACTTGAACAGCGAGCGCCACCATCTGGCTGGACAAGCCGCATCTGGAAAGTAAATGGAGCAACTACTTGAACATTGGAGCGCCACCATCCGGCGAGACAAGCCACATCTAGAGAGCGACCAAGTGTGAACGAAATTTTCTACATGTACATACGGACCACCCCTTAGAAAACAAATCTCCGGGTTCAGATAACTTTTCGGAATTCCGATGGAATTTCACTATCCTGGTGGGATATAAAGCCACATGGCGGTTTGCGCTTCAAAATACATATGAATTTTTCTCAGTATCGAAATAGGTCGATAAATATCTGAAATACCTTTCTACGAGCATTCTATAACCCAAAAAGACACATTGAAGTAATGAAAAATACAACTGTGATTACAGTGTTTGTCTGACTTCTAACGAAAAGTTGAAAATGGCTGAAAAATGGCTGTGTTTTTCAGAGCATATGGAGCGGTAGTCGGATTCCTTATGTCATTTTGCATTTTTGGTTTGTTAAAAGCGATCTGAAAACGGATAATGTATGCGTAGTAGGTGTGTTTTCAGGATTCACTTGTTTCCATTCTTGAATTTTGGCGGGTCGGCCTAAATCGTGGTCAACATAATTTAGAGAGCGTTTCGTATTTACAGAAAAAGATAGATGGTGTCATCTGACGTATGGTGATCGGTGCAATTTGAAACTTCTCAAAACTACTAGATATGACCGTTACATGTATTTTTGAAAATTTTGATGTGATCGGTTCATTCTTGTTGGCTACAATTGTAATCAAAATTTAACACTGAGCCCTATGCAGATTCTAGTACTTTGGATAAATGGCGCCATTTTGCGTATTATGATATGCGCGTACTGATATTCCTAAAAAATACTAAGTATGAAACTCAGACGTAGTTTTAAAAAGAATGGATGTGATCAGATGATTCTTGCTGGGTACAGTTGCGATCAAAATTTAACACTTAACCCTATGGAGAATGTCGTGTTATGCTCAAACGTTGATTCTAAATTGTAATATGACTTATTGGCAATCGTGCGCAACTATATATGTAGTGTAACACTCGTGTTTGACCCACTGTAACTATCCGTGATTTAATAGATGCAATATATGATATAGTTATGCATCAAGATACAGTAATTGGCAAAAGTAAGTGTCGAATGGTTTTGTAATTTCGATAATATGCAGCCTGTTGAATCAAACGACAATATTCACAACAAGACTGTTCACGATGTGATTACAGCTGAGATCTTTACTATAGCAGTATAGGCTTTGCTTTCACACTTCCCACGCCAGTTATATTTGGCCAACTTCAGGACTGAAACCCAACATTCACCATCAATATTCTGACAACAGTTAATTTCCACGCTTCGATACGATACGATACGATTTTATTAGCTAAAGTTATCATGAATATTATGATGTTGAAGCTATATAATATACAGAATATGGTAATACATAAAATAAGTGACGCATGCGCGAGTTGTGGGAGGGGTGGGAGTAGCTATGTACTTTCAGTGGGAATTGTGGCGTGGTGTTATGGTGGTTCTAATGAGGTTTCCTTTAGCAGAATTGGCGAAATCTAGAGTAAAGCCGCATGAAAATTACTAGGGGTGGGTGTTGTATCATAGGGGTGGGGTGAGGGATTGTGGTTCCAATGAAGTTTCATTTTGAAATCAGGGGCAAAATCTAGAGTGGTACCACACGCGAAGTGGTGTATCCACAGGGAGGGGTTGGGGTATATAGTATGCCCATATTGTAGGATTGTTCAGCTTGGCCCATAGTTAAGCCACATGGTGTTCCTGGCAAAATTTGAGGGCTTTTTGGATCAAGAGAGTCAAATGGGCCAATATTCTACCTTTCTTAGTGTTGAAAAGTGCGTTTAGTTTCATCGTGTTTGGCCTGATATAGTAGTATGGTTCGATGTGTCTCTTCCTGATATCATTCAATTTTTGACATTTAAGGATAATGTGGAATTCGTCTCCTATTTCCAGGTTACATAGCTTGCATTTACGGTCGGTATACTCTGTGTTTGTCCAGGAACCCGTTTCAATTGGTAAATGATGATTTCTCGTTCTAAATTTCACTAATCGTGAGACGGTGCATTGATTCCTGGATAAGATGTACGGTTCTTTGCCAAAGTTAGTATTTACTATTCTGTAGAATCCGTATTTGCTGAACGATGATATAGAACCCCTCCATTCTTGAATAAATATGTCGTGTAGTCTTTCTGTTATTGCTCTATTGAATTTCTTTGTTTCGGGGGCCCACTGGTTGATCCAAAATGACGACCGTCCCAATTCGTTCAAAGTATTTCAACCATGCATTATTGTTTGATGATGTAAGGGCGGAGTAATATAATTTTAGTGGTAACCTATTTGTGGGCATATTCATAAGTTTTCCCCAATATGGGAGTAGTCTTGTTTTTATTTTGAGCTCTATCGGGTATATTCCTGTTTCACCGTAAATAAAGGTAGTGGCAGTTGATTTTTTTTAAGCCGAACATGAATTTAAGGAACCATATCTCTAGCTTTCCGAACGCTGTTATGTTTTCGTGACCCCATACTTCACACCCGTATGTAATTATCGGTACAATGGTGTTTTCGTATATGTCAAGGGTACAATCGAATGTTAGTTTGTGCTTTCTAACTTTACTTATTAGGGTATACATTGCCTTTTTTTGCGTCATTACATCTGAGGTCTCTCTCTCTCGTGTATAGCAGTGAAAATCAAGTAAATTCGAATTTCAACTAAAGTAGAGCTTAATGAGTAAAATAGATATCAACCATAGTTGCATTTGCCTGCAAATTCCAAGTAGGTGCTTAGTAACCGTTACTAAGGAGCTATCGGGACCAGTGGCATAGTCTCCCGATCTTATAATGATCAGTGGACTATGCAGAGCGTGGCTGCATAGTTTTAGACATACATGTGCCCAACTTTGAACAAAACCAGCACCACGTGATTAGACACTGACTAAATTAAGGCAATACCAATGAATGATTAGTACACCATTGTGGCATTTGATTAGCAACCGTTGCTAACCTTAAATAATACATATGGTTCACTTTGACGGCCAGGTATATCTCAAATTTCACATTTGAGTATTAACTGCATCGGAAACGCAAACGTTGAATTACGACCCTATCAGATACAATTGCAATTTCCAGTGACTTCCCGGTAATTTCCAAGACTAAGTTTCTCGATCTTATAATGATCAATGGGGCACTAACATGTACAGTTTCATATCTGTGTCACCATTTCAACATAACCAATACCATCCGACTATAGACACTATCTAATTTACGGGAAAATACCACGGCCCAGAGTGTTGGTCGGTTCAAAGCCAAGTATATTATTGGGGGAGAACGATCCATTAAGCCTAAGTCGATGGTTTGTTCACAACAGCTGGAGTCATGATACATTATGAAGGATGACGGAAGGGTCCCCTCAACTATGTTATTCGACATGGTAATGTCCCCGCACTGTGTCACTTGCATCTTACTGTGTTGTACTATATATAAGACCAAGCACATAATGCACATATATCTTCTTATAACTAAATTATCTCTTAGAAAGTGTCCAGACATGTCTTGCCTATTTATACTGACAATTTATTTTTATTCTTGTGACAAAGGATTTGAGATAGTGATTTGTTATGTTGACCAAGGTGTTAATTTAGTATGTGAAACATGTATCCCGGGGACGGGACGGAGAAAGTGTTTTCTTTATCACCAGATGAACATAATTTAAACTCCCAATGTTGATAAACCCGACCAGGAATTATAGAACAACCATCTATATCTATATCTAACAACCCAGCAATATTTAGCAATACATATGGACATGATAATATTGTTTAACACTTTTAAACAATACCACCCTATCCACATGTATGGCTAAACATATCATTGGCAAAGATGAGTTGTTGTAGTTGTTACATTGATGCTGGTCGGGTTTCTCCAAAATTTAATACTAAAACAGAATGATCCATAAGCTACGGTGGCTGGTTTTGGACATGGGAAATTGTTTTTTTTTTATTTCGTGGCCACGAAATACTAATTCGTGCATGGCCACGAAATTACTAATTCGTGGCAACGAAATGCTAATTCGTGGAGAATTATAACTGATTGACCTTTGCATATACCCAGATACCTTTACGGCCGCGGTATGGTTACACTTGGTGATGTTTTAGAAACAAAGCGTACGATCGCAGAGAAGCTACTGTAGACACATTATGGCGTGGGACCCGGGCTCTATGGGGATATGAACGTCCGATATAAACTAGCCCAGAGAGAACGGAGAAACACGGGTCAGGTGGCTCCAAGACAAACTGAATATTCATTAGTTTTTACCACAAGGCATCGAATGGGAATGGCATTTCACTCGGCATATTGGCCGATTTAAGTCAAATAAGGGGTTTTGTAGGGTGGTCCCAAAACAAACTTATAAATATTTACCCCCTTTCAACCGTACCCGATCCAATATGGTCGCCGCTCAGAAGGGGTCAAATAGGGTGCACATTATTTATCGGTCACTTGACCGATATAGATCAAATAAAGGGTGTTGTACGGTGGCTCGCAAAGCAAGCTAAATTTTCACACCTTCAGCCCATTCGAGCGAAAATGGTAACTGATCAGAGGGGTCCATATATGGTACCATGCAATTGCCTCCCCCCCATTTTAGGTCGAATACAGTTTGTTGTAGGGTGACCCCCGATGAGACAAAGTAAATATTCACCCGCTTTCACCATCCCCGATCCAAAATGGCCCCCCCAGATGGGTTCAAATATGGCACCTATACAATTTATCGGCCCCTTAACAGTTTGATGTGGTATAATTTGTGTGCTGTAGTGTGGCCCCAAGCTATACTGAATGTCGTGGATGCCCTATGTGACCCACCCCAGGACGGCGGCAACTTTGGATCGGGTTGGTGAAAGGGATGATTACTTAATTTGTTTTACGGACCACCCTACAACACCCTTTATCTCAAATCGCCGTGGCTCATGCCAAGATGGTGGACAACTACAACCAGATCATCTCTACCCCCTTCCATTACAACAATTGGACTGGCGATCGTATATCTCAATTAGTTATTTCGTGGCCACGAATTAGTTATTTCGTGGCCACGAATTAGTTATTTCGTGGTGACGAAATAAAAAAATATTCCCATGTCCTAAAAGTTTTGACTGACACTTACATAAATATGACTCGCAGAATTGTTAGCACACGACTCCGTATTATGCGGTACTTCGTCCTGGCAATAAATATTAATTTTATCAATTGATGAATAAACAACATCAATCAATTTTACAACGACATCCTGAAACTTTAGTCATGATAAACATTACATTTGGAGAATAGTGGACATGATCATTGAAGTACGTGATTGTGATGAAAATGATTGATGTGAACCACATTTTTTATCAACTATTGTATCTGGTGTCCTGACTACATTGCATGTTAATTTGGTAAAATCACATGTAGTTACGATATATTACATGTAAGAGCCATGCGTATATGATAGCCATTAAGTTCCACCACTGTGAACATTTGAGTAAAATGTCAAACTATCTATAGGGCCCAACGTTAGTTTTGTTCGCAACTGTAGTACACTACCCGCGGAGACTTATCTGACGACACCATTCTCAAAACTACATTTCAGAGTCATACTTGACATATGTGCATAATTTCAACTCGCACAATTCATGAAAAGGCTGATCGTGTTAGTTAATATCTGTATAATCAGTAAACGCTCTTTAAATTTTGTAAACCGTCCAAACAACTTGTTTCCACTAAAATGTCAGACTGGAAACAAGTAGACTCTGAGAGAAGACCGCCATATTTGATACTTTTGTTAATTTCAACTCGCACATCCACCAGAAGGTTAGTTATGAGGATTAATATTTGTATAATAAGTAAACGCTCTTTAAATTCTTAAAGCAGTCCAAAAACACCTTTTTCCAATAAAATTTTAACTGGAGACAGATAAACTCTGAAAGTAGACACGATATTGATAAATAAACCATTCGCATGTCATTTTAGACAATCCGAAATAGTGCGACCGTTGTTTTCGACCAAAGGAATTTGACTTGTGAAATCAGCGAGGGTGGGGTAGGGTTAGCTTTTCTGCGATATCTTTAACAAAAATCGATGTATCGAGGTTTTGTTTGTGGAATATGATCAAGATATCCTTGTAGATTGTTCATGTTTGTCTATATGTGATGTAGCTGATTTTAAGAATATACAATATCTGAATATTTGGGAAAGAAAATTGAAAATGCAGTCATAAATACAATTCATCTGATGATTTTATGATATAATTCCACATTAAGATATGTAATTAAGTAATTTGTGGCAAGATCTCTCCATGTTTTTCGATTTCTAAGAACAAAGAAAGCCACTTACCGAACTTGCTATGCGCAATAGCATGTTTTTATCACCAGGTGGACGGGAACAAAATAGAGGGGTACACAAACAAAAGCCTGACACAAACCTGTTTCCACTAAAATATCAAGCTGGAAACAGGTAGATTCTGAAAATAGACACACTGGTGGTATAGAAACTGTTCTCATATCGCTTTTAACATTCCGAAAACGCGCGACCATTTTTTTCGACATAAGGAATCCGACTAATAGGTAAAATAGCCATTGGCACAGGAATTAACCCTTTGTAGTGAAGTTTGAATTTTTAAGTGTGGTCTAAAATATGACAGTATTTTGTTATGCGGTTCTGACACTTGTTACGAAAACACAAGATTTAAAGGCGAATTCCCTGCTAGATGGACGTGACTTTTTTGCGTAAAAAGTTTCGCCAAATGTCAATTTTTCAGATTTAAAGAAATGTTTTGACCCACAAGTTATATTGCCAACAGTATACGCTAAAAAAATGGTCGCGCGTTTTCGGAATGTTAAAAGCGATATGAGAACAGTTTCTATACCACCAGTGTGTCTATTTTCAGAATCTACCTGTTTCCAGCTTGATATTTTAGTGGAAACAGGTTTGTGTCAGGCTTTTGTTTGTGTACCCCTCTATTTTGTTCCCGTCCACCTGGTAATAAAAACATGCTATTGCGCATAGCAAGTTCGGTAAGTGGCTTTCTTTGTTCTTAGAAATCGAAAAACATGGAGAGATCTTGCCACAAATTACTTAATTACATATCTTAATGTGGAATTATATCATAAAATCATCAGATGAATTGTATTTATGACTGCATTTTCAATTTTCTTTCCCAAATATTCAGATATTGTATATTCTTAAAATCAGCTACATCACATATAGACAAACATGAACAATCTACAAGGATATCTTGATCATATTCCACAAACAAAACCTCGATACATCGATTTTTGTTAAAGATATCGCAGAAAAGCTAACCCTACCCCACCCTCGCTGATTTCACAAGTCAAATTCCTTTGGTCGAAAACAACGGTCGCACTATTTCGGATTGTCTAAAATGACATGCGAATGGTTTATTTATCAATATCGTGTCTACTTTCAGAGTTTACCTGTCTCCAGTTAAAATTTTATTGGAAAAAGGTGTTTTTGGACTGCTTTAAGAATTTAAAGAGCGTTTACTTATTATACAAATATTAATCCTCATAACTAACCTTCTGGTGGATGTGCGAGTTGAAATTAACAAAAGTATCAAATATGGCGGTCTTCTCTCAGAGTCTACTTGTTTCCAGTCTGACATTTTAGTGGAAACAAGTTGTTTGGACGGTTTACAAAATTTAAAGAGCGTTTACTGATTATACAGATATTAACTAACACGATCAGCTTTTTCATGAATTGTGCGAGTTGAAATTATGCACATATGTCAAGTATGACTCTGAAATGTAGTTTTGAGAATGGTAAGTCAGATAAGTCTCCGCGGGTAGTGTACTACAGTTGCGAACAAAACTAACGTTGGGCCCTATAGATAGTTTGACATTTTACTCAAATGTTCACAGTGGTGGAACTTAATGGCTATCATATACGCATGGCTCTTACATGTAATATATCGTAACTACATGTGATTTTACCAAATTAACTTGCAATGTAGTCAGGACACCAGATACAATAGTTGATAAAAATGTGGTTCACATCAATCATTTTCATCACAATCACGTACTTCAATGATCATGTCCACTATTCTCCAAATGTAATGTTTATCATGACTAAAGTTTCAGGATGTCGTTGTAAAATTGATTGATGTTGTTTATTCATCAATTGATAAATTAATATTTATTGCCAGGACGAAGTACCGCATAATACGGAGTCGTGTGCTAACAATTCTGCGAGTCATATTTATGTAAGTGTCAGTCAAAACTTTTAGGACATGGGAATATTTTTTTATTTCGTCACCACGAAATAACTAATTCGTGGCCACGAAATAACTAATCCGTGGCCACGAAATAACTAATTGAGATATACGATCGCCAGTCCAATTGTTGTAATGGAAGGGGGTAGAGATGATCTGGTTGTAGTTGTCCACCATCTTGGCATGAGCCACGGCGATTTGAGATAAAGGGTGTTGTAGGGTGGTCCGTAAAACAAATTAAGTAATCATCCCTTTCACCAACCCGATCCAAAGTTGCCGCCGTCCTGGGGTGGGTCACATAGGGCATCCACGACATTCAGTATAGCTTGGGGCCACACTACAGCACAAAAAATTATACCACATCAAACTGTTAAGGGGCCGATAAATTGTATAGGTGCCATATTTGAACCCATCTGGGGCGGCCATTTTGGATCGGGGATGGTGAAAGCGGGTGAATATTTACTTTGTCTCATCGGGGGTCACCCTACAACAAACTGTATTCGACCTAAAATGGGGGGGGGGGGGAGGCAATTGCATTGTACCATATATGGACCCCTCTGATCAGTTACCATTTTCGCTCGAATGGGCTGAAGGTGTGAAAATTTAGCTTGCTTTGCGAGCCACCGTACAACACCCTTTATTTGATCTATATCGGTCAAGTGACCGATAAATAATGTGCACCCTATTTGACCCCTTCTGAGCGGCGACCATATTGGATCGGGTACGGTTGAAAGGGGGTAAATATTTATAAGTTTGTTTTGGGACCACCCTACAAAACCCCTTATTTGACTTAAATCGGCCAATATGCCGAGTGAAATTCCATTCCCATTCGATGCCTTGTTGTAAAAACTAATGAATATTCAGTTTGTCTTGGAGCCACCTGACCCGTGTTTCTCCGTTCTCTCTGGGCTAGTTTATACCGGACGTTCATATCCCCATAGAGCCCGGGTCCCACGCCATAATGTGTCTACAGTAGCTTCTCTGCGATCGTACGCTTTGTTTCTAAAACATCACCAAGTGTAACCATACCGCGGCCGTAAAGGTATCTGGGTATATGCAAAGGTCAATCAGTTATAATTCTCCACGATTTAGCATTTCGTTGCCACGAATTAGTAATTTCGTGGCCATGCACGAATTAGTATTTCGTGGCCACGAAATAAAAAAAAAAACAATTTCCCATGTCCAAAACCAGCCACCGTAGCTTATGGATCATTCTGTTTTAGTATTAAATTTTGGAGAAACCCGACCAGCATCAATGTAACAACTACAACAACTCATCTTTGCCAATGATATGTTTAGCCATACATGTGGATAGGGTGGTATTGTTTAAAAGTGTTAAACAATATTATCATGTCCATATGTATTGCTAAATATTGCTGGGTTGTTAGATATAGATATAGATGGTTGTTCTATAATTCCTGGTCGGGTTTATCAACATTGGGAGTTTAAATTATGTTCATCTGGTGATAAAGAAAACACTTTCTCCGTCCCGTCCCCGGGATACATGTTTCACATACTAAATTAACACCTTGGTCAACATAACAAATCACTATCTCAAATCCTTTGTCACAAGAATAAAAATAAATTGTCAGTATAAATAGGCAAGACATGTCTGGACACTTTCTAAGAGATAATTTAGTTATAAGAAGATATATGTGCATTATGTGCTTGGTCTTATATATAGTACAACACAGTAAGATGCAAGTGACACAGTGCGGGGACATTACCATGTCGAATAACATAGTTGAGGGGACCCTTCCGTCATCCTTCATAATGTATCATGACTCCAGCTGTTGTGAACAAACCATCGACTTAGGCTTAATGGATCGTTCTCCCCCAATAATATACTTGGCTTTGAACCGACCAACACTCTGGGCCGTGGTATTTTCCCGTAAATTAGATAGTGTCTATAGTCGGATGGTATTGGTTATGTTGAAATGGTGACACAGATATGAAACTGTACATGTTAGTGCCCCATGGGCCATTGATCATTATAAGATCGAGAAACTTAGTCTTGGAAATTACCGGGAAGTCACTGGAAATTGCAATTGTATCTGATAGGGTCGTAATTCAACGTTTGCGTTTCCGATGCAGTTAATACTCAAATGTGAAATTTGAGATATACCTGGCCGTCAAAGTGAACCATATGTATTATTTAAGGTTAGCAACGGTTGCTAATCAAATGCCACAATGGTGTACTAATCATTCATTGGTATTGCCTTAATTTAGTCAGTGTCTAATCACGTGGTGCTGGTTTTGTTCAAAGTTGGGCACATGTATGTCTAAAACTATGCAGCCACGCTCTGCATAGTCCACTGATCATTATAAGATCGGGAGACTATGCCACTGGTCCCGATAGCTCCTTAGTAACGGTTACTAAGCACCTACTTGGAATTTGCAGGCAAATGCAACTATGGTTGATATCTATTTTACTCATTAAGCTCTACTTTAGTTGAAATTCGAATTTACTTGATTTTCACTGCTATACACGAGAGAGAGAGACCTCAGATGTAATGACGCAAAAAAAAGGCAATGTATACCCTAATAAGTAAAGTTAGAAAGCACAAACTAACATTCGATTGTACCCTTGACATATACGAAAACACCATTGTACCGATAATTACATACGGGTGTGAAGTATGGGGTCACGAAAACATAACAGCGTTCGGAAAGCTAGAGATATGGTTCCTTAAATTCATGTTCGGCTTAAAAAAAATCAACTGCCACTACCTTTATTTACGGTGAAACAGGAATATACCCGATAGAGCTCAAAATAAAAACAAGACTACTCCCATATTGGGGAAAACTTATGAATATGCCCACAAATAGGTTACCACTAAAATTATATTACTCCGCCCTTACATCATCAAACAATAATGCATGGTTGAAATACTTTGAACGAATTGGGACGGTCGTCATTTTGGATCAACCAGTGGGCCCCCGAAACAAAGAAATTCAATAGAGCAATAACAGAAAGACTACACGACATATTTATTCAAGAATGGAGGGGTTCTATATCATCGTTCAGCAAATACGGATTCTACAGAATAGTAAATACTAACTTTGGCAAAGAACCGTACATCTTATCCAGGAATCAATGCACCGTCTCACGATTAGTGAAATTTAGAACGAGAAATCATCATTTACCAATTGAAACGGGTTCCTGGACAAACACAGAGTATACCGACCGTAAATGCAAGCTATGTAACCTGGAAATAGGAGACGAATTCCACATTATCCTTAAATGTCAAAAATTGATTGATATCAGGAAGAGACACATCGAACCATACTACTATATCAGGCCAAACACGATGAAACTAAACGCACTTTTCAACACTAAGAAAGGTAGAATATTGGCCCATTTGACTCTCTTGATCCAAAAAGCCCTCAAATTTTGCCAGGAACACCCTGTGGCTTAACTATGGGCCAAGCTGAACAATCCTACAATATGGGCATACTATATACCCCAACCCCTCCCTGTGGATACACCACTTCGCGTGTGGTACCACTCTAGATTTTGCCCCTGATTTCAAAATGAAACTTCATTGGAACCACAATCCCTCACCCCACCCCTATGATACAACACCCACCCCTAGTAATTTTCATGCGGCTTTACTCTAGATTTCGCCAATTCTGCTAAAGGAAACCTCATTAGAACCACCATAACACCACGCCACAATTCCCACTGAAAGTACATAGCTACTCCCACCCCTCCCACAACTCGCGCATGCGTCACTTATTTTATGTATTACCATATTCTGTATATTATATAGCTTCAACATCATAATATTCATGATAACTTTAGCTAATAAAATCGTATCGTATCGTATCGAAGCGTGGAAATTAACTGTTGTCAGAATATTGATGATGAATGTTGGGTTTCAGTCCTGAAGTTGGCCAAATGTAACTGGCGTGGGAAGTGTGAAAGCAAAGCCTATACTGCTATAGTAAAGATCTCAGCTGCACCGAAATGTCCATTTATCAGTAGCACAAATCCTGCGAAACACACAGATTATCTCAGTGCATGTGGGATAGACTCCGATGACAACGATTGAGTTAATGACAACGAACAACTACCATCTATACCTGTGTGTGTGCGACACTACATCCCGTTATGATCAACGGTGTGGTTTTAAAAACTGGTCAGTGGACAACAAGACAGACAGGTATCAAATAAAACAATAATATAATATGTAATCACATCGTGAACAGTCTTGTTGTGAATATTGTCGTTTGATTCAACAGGCTGCATATTATCGAAATTACAAAACCATTCGACACTTACTTTTGCCAATTACTGTATCTTGATGCATAACTATATCATATATTGCATCTATTAAATCACGGATAGTTACAGTGGGTCAAACACGAGTGTTACACTACATATATAGTTGCGCACGATTGCCAATAAGTCATATTACAATTTACAATCAACGTTTGAGCATAACACGACATTCTCCATTGGGTTAAGTGTTAAATTTTGATCGCAACTGTACCCAGCAAGAATCATCTGATCACATCCATTCTTTTTAAAACTACGTCTGAGTTTCATACTTAGTATTTTTTAGGAATATCAGTACGCGCATATCATAATACGCAAAATGGCGCCATTTATCCAAAGTACTAGAATCTGCATAGGGCTCAGTGTTAAATTTTGATTACAATTGTAGCCAACAAGAATGAACCGATCACATCAAAATTTTCAAAAATACATGTAACGGTCATATCTAGTAGTTTTGAGAAGTTTCAAATTGCACCGATCACCATACGTCAGATGACACCATCTATCTTTTTCTGTAAATACGAAACGCTCTCTAAATTATGTTGACCACGATTAGGCCGACCCGCCAAAATTCAAGAATGGAAACAAGTGAATCCTGAAAACACACCTACTACGCATACATTACCCGTTTTCAGATCGCTTTTAACAAACCAAAAATGCAAAATGACATAAGGAATCCGACTATATGGGAAATCATAGGGAAGAGGTGTGACGATATTTTTTTATGCAAAAAACACACAAGGCTATTGACCAATCAGGGCCCAGTGTCTATTTTATTCTCTCCTATACATCCGCTAGATGTCACTCCGAACCATATTTACACCAGTGTAACATACTCGCCGATATTTGAACCACATTTACATAACTAAAATGATGGGTGTGTGTCACGTGGTTTTAAGGACCAATGTTCGGTGTAGTAAGATTCGGGTTGATAAGTTTACGAACTACCCTGTTTTAGGAAACAAGGTTTGGTAGAATTCCCAATTGAGGGACAATCATTTTTTTTTAATTACACACCAATGTACATTTAATTGGCCAAATTGAGGTTACACATAACTAAAAAGCTCACTATAGAATATGGCAATTATTCAGGTTGGTGACAAAGTCCACATGTAACCTTCACTAACACAAACCGTGTGAAGGGCGTGATTTTGTTGTCAGTCAATGACTATTTTATACAGAAAAAGGTTCGTATATGTTTTATTTATCAAGATTTATCGGAATTTGTCGTCTGTATAAAAGTTATTTCTACTTATATATTATACAATTATTGTGTTTTAATTCGCGACTGTACATTAGAAATTAAATGGTCGACATAGTTCCAATAGCTCGTCTATTAACCCTGCTATACTAAATCAGTGAACACTCACAGCAAACGTGCATAGCCATAATGAGCGAAACCAACACATTAAGGGAACCTCTTCTGAAACTCCAAGAATGCTTGTATAAGCTCGTGTTGACAACCATCTCCGTATGCTTGGTCACAGGAAATAAAACCAGCTACCCGAGTTCGACTGACCAGTTGTGAGAATTGTGGCATCGGCATGGGAGTGTCATTCCGGGTCCATGCCACTAACATATGAAGAAAAAAAATATCGTCATTTGTCAGATAATTAAATAGACTGTGACTTGAAGCCACTTAATAATACATTATCACCCCACACCCAGGTATTGTTTCCCCTTGATATCGCGGTATATGGTCATGGCTATATAGTCAACAATCACCTCTCAAAAGTTATCATCCAGGTATTGTGTTCCCTTGGTGGCGCTGTATATGGTCCGTCGCTGATCAAATGATACCTTATCATGGCACACCCAGGTATTGTGTTCCCTTGGTGGAGCTCTATATCGTCGGTTGTATTCAAAGACATCGTAAAATCGACTTTACCGCCCAAATAAAATTTTACAAGATAGACAAAAAACTGATTAACGCACGTCTCAGAGCTTGATCGGTGAAGTTGATGAACATGTACACATTCTACCGTTCAATGGATACTTATTATAAATTCACATGTTCTTTAAAGTTGTAAATGAGGAGAAAACATGCGTTTTTTATTCAAACGATTTTTCTGAATTAATATTAGTTAGGCGGCATTTTTTTACAACATTTTGATTTTTATGCGTGGTCTCTGATATGATACTTTATATCTCGGCGTTCGATGCGAGGTTATGCAATCGTCATCACTGAAGTAAAACTATCCTCAATGTTTAAGCTTTCAGCTACTAAATGTGTATTATCATTGTTGCTTTGTAACTTGTGTCGCGATGAGCCGTGTGTACCTCCGTGTCACAGACACGAGAGGATTGCTGTGGTGTCATACTCATCCGGCATAATTTACGAGATCAGCAGGGGGTCATGGGCACGATTGGATGGGGTTGTGGTGGTTGTCACGTAAACATTAACCCGTTGCTGCAGCGTGGTTTCGATAAATAAAGCGTAAAGGATGGTCATGATCCTCGAGTTTGTTGTTGCGTCCCTGTTATTCCAGTAGACTCCATCATACGAGTTGCCAAACTTTGGAACATGCGACGGGTATATTTCGTCGTTATTTGACGCAGTATAATAATCCGCTAATAAAATGGACGGATAATCAGTAAAACTAACACTAATTATTTGATTGGAGGCTAAAGCGCGTGGTGTGATTATTATGCCTATATACAACCACTAAAGTACTAATAGTAAAAAAAAACGTTCATTAGGGTACTCGTGATCTCGAAACGTTGACTGGGGTACCCATAATCTCTAAGTCTCGCTTCGTGCTTATCGGGCGAGATTCTGGGTAGCCAAATCGACGTACTTAAGATCAGGAGCCACATACCCACCTGGTGTCCCAAAACAACCAGCGAGTATCCCAAAACCACCAACGGTTGTCCCAATCCAACCAATGAGTGTTCCATACCATAATGTAGGTTTCACAAGCCATACAACAAGTATCCCAAAACACACAGGTTACGTGGTTTGGGTCACATACGTAGTGTTCCAAACCATCCAACAAGGCAGTGTTCCAAACTACACACTTAGTGTCCAAAACCACAAACGAGTACCATAGCCATACACTGAGAGTGCCAAATCACCAAACTTACTATTCATATTCACCCAAATAGTGTCAAAAACATACAAAGCGTGTCCGAAACCACACAACGAATGAATGTCTCAAACGTCCCAATGAGTGGCCCAGTCCACCCCAGTGGTGTCCCAAACCATACAATGGTTGCACAAGCCACCCATCGGGTGTTCCAAACCACGGTAGTGTCCCCAACCACCCAACGGGCGTTTTAATGCACACAATAAGTGTTCCATACCCATCCGATAAATACTTCAAACCATAAACCGGGTGTCATAAACCACACACATAGTATCCGAAACTAGCCAACGGCTGACCCAAACCGTAATATGACTGTCCAAATCCATCAAATGAGTGGTCCAAGCCACACAACGTGTGCCACAGACCACACAGGCATGTAATGTCCCAAACCGTCTAATGGGTGTCTGAAACCACACAATGAGTATTCCACATTATCAAACGAGTGCATCAAACTACTCAGGTATTGACCCAACCACCCATTGTGTCATATAATCCACACAAAAAAAGTGTTCCATGCCATCCAGTGAGTACCCAAACCACCCAATCAGAGTCCTAACCACCATATGTGTGTCAAAAGCCTCCAATCGAGTGCCCACAAACGAACCATGCAAGCAGTATGCAAAACCACCCAGCAAGTCTCAAAAGCTACCCAAATGAGTGTACCAACAACCCAGCTAGTGTCCCAAACCACACAATGAGTGTCCCAAACCACACTCGTGCTGTCCCGAACCATCCAACGGATGTCGCAAACTACACATCGGGTATCCCAAACCATCCTATATATCAGAGTCCCAACACCCAAAGAGCGGCCCAAACCACACAACGATCGAGTGTTTCAGTTCCTCTGGAGTTTCTAAGACCGAACAACTATAGACTAGTGTCTGCAACCATCCGTTAAGTGTCTAAAACCATATAATTCGTGCCCTAACCATACTAGTGTACAAACTATCCCACCCCTGGTCAAGTGGTCCTGCAGAAGTGCTATGATGTTGGTGGGTACTGCTGTTTTGCTAGGATGCGGTTAGTACAAAGCGATGCTGGTGCACGACCGCGTGCGCGTTCCGCATCGTGATTACATCGAAACTACGCAATTACAACACGGTGTAAACATTCTGATGATCACACATGAATGCACTAAAACCTCCGGTATACATACATTCTGCAACTCCGCGGACGACTTGAGAATGACGTTCTTTGGTGAGTTTTAACCTAGTTATTGTTACACCAAAAAAAAAAAAAGTTTTGTCACGTTACATGACTGAAATCATCCCAGATGAAGGGAATGCTGATTTTAATAACAAAGACACACATTCATTCAAAAGATATATAGCGTACGCTTGAAACAAGCCCAATTTGATATTCTAGGATCCACACTGATGTTGGTGCGGGACCAAGGTGATGTTGGTGAGAATCCACACTGATGTTGGTGAGGATCTACTCCGATGTTGTTGAAATATTTTTCTTCCATATTACTGGACTCAAACCATGAACACATCGATTTCAAACACTACGAGGAGAGAAAATACAGTCCACCGGGAATCAGAAAGATCTTTAGAATCGAGAATAATGACCCAAATATCACAAATTGGACTATACCGTGACATTGGCTACTCATTCCCAGTTACTTATTCCTTATTAGGAAACATGCAAACTTGACCAAATAAACGGTGCGGTAGGGTGGATCACCCCTAGTTATGTTAGAAAAACCGAAAACCGAACCAATATATAGCCCACGCGGTTGCCACAGAGGTGGCAAATAGGGCACACATTGCCGTTTCGGTATCAATGGACCGATTTTGACCAAATAAACGGTGCAATAGGGTGGCCTACCCTATGTTATACTACAAAAACCGAAAACCGCATCCTCTAGACCGCGGGGTTGCCACGGGAGGTGGCAAAAAGGGCACACATTGTCGTTTCGGTATTTGTGGGCTGATTTTGACCAAATAAACGGTGCAGTGGGGTGGCCCACCCCATACTACACTACGAAAACTGAAAACCGCACCTCTCTAGCCCGTGTGGTTACCACCGGAGGTGGCAAAAATGGCATCCATCGCCGTTTCGGTATTTATGGACCGATTGAGCCCAAATTATCGATATGGTAGGGTGGCCCACCCTATCTTATGTTAAAAAACCGAAAACCGCACCCTTCTAGCCCGTGCTGTTGCCCTAAATACCGAAACGGCAATGAGTGCCATTTTTGCCACCTCGTGTGGCAACCGTACGGGCTAGAGTGGTGCGGTTTACGGTTTTTATAGTATAATTTGTGGTGGGCCACCCTACATCGCCGTTTATTTGGTCAAAATTTGTCCAATTAGACCATAATACGGCGTTCTTACGCTCTATACACATGTAATACGGCATGTATACGCCGCATATATTATAATACGGTATATAATATATGCCGTATTATATGCGGCGTATACATGTCGTATATTACACGCCGCAATTAAGTCCACCACAACGTACTTACGCCCTATAATGTGATGTATATTCTCTGTAATGCGGCGTAATTACGTCTCAGTACGTATATGGCCTATATATATAGCTTATCGTGGTTCTCATATTCGACCCAGATGTTTGCCACATACCAACACAACATTTCTAACCCCAATGCATTGATATCAGAAATACATAGAGTTGGAGTTGGTAGTGTCGTATTTCTATATATATAGGTGTTACAAGACAGAAATTTTATTCTGTTTTTGGTTTAGTAAGCTGGCCGGCTAATAATTACGGCGAATATACATGTATACACCGTATAATGATTTTGTTCATGCATGATCCGCATTGTACAGTGTTACGTATAGTTTGTTGTTTATATTCCAGAACACAATGCAACGAGTCACCTGAAATAGTATACTCAATGCATGGGAAACGTTATCAGTGGTTGAATGTATGCGCTCCCACAATATGTTTCGAATCCAGACGACATGTCTATAGGTATGTGTTATATGTTAAACTGACCCCCAGTATGTCTATACACATATATAAAAATACCTTTAGGGATAGCATTTCCAGAAAATTCACGAAAACGATATTTCGTCTTTTTTTGCGACCAAGACACTTGAGCGTGAAGAAGGACATTCGATGAGTAGAGATGTGTAATACGTTGTTGAATGTTTGTCACACGACCTTGAGATGGGCATAACTAACCTAAATCGCGACCGAAACATATATATTTAACAGCTTCGCTTTGGACCCATCAATTTATTTGTCACCTGCTTGTGCCGGATATATGCCATGTCCAAACGCTTGTCACTGCCTAAAGCCTTCAATATACTTGTTTTGTACCTCTCAACATGTCATGTTTATAAATTATTCATATTAGATTGATATAAATGGCGAAATAACAGGAATGTCACAAATTTGATTAAAATGACCGCATGTGTCTTCTAATTCCAATTTAAGCCAACAAAAACTTTAGTGTGATTGCAGAAGTATTCCAGCAGACGATTGCACCACTTGAATCAACAGCACGCCATTTGAAATTACTCAAATTACGTCTAAACGCTCGATGTGAGTTTTGAAATATCACGCGGTCACCAGCATCGCTTTGTACTAACTGCATCATAGCAAAACAGCAGGACCCACCAACATCATAGCACTTCTGCAGGACCACTTGACCAGGGGTGTATCCATGGAGTATACCAAATGATCAACCGATTATCCCGAACTATCAAATGAGTTCCCTAAACCATAACAAGTATGCCGTGATCAGTCGTAAGTCGGGATTTGTTTTACCCTGTGCCAATGCATTCTCTTATATATGCGAGTCGACCATAGGTCGCCTCGCATATATAAGAGAATGCATTGGCCTAATAATTTTTTACAATTTTAATAATTTTTTCTTGTATTCTTAAACAATTTTATAATATCACCCATACAGAGCCCCAGACAAACATGAGCAGACGATACTCTTCTATATGCTTCTATATATATGTGGGGCTCCCTGCAGGGTAATGGATGTTTTTTATTGTATGTCCTAAAAATTGTAAGAAACATTTATTTAAAAAAAATGATAAAAATTGTTAGGCCAATGCATTCTCTTATATATGCGAGGCGACCTATTGTCGACTCGCATATATAAGAGAATGCATTGGCACAGGGTAAAAACATATCACTTGGGTTATTCGATATAACAGCAGTATTGTTGCATTGTTTACCAGTCTTGGTCGATTGTCTGGGGCACTCATTGGATGGTTTGGAGCGCTAACTATACGGTTTGAGTATCTGATCTGATGGTTTTATACCTTCATGGTGGTTTTAACCATTCGTTATTTGTCTTTAGTATTCCTTGGTTGATTTTGGGACACTCATTGGTTAGTCCAGGCGCTTGGTGCATGGGAATGTAAGAATTGCACAATTATGATAAAAGCATGAATCTTGGCACATTGGACCTTACTGATCATTTTCAGATATAGACCCAATCGAGATTTGGCCCTCCTTAGCAACGGTTGCTAGGCAACTACCCGAAAGTATAACATGTTCATATAAGGATGGATTACATTATTTCATTCAACTTTAGTTGTGGTGAATTACATATTTGAGGTCTAGTTGTGACATAGGATGAATTACAAAGGCTTGTGACCGTGTTGCCTGTCATGTTGTCCACAACACCCGTTGCTATACAGCTACTCATCGATTGAATGTATCTTTGCTACACTTCTCGGTGACATGTTGGGACCAGCATTGGTAGATTAGTCTGAAATACATTTTGACATATGCTAATATATCACATAGCGTATATTGTATAGGGATGGATAGTTTCAAGGATGGAAGATGTCATTGACAATATTGGTCTTCCATACTATAGAAATGTCATGACTTTAAAGTTTTGGAGCGGGGAAAGTTTGAATAATAGAAGAAAATAAAGGAAGGTAAGTTGGTTACTATATTTAGTCAGTGGGCCAAGTCCGATAATTAGGCGATCCGGTAAAAATCGAGGGAGTGAGTCTATCATGTTTTTTAAGTACTCCAATATCCTGTTTTTAAAACTAAGCATGATAGACATTCTCAATTTTGGTCCGCAGAGACTCCAGACAAGATGGCGTCCAACATATTGGCCACTGTTTTTTTTCAAACGGGTCACTAAATCAGTTTGATATATATAGTGAGCACATCTTGTCATATGTATGCAAATGTATACATTTTCTGAAGCTAAACTATAATACCACTTTTTATTAGACAGAGAGCATTCCAATTATAGGTCATCAAGATTAATTCGCTAAACAGTCTGTGGGTAGAGGTAAGTGTTCTACGTCATTAGAAAGACGATGATCTACACTTTCTAACTAGGTTGTCAATTATGAATGTCCTTGAACGGTCAAGTCTTGACTGTATTTTTCGACAGATAGTGTCGATTTAATTCACCATCTACATGATAGTATAAAGATATGGTATATGGTTCGATGTATTATCTGCACCAGAGCGAGGAAATATTCTTTGTATTTTAGAGCAATGGGCGTTATTTTGTCAGTGGGGTATGTTTGGGGGAGAGGGGCATGTCTGGCAGCTATTGTTTTAAATCACCCGAATTTTGAAGGAATGATTAGTATTTAGTTATCAATAACACAATTTGAATGTCAGTAAAAAATGCTATTTAATATTAAACAATTATGAATTATGTAGACTGATATCAAACATGCAGAATGAAGTTTGGTGATGCCAGCGACACAATTTTGCCATGGTAACCCGTACGTCCTCCGTGGACAGCAATATTTGGGCAAATACGCCATTTGATTAAAGTTGTTTATTCAAACGGACATGGCTCGTTCGAAATCCAATATAATGTTTACATAATTTGGTAACAGCTATTCTAGGTACCTCAAAACATACATACGCGGACGATTACCGAACACATTTGTCGACATATAATTATGGCGCTGATAATATGTGATTTGTATATATTTTTCGATTAAATTTGAAATAGTTTCGATTGTGTCAGTTAATTTTTTTTTAAATTAGCGGTCGCGTAAATATTGCTTTTGCCGGACAGTCGCGCGTTATTCCGTTGCCGATTCCTGAATTCGATGAATAAAAATAGCGCTGTTATTGCTTGGGATCCGGTTTTTGTGATCGGCGTTATATTTGTATGACCGAAACCTGGGATATATCATGTTCCTAGAAGTGTAGTTTTCTAGGCAGAACCATGCACATATTGATTGGATTATATCTTGATCTATATAGATATGTTTGCGAATATGTGTCTGTGTTCTATAGCAAATAACGGGACCGTCTAGATGGCTCCACGGGGATATAACAGTGGTAACTTTTTACGAAGAAGATAATGGTTGAGCCCGGTTTTACCATAACTATAAAATAAAGAACAATATTATAGGGGTATTCTTATTGGTCGATCCAATTTCATATCCCCCCTGGAAGATATGGAATTGGCTCGACCAATAAGAATACCCCTATAGTATTGTTCTTATATATCAGGTATATGTATAGACATTAGATACAGCACACCACACATTGTTAAATATATAACACTAGCCGGTGTGTCCGCTTTCGTCCGGGCTATTTAGGGATTTATTTGTGTTCTCCTCCGCCTGGACAAACTATTGTTAGATCGGTCCAGAAACATGCCTATATGAGCGTATATGAGCGAGGACAAGGTCAAGGTCAAGAACCCGGTCGCACGTGAAAGTGGACCCGCCCTTATTGTTCCCAGGATCAAAGTACATGTAGTCCTACATACCAAACTCGAGTCGGATCGGTCGAGGTCCAGAAACATGCCTATGGGAGCGTCTATGAGCGAGGTCAAGGACACGGTCGCACGTGAAATTGGACCCGTCCATGTTGTTCCCCGTATCTAAGTAGGCCTACATACCAAATTTGAGTCGGATATGTCGAGTAGTTTTCGAGTCTATAACACAGACAGACAGACAGACAGAAGTTCCAAAATATATAGTAGATGTGTATTTGAAATAATAGTATGACGAACAATCTCATAATTCAACGTATAATTTAAATTAGTTGATGCACGGTGTGACGTTATAGTTTTCAGCCACCATATATGCAAGGCATTAAACAAAACTTTTAATATTATTTTGTACCAGCCATCTTATAAATATAACTTTTTGTCCAAAATGCACGGGCAGTAGAATTTATCGGTCGCGAACAATTCCTTACGTCGCAGTTCACCACCCAGTTCCTTCAGAACAGTGATATACGGTTAGTTAACCCTTTACCCAACAGAAGGGCCCTGTGCCAATGCATTCTCTTATATATGCGAGTCGACCATAGGTCGCCTCGCATATATAAGAGAATGCATTGGCTTAACAAATTAAACATTATAAAATTGTTAAAGAATGTAAGAAAAAATGGTAAAAAGTGTTAAAAAAAGATTTATTTTAGGCCAATGCATTCTCTTATATATGCGAGGCGACCTATGGTCGACTCGCGTATATAAGAGAATGCATTGGCACAGGGCATAAGTGTAACTATCACAATGTGGTCAAGGAGCCGGTTCCAATGATATCCATATTTGTATGGTTCTATTGAGACAGACCGAAGATATTTTAGGCTGTTGAAGCTTTATTTGGCCGGTTTTGGCCGGTTTGTTGGGTAAAGGGTTGGAACTGGTCAATTGGTGCATTCTGATAAGGCTAATGGTATCACACAAAGAACTGCAAAAAAGACCATTGGTCTCTTTATATTAATTCTCGCCGGTTGATGCAAGATAAAAATGTGAACTTGGTGGACAGTTAAATTATTCAGTTATCCAGAATGCACAGGTGTATATAAGATTGTGAATAGAATCATGAACAATTCGTCGTGACGTCAAACAACCATTCCCATGTCGTGTTCCAACACATCGTTAATTCATAGAATGATGGCGACACACATAGGTAGGAAAAACAGCTAGCGAAAAGAATGTTTTATGAATTGTGATGTTCCCTAATGTGATCCCCATTCCCGACAAGAGTGGTCCCACTTCGAAAAACAAAACATAGACTACACTATTGGGTCTCTTATATCGCGGAAAGTTTTAAAATAGTAACATCTGTCTATCTCTCTGTCAGTTCGCGATTTTTCTCCCAGACCACTGGACCAATTTTGGGATGGTGACTCGGCCAAATCGAAAAAGTGCAGCGGCCAAATCGAAAAAGAGCTCTAGTTTTCGAGATACCCCTACCCTCGGTAGAACAAGTTGAAAACAACTTTTTTTTAAAAGAAATATATATTGTTCAGGAAAATAATTGTGTAAAATAACGGAATCGGTGGTGGCTATTGCCAAATCGACGATGAACGATACCCACCAATGACTTTTTCCATAAATTAACGATTTTGGTAAAGCGAGGCTTGCGGCTGTGTCATAACTTATTTGCCAACATTGTTGGTGTTAAAATTACTACATCATACCATATCTCTACTTGATATGAAAACAGTATTGGTTAATTTGGATTGTCCTGCCATTTGGAGCCGAAAAATTTATTTTTTGCTGAAAAATCGCTGTTTTTCACAAAACTATTTTGTTTTCAAACATTATCATTCAAATGGATATTACAAATAATGCCAGACTATTTAATACATTTGGTGTAGCAGTTATCTAAAAAGCATATGTAGACAGAATTTAACAGAAATTTACAACGGTTTGTGAAATAATGGATTTAAGCTACCCCTCCCCAAACACGTTTTTGGTTGAAAAATAACATATTTTTGTTAAGAACTTTACCAAATTTCCCAACATGACTCGTCTGCTGAAAATTTGGCCCGGGACATTGCTGAATGGATTAAAGACGTGATCAGACTTCCAAACCCCAAGTTACAACAACAACAACACAAACAAAAACACATATACAACATCTATAAATAAACATGCATAGACGTCGACTTTGTAGGACAGAAATATTTGTTATAAACAACATATAACAGACTGTCTAAATAGAGTCTCACAAATATCAAACTTTTTTAAAGACGTGATCAGACTAAACAACCCCAAGTTACAACAACAACAAAAACAAAAACACATAACAACAGCTATAAATAAACATGCATCGACGTCGACTTTGTAGGACAGAAATATTTGTTATAAACAACATATAACAGACTATCTAAATAGAGTCTCACAAATGTCAAACTTTTGTTGTTAAATTGATTGTTAGTGTCCCTCTACTAGTAAATAATAAGTAATATATAGAAAATAAATACTATGTTCAACTGAATCCCCACTATAGTCTCACGAAGGTGGCAGTTCTCTCCGGTTTATATACCAGTATATCTAAATCAAAAGCCAAATAGTGCGATGTGTAGCTGATAGAACGTTGTCATATATTCAGTTCTTCGTGTGTTCAAGACTTAAAATAGGGTATAGGTGGTCTCCAAACCATTTTGCTGTTCGCTTTTTGTAAGGTGCCGCAGGCTTTCGAAAAAAACGAGCCCTCCAAAGTAATTAAATATTTCCGGATCGAATAGCCTTTTCTCCACACCCTCTGCTAAAACGTATACATCATTTTAGTTCGAAAAACATTTTTGCAGTCGTCATATGTTGTATTCGTTCATTCTAAGACGATTCACTCGACGTTTGACTATATATGGACGTGTGGTGTTGCAGTAACCACTCTGCGGTAGTCGGCAAAAACGTCGTTAAATTTCGAGGGACTACCTTGGAAATAGGACCGATATCCTTATTATTTTGACTGCAACTTTTTGCTGTGCGACAAACGGGATTCGGAATTAGTGATAATGTTGCCAAAATAAAACACCAGGCCCAATAATTCCGTTTTTATTGCGACAGGCTCAAAAATAATTATGTTACATTGAACGATCGGCCCAATAGCGATATAGTATGTTTGCGCTCTATCGTATATCGCGACGTTCCGTAAACTTTGAGGTTTTTTATAATAACTAATAGATTGTCATGATATTGAAGCATTTGGGGAATGATATATACATGGCAGCTTATACCTACACGTTCCATATACAATTCGCTTAATTTTGATGTGATTCATATTCTTGAATACACGAAGGTGGTGAATTAGTCTGCACTTTAACCCATATTTGTGTGCATTTTACGATTAGCCGACGAACGTGCGACAACGTTGTCGGCTCCACGTATTCAGTACTTTGATGTTGTAAACAAACTTTTCTCAAGTGTCGTTTTGGTCCAACTATCACTTTTCGACGGGGAGACCTGATCCGAATAATAGCTAAGATGTATTTAGATAGAATTATCGAAAAAACTTGACCGATTAGGGTGCATTTTAAGAGAATCGAGTGGAGAAAACTTGGTAACTATAAACGCGAATTCTGCCATCGCATGTTTCTGTATGATGTAGGCGAAGTAACTCTAAAATTTCGGCAAGTATTTAACCCATCAATCCCCATTACGGTGGCAGTTGAAGGGTGAAGGAGTGGTCGCATGGGCTCGCGAATGGTCCGATGACACTTCCCGTGGGTTTTTACCCTTAGATAGGAAGTTTGGGCTCAATCGGTCGAGCCGTTTTCGAGTCTATAAAGGATATATATATATATACATACATAAGTCATAAGTCGTATGACGTCACCGTCCACATTTTTCTTTGAACTAGCTTTGATCGACATAATGTACTTTTGGTTTCTTATTCGCAAAAGAAAAACGTTGCTTCTTATTCTATTTCAACCCAAATACAAAATTGAAATCTACCTCAGATTGAATTGCTTGGTACTAAATGTTGAATTTCTTGATAATATTAAATTCTATTGGACATGTTAGCTTGTAATATTCATGATATTGGTCAATTATGGACTCTTTTATACTATATACGCCGTTCAGCTAATGTTGAATTGGATGTCATAAACTCTGAATTTGTAAACAATGTGTGAAATTAGCCATGCGGCGGAAAAGTTCTTATGCTATTTTTAGCTAATGGGCGGGGTTTACTGAAATCGCGCTGGCTGAATGAATTCCCATAGTCTTGGGTATTCCATGCGACTATCGCCTGATTGGTTACATCGCTTTACTGATGATATTGCGATTGGCTGGCAATTACGTAAATCCTGCTTGTAGTAATGGAACCCCTTTCTAATTTCGTCAGACTCAGTACCCGAACCGTCTGAGTATGATTTTAATCAGAACTGTCCCCGGAGTTGACTTAAAGTTGTTTATTCAAACGGACATGGCTCGTTCGAAATCCAATATAATGTTTACATAATTTGGTAACAGCTATTCTAGGTACCTCAAAACATACATACGCGGACGATTACCGAACACATTTGTCGACATATAATTATGGCGCTGATAATATGTGATTTGTATATATTTTTCGATTAACCGTCTGAGTATGATTTTAATCAGAACTGTCCCCGGAGTTGATTAAAGTTGTTTATTCAAACGGACATGGCTCGTTCGAAATCCAATATAATGTTTACATAATTTGGTAACAGCTATTCTAGGTACCTCAAAACATACATACGCGGACGATTACCGAACACATTTGTCGACATATAATTATGGCGCTGATAATATGTGATTTGTATATATTTTTCGATTAAATTTGAAATAGTTTCGATTGTGTCAGTTAATTTTATTTTTAATTAGCGGTCGCGTAAAAATTGCTTTTGCCGGACAGTCGTGCGTTATTCCGTTGCCGATTCCTGAATTCGATGAATAAAAATAGCGCTGTTATTGCTTGGGATCCGGTTTTTGTGATCGGCGTTATATAAGGATTAACTGTCATGTGGACTGTTTTTATGGAGATGTAACGGTGAGGTAAGTGGACATAACTTGTGTAAAACCCGAAGGGTTTTACATACAAGTTATGACCACTTACCTCACCGTTACATCTCCATAAAAATAGTCCACATGACAGTTAATCCTTATATTTATATACATTTAGCGAGAAAGCCACTTTTGTAAATATATTTAAATCGAAAAGTGTATCGTGACAAGATCAGCCCAAAATACCCAATAGCACCCTTGCCAAAAGTTAATAGGAACAATTTATCTTCATATTGAAACCCGATGATGTATTAAGTCAATCCTGCGCGAGTCCAAATGCGCCCAAAACATTACGCGTTCGTCTTCCCAAACCTAATGACGTATCGATGGTGTTATTAGCTTGGTGTTATGAGGCGTTGCGCATTCACCGAGAAATAACTGCAACTGGCCACGTGGGCGCCGACCAATCAGAATGCTGGATTTAGTGATGACAACACTTAGTGTGTAAATATATTTGTATGACCGAAACCTGTGATATATCATGCTCCTAGAAGTGTAGTTTTCTAGGCAGAACCATGCACATATTGATTGGATTATATCTTGATCTATATAGATATGTTTGCGAATATGTGTCTGTGTTCTATAGCAAATAACTGGACCGTCTAGATGGCTCCACGGGGATATAACAGTGGTAACGTTTTACGAAGAAGATAATGGTTGAGCCCGGTTTTACCATAACTATAAAATAAAGAATAATATTATTGGGGTATTCTTATTGGTCGATCCAATTTCATATCCCCCCTGGAAGATATGGAATTGGCTCGACCAATAAGAATACCCCTATAGTATTGTTCTTATATATCAGGTATATGTATAGACATTAGATACAGCACACCCCACATTGTTAAATATATAACACTAGCCGGTGTGCTCGCCTTCGTCCGGGCTATTTAGGGATTTATTTGTGTTCTCCTCCGCCTGGACAAACTATTGTTAGATCGGTCCGGTAACATGCCTATATGAGCGTATATGAGCGAGGACAAGGTCAAGGTCAAGAACACGGTCGCACGTGAAAGTGGACCCGCCCTTATTGTTCCCAGGATCAAAGTACATGTAGTCCTACATACCAAACTCGAGTCGGATCGGTCGAGGTCCAGAAACATGCCTATGGGAGCGTCTATGAGCGAGGTCAAGGACACGGTCGCACGTGAAATTGGACCCGTCCATGTTGTTCCCCGTATCTAAGTAGGCCTACATACCAAATTTGAGTCGGATATGTAGAGTAGTTTTCGAGTCTATAACACAGACAGACAGACAGACAGACAGACAGACAGAAGTTCCAAAATATATAGTAGATGTGTATTTGAAATAATAGTATGACGAACAATCTCATAATTCAACGTATAATTTAAATTAGTTGATGCACGGTGTGACGTTATAGTTTTCAGCCACCATATATGCAAGGCATTAAACAAAACTTTTAATATTATTTTGTACCAGCCATCTTATAAATATAACTTTTTGTCCAAAATGCACGGGCAGTAGAATTTATCGGTCGCGAACAATTCCTTACGTCGCAGTTCACCACCCAGTTCCTTCAGAACAGTGATATACGGTTAGTTAACCCTTTACCCAACAGAAGGGCCCTGTGCCAATGCATTCTCTTATATATGCGAGTCGACCATAGGTCGCCTCGCATATATAAGAGAATGCATTGGCTTAACAAATTAAACATTATAAAATTGTTAAAGAATGTAAGAAAAAATGGTAAAAAGTGTTAAAAAAAGATTTATTTTAGGCCAATGCATTCTCTTATATATGCGAGGCGACCTATGGTCGACTCGCGTATATAAGAGAATGCATTGGCACAGGGCATAAGTGTAACTATCACAATGTGGTCAAGGAGCCGGTTCCAATGATATCCATATTTGTATGGTTCTATTGAGACAGACCGAAGATATTTTAGGCTGTTGAAGCTTTATTTGGCCGGTTTTGGCCGGTTTGTTGGGTAAAGGGTTGGAACTGGTCAATTGGTGCATTCTGATAAGGCTAATGGTATCACACAAAGAACTGCAAAAAAGACCATTGGTCTCTTTATATTAATTCTCGCCGGTTGATGCAAGATAAAAATGTGAACTTGGTGGACAGTTAAATTATTCAGTTATCCAGAATGCACAGGTGTATATAAGATTGTGAATAGAATCATGAACAATTCGTCGTGACGTCAAACAACCATTCCCATGTCGTGTTCCAACACATCGTTAATTCATAGAATGATGGCGACACACATAGGTAGGAAAAACAGCTAGCGAAAAGAATGTTTTATGAATTGTGATGTTCCCTAATGTGATCCCCATTCCCGACAAGAGTGGTCCCACTTCGAAAAACAAAACATAGACTACACTATTGGGTCTCTTATATCGCGGAAAGTTTTAAAATAGTAACATCTGTCTATCTCTCTGTCAGTTCGCGATTTTTCTCCCAGACCATTGGACCAATTTTGGGATGGTGACTCGGCCAAATCGAAAAAGTGCAGCGGCCAAATCGAAAAAGAGCTCTAGTTTTCGAGATACCCCTACCCTCGGTAGAACAAGTTGAAAACAACTTTTTTTTTAAAGAAATATATATTGTTCAGGAAAATAATAGTGTAAAATAACGGAATCGGTGGTGGCTATTGCCAAATCGACGATGAACGATACCCACCAATGACTTTTTCCATAAATTAACGATTTTGGTAAAGCGAGGCTTGCGGCTGTGTCATAACTTATTTGCCAACATTGTTGGTGTTAAAATTACTACATCATACCATATCTCTACTTGATATGAAAACAGTATTGGTTAATTTGGATTGTCCTGCCATTTGGAGCCGAAAAATTTATTTTTTGCTGAAAAATCGCTGTTTTTCACAAAACTATTTTGTTTTCAAACATTATCATTCAAATGGATATTACAAATAATGCCAGACTATTTAATACATTTGGTGTAGCAGTTATCTAAAAAGCATATGTAGACAGAATTTAACAGAAATTTACAACGGTTTGTGAAATAATGGATTTAAGCTACCCCTCCCCCAAACACGTTTTTGGTTGAAAAATAACATATTTTTGTTAAGAACTTTACCAAATTTCCCAACATGACTCGTCTGCTGAAAATTTGGCCCGGGACATTGCTGAATGGATTAAAGACGTGATCAGACTTCCAAACCCCAAGTTACAACAACAACAACACAAACAAAAACACATATACAACATCTAAAGAACAAGTTCAAAATTTCAACTTTCGTTACAGAATTTAGTAATATTGTTACCGCATATAGTCTGACAAACGGCCATCTTGTGTTTCTCGGAGATATAAATCTACATTACGAACTCCGCGACAACAAACCTGTCAACGACCTCAAATTGGTGTTTACTGAATTCGATATGCACCAAATCGTGAACAAACCAACGCACCGACGTCAGCACATACTCGACTGGGTTGTTATGAGAGAGACTTCCTCGGCTTGTGGATTGCAGGTCCTGGATAAGACTATTGGTGATCACTTTTTGGTTCAATTCCACCTCAAAATCGTAAAGTCAGCAGCTCCTAAGAAAACGATCACCTCACGTAATCTGAAAGCAATCGACCGAACTGAATTCTCAGCCAGTATCGATGCCGCATTGTCTTCCATTGATATATCGGATAATGATCTTGCTTTGTTTTACAACGACAAACTCTCAACGGTTCTTGACGAACATGCACCCCTTATATCCCGTGTGGCCAGCGACAGAACATCGGCACCTTGGCTAACGTCCGATGTCACTGAATCGAAACGAATCAAACGACAAGCTGAACGAACATGGCGAAAATCCGGATTGACAGTACATCGGGAAATATATGTTGAATGTAATCGACAATTGAATGTCACCATCAAGAATGCTAAAACTGAGTTCTACAACAATCAAATATACAGCTGCAAATCGACCAAAATGTTGTTTAACATCACGAAACCGATGCTTGGAAAGTCAAAACCATCGATTTTCCCCAACGATCGCGCAGCTGGCACCTTAGCTGATTCCTTTGCATTGTTTTTCCGAGACAAAGTGTCAAAAATCAGAGCCATTGTTGACCAAACGCATGGTGCACCGGAATATTTGGAGTTCTCAAGTCACAGAAAAATGGACGAATTTCGATCTGTGAGTTCGGAAGAAGTTAAGAATGTGATTTTGTCAATGCCACCTAAGTCATGTTCGTTAGATCCCATTCCTACAACACTTCTTCGTATTCACTGCGATCAACTTTTGGATGTAATAACTGATATTATTAACTCCTCGCTCTCAACGGGTGTTGTTCCCCAATGCTTCAAACACGCCAGTGTTACCCCATTGTTAAAGAAGTCTGGTTTAGATCAAAATTTGCTGCAAAACTATAGACCAGTCTCCAATCTTCCTTTCTTATCTAAAGTCCTTGAACGTGTAGTGCTCCACCAACTTCGTAAACACTTGAAAGACAATAATTTAGAAGAAAACTTTCAGTCAGCTTACAAGAAAAATCACTGTACGGAGACAGCCTTGACTCGAATTTTTAACGACTTGCTGTGTGCGACAGATGAGGGCAAACTCTCCATTCTTACATGCCTTGACCTCTCTGCGGCGTTTGACACGCTCGATCATTCCATCCTGTTAAAACGCCTTTCTGTGACTTTCGGAATGTCCGGCACGGTATTAAAGTGGTTCCATTCTTACGTAACCGAGAGAACTCAATCAGTTATTGTTAATTCTACGACGTCTAACCCCGTGCATCTATCATATGGAGTGCCCCAAGGTTCTGTGCTGGGACCTGTACTATATCTCGTTTACACACAGCCTCTTGGAAACATCATCGAAAAACACAACATTCAGTATCACATGTATGCAGACGATACCCAAATGTACATATCAGTTGAGCCATCGATCTTAGACGAAGCAATTTCTCAAGTTCAGACATGCGTTTCAGAAGTTAAAACATGGATGGAGATCAACAAACTCAAACTTAACGAAAGCAAAACTGAAATTATGCTTTGTGGAACTAACGCTCGGTTGAAGGGGGTCAGTCTTAATGCCACGCTCATCGGCGACAGTGTAATTGAATTTTCTGATGTTATTAAAAACCTCGGTGTGACCATCGACAAAAACTTCTCAATGTCATCTCACATCAGCAACCTATGCAGGTCCTTATATATGGAGCTCCGGCGCATTTCGCATGTACGTCCATATATCTCCGAACAATCCACACAAATATTGATGTCCTCATTTGTGTTATCCAAAATCGATTACTGTAATTCTATTTTAGCAGGACTCCCAGATTATCAACTTCACAAACTTCAAAAAATTGTTAATATTGCTGCAAAAATTGTGTGCCGTGCAGGCAAATTTGATCATGTTACCCCACTGTTGTATAAATTACATTGGCTTCCCATATTTGAACGAATTGTGTACAAACATGCTACTTTGTGTTATAGAAAGTCGGATATTGATAATGCTTTGCCACCATATATTGATACATTGTTGGTCAAATATGTACCTGCTCGACCACTTCGATCACAGGATGCGAATGCGATGGTTGTACCTAAACGAGATCTGATGTACTTTGGTCGCCGTTCTTTCGAGGTCTACGGGCCGACCATTTGGAACAACCTTCCCAAAGAGGTGAAACAGTCTGACTGTTTGGAAACATTCAAATCGGCCCTAAAAACTCACCTATTCATCTCCCATTTCGGACAAATAACATCAGAAAACGTTGAGGAGACTTAATTATTGAAATACATGCATATTATTTATTGCGTATATGTTATAGTGTGAATGTGTGTGACTGCGTTTGTGTGAATTGTTCAGCGCCATGAGCCATACGGGATATGGCGCTATACAAATACTCTATATTATTATTATCTATAAATAAACATGCATAGACGTCGACTTTGTAGGACAGAAATATTTGTTATAAACAACATATAACAGACTGTCTAAATAGAGTCTCACAAATATCAAACTTTTTTAAAGACGTGATCAGACTAAACAACCCCAAGTTACAACAACAACAAAAACAAAAACACATAACAACAGCTATAAATAAACATGCATCGACGTCGACTTTGTAGGACAGAAATATTTGTTATAAACAACATATAACAGACTATCTAAATAGAGTCTCACAAATGTCAAACTTTTGTTGTTAAATTGATTGTTAGTGTCCCTCTACTAGTAAATAATAAGTAATATATAGAAAATAAATACTATGTTCAACTGAATCCCCACTATAGTCTCACGAAGGTGGCAGTTCTCTCCGGTTTATATACCAGTATATCTAAATCAAAAGCAAAATAGTGCGATGTGTAGCTGATAGAACGTTGTCATATATTCAGTTCTTCGGGTGTTCAAGACTTAAAATAGGGTATAGGTGGTCTCCAAACCATTTTGCTGTTCGCTTTTTGTAAGGTGCCGCAGGCTTTCGAAAAAAACGAGCCCTCCAAAGTAATTAAATATTTCCGGATCGAATAGCCTTTTCTCCACACCCTCTGCTAAAACGTATACATCATTTTAGTTCGAAAAACATTTTTGCAGTCGTCATATGTTGTATTCGTTCATTCTAAGACGATTCACTCGACGTTTGACTATATATGGACGTGTGGTGTTGCAGTAACCACTCTGCGGTAGTCGGCAAAAACGTCGTTAAATTTCGAGGGACTACCTTGGAAATAGGACCGATATCCTTTTTATTTTGACTGCAACTTTTTGCTGTGCGACAAACGGGATTCGGAATTAGTGATAATGTTGCCAAAATAAAACACCAGGCCCATAATTCCGTTTTTATTGCGACAGGCTCAAAAATAATTATGTTACATTGAACGATCGGCCCAATAGCGATATAGTATGTTTGCGCTCTATCGTATATCGCGACGTTCCGTAAACTTTGAGGTTTTTTATAATAACTAATAGATTGTCATGATATTGAAGCATTTGGGGAATGATATATACATGGCAGCTTATACCTACACGTTCCATATACAATTCGCTTAATTTTGATGTGATTCATATTCTTGAATACACGAAGGTGGTGAATTAGTCTGCACTTTAACCCATATTTGTGTGCATTTTACGATTAGCCGACGAACGTGCAACAACGTTGTCGGCTCCACGTATTCAGTACTTTGATGTTGTAAACAAACTTTTCTCAAGTGTCGTTTTGGTCCAACTATCACTTTTCGACGGGGAGAGCTGATCCGAATAATAGCTAAGATGTATTTAGATAGAATTATCGAAAAAACTTGACCGATTAGGGTGCATTTTAAGAGAATCGAGTGGAGAAAACTTGGTAACTATAAACGCGAATTCTGCCATCGCATGTTTCTGTATGATGTAGGCGAAGTAACTCTAAAATTTCGGCAAGTATTTAACCCATCAATCCCCATTACGGTGGCAGTTAAAGGGTGAAGGAGTGGTCGCATGGGCTCGCGAATGGTCCGATGACACTTCCCGTGGGTTTTTACCCTTAGATAGGAAGTTTGGGCTCAATCGGTCGAGCCGTTTTCGAGTCTATAAAGGATATATATATATATATACATACATAAGTCGTATGACGTCACCGTCCACATTTTCCTTTGAACTAGCTTTGATCGACATAATGTACTTTTGGTTTCGTTTTCGCGAACGACTTTCTTATTCGCAAAAGAAAAACGTTGCTTCTTATTCTATTTCAACCCAAATACAAAATTGAAATCTACCTCAGATTGAATTGCTTGGTACTAAATGTTGAATTTCTTGATAATATTAAATTCTATTGGACATGTTAGCTTGTAATATTCATGATATTGGTCAATTATGGACTCTTTTAGCTAATGTTGAATTGGATGTCATAAACTCTGAATTTGTAAACAATGTGTGAAATTAGCCATGCGGCGGAAAAGTTCTTATGCTATTTTTAGCTAATGGGCGGGGTTTACTGAAATCGCGCTGGCTGAATGAATTCCCCTAGTCTTGGGTATTCCATGCGAATATCGCCTGATTGGTTACATCGCTTTACTGATGATATTGCGATTGGCTGGCAATTACGTAAATCCTGCTTGTAGTAATGGAACCCCTTTCTAATTTCGTCAGACTCAGTACCCGAACCGTCTGAGTATGATTTTAATCAGAACTGTCCCCGGAGTTGACTGTTTACGTATCGTACACTCTTTACGTAATGTACTGTATCATAATATGCTTTTGTTTACTAACAAGGCGTACGATCTTGACAATAACATGCTATTTTTTGCGATATTTATGATATGATTGGTATAAGAACAAATATGTCTATATTTTAATAATATTTCTGTTTATGACGGTTTTAACGGATGTGACTTTTTAAACAGCAACACACCCTATACATTCATAAAATTAGCTAACCGTAGGAATTAGTACATTTAGCCATACGGTTTACATGACCGATGAAGTCGAACTGAATTATGAACCGCAATTTGATTGATGAACGAAACGCCTAGGAGAGATTGTGTCACGTGCTCGATGCGTGTTGTTATTAGGAGAGATTATGTCACGTGCTCGCCGTGTGTTGTTATTAGGAGAGATTGTGTCACGGGCTCGCTGTGTGTTGTTATTAGGAGAGATTGTGTCATGTGCTCGCTGTGTGTTGTTATTAGGAGTGATTGTGTGCACGTGCTCGCAGCGTGTTGTTATTATGAGTGATTGTGTGCACGTGCTCGCCGCGTGTTGTTATTAGGAGTGATTGTGTGCACGTGCTCGCCGCGTGTTGTTATTAGGAGTGATTGTGTGCACGTGCTCGCTGTGTGTTGTTATTAAGAGAGATTGTGTGCACGTGCTCGCCGCGTGTTGTTATTTGGAGTGATTTTGTGCACGTGCTCGCTGAGTGTTGTTATTAGGAGAGATTGTGTGCACGTGCTCGCCGCGTGTTGTTATTAGGAGTGATTGTGTGCACGTGTTCGCTGTGTGTTGTTATTAGGAGAAATTGTGTGCACGTGCTCCCCGCGTGTTGTTATTAAGAGTGATTGTGTGCACGTGCTCGCTGGGTGTTGTTATTAGGTTAGGAGAAATTGTGTGCACGTGCTCCCCGCGTGTTGTTATTAAGAGTGATTGTGTGCACGTGCTCGCTGTGTGTTGTTATTATGAGAGATTGTGTCACGTGCTCGCTGTGTGTTGTTATTAGGAGATTGTGTCACGTGCTCGCCGCGTGTTGTTATTAGGAGTGATTGTGTGCACATGCTCGCTGTGTGTTGTTATTAGGAGATATTGTGTGCACGTGCTCGCCGCGTGTTGTTATTAGGAGTGATTGTGTGCACGTGCCCACTGCGTATTGTTATTAGGAGTGATTGTGTGCACGTTCTCGCTGTGTGTTGTTATTATGAGAGATTGTGTGCACGTGCTCGCTGTGTGTTGTTATTAGGAGTGATTGTGTGCACATGCTCGCTGTGTGTTGTTATTAGGAGATATTGTGTGCACGTGCTCGCCGCGTGTTGTTATTAGGAGTGATTGTGTGCACGTGCCCACTGCGTATTGTTATTAGGAGTGATTGTGTGCACGTTCTCGCTGTGTGTAGTTATTAGGAGTGATTGTGTACACGTGCTCGCTGTGTGTTGTTATTAGGAGAGATTGTGAGCACGTGCTCGCCGCGTGTTGTTATTAGGAGTGATTGTGTACACGTGCTCGCTGTGTGTTGTTATTAGGAGAGATTGTGTCACGTGCTCTCCGCGTGTTGTTATTAGGAGTGATTATGTGCACATGCTCGCTGTGTGTTGTTATTAGGAGAGATTGTGTGCACATGCTCGCCGTGTGTTGTTATTAGGAGAGATTGTGTGCACGTGCTCGTTGCGTGTTGTTATTATGAGAGTTTGTGTGCACGTGCTCTCTGCGTGTTGCTATTAGGAGAGATTGTGTGTACGTGCTCGTTGCGTGTTTTTATTAAGACAAATTGTGGTCACGTGCTATCTGCATGTTGTTACTAAGAGAGATTGTGTGCACGTGCTCGTTGCGTGTTGTTATTATGAGAGATTGTGGTCACGTGCTCTCTGCGTGTTGTTATTAAGAGAGTTTGTGTGTACGTGCTCGTTGCGTGTTGTTATTAGGAGAGATTGTGTGCACGGGCTCTCTGCGTGTTGTTATTAGGAGAGATTGTGTGCACGGGCTCTATGTGTGTTGTTATTAGGAGAGATTGTGTGCACGTGCTCTCTGCGTGTTGTTATTAGGAGAGATTGCATGCATGTGCTCTCTGTGTGTTGTTATTAGGAGAGTTTGTGTGCACGTGCTCTCTGCGTGTTGTTATTAGGAGAGATTGTGTGCACGTGCTCTCTGCGTGTTGTTATTAGGAGAGTTTGTGTGCACGTGCTCTCTGTGTGTTATTATTAGGAGAGTTTGTGTGCACGTGCTCTCTGTGTGTTGTTGTTAGGAGAGTTTGTGTGCACGTGCTCTCTGTGTGTTATTATTAGGACAGTTTGTGTGCACGTGCTATCTGCGTGTTGTTGTTAGGAGAGATTGTGTGCACGTGCTCTCTGTGTGTTATTATTAGGACAGTTTGTGTGCACGTGCTATCTGCGTGGTGTTGTTAGGAGAGATTGTGTGCACGTGCTCTCTGTGTGTTATTATTAGGACAGTTTGTGTGCACGTGCTATCTGCGTGTTGTTGTTAGGAGAGATTGTGTGCACGTGCTCTCTGTGTGTTATTATTAGGACAGTTTGTGTGCACGTGCTATCTGCGTGTTGTTGTTAGGAGAGATTGTGTGCACGTGCTCTCTGTGTGTTATTATTAGGACAGTTTGTGTGCACGTGCTATCTGCGTGTTGTTGTTAGGAGAGATTGTGTGCACGTGCTCTCTGTGTGTTATTATTAGGACAGTTTGTGTGCACGTGCTATCTGCGTGTTGTTGTTAGGAGAGATTGTGTGCACGTGCTCTCTGTGTGTTATTATTAGGACAGTTTGTGTGCACGTGCTATCTGCGTGTTGTTGTTAGGAGAGATTGTGCGCACGTGCTCTCTGTGTGTTATTATTAGGACAGTTTGTGTGCACGTGCTATCTGCGTGTTGTTGTTAGGAGAGATTGTGTGCACGTGCTCTCTGTGTGTTATTATTAGGACAGTTTGTGTGCACGTGCTATCTGCGTGTTGTTGTTAGGAGAGATTGTGTGCACGTGCTCTCTGTGTGTTATTATTAGGACAGTTTGTGTGCACGTGCTATCTGCGTGTTGTTGTTAGGAGAGATTGTGTGCACGTGCTCTCTGTGTGTTATTATTAGGACAGTTTTTGTGCACGTGCTATCTGCGTGTTGTTGTTAGGAGAGATTGTGTGCACGTGCTCTCTGTGTGTTATTATTAGGACAGTTTGTGTGCACGTGCTATCTGCGTGTTGTTGTTAGGAGAGATTGTGTGCACGTGCTCTCTGTGTGTTATTATTAGGACAGTTTGTGTGCACGTGCTATCTGCGTGTTGTTGTTAGGAGAGATTGTGTGCACGTGCTCTCTGTGTGTTATTATTAAGACAGTTTGTGTGCACGTGCTATCTGCGTGTTGTTGTTGGGAGAGATTGTGTGCACGTGCTCTCTGTGTGTTATTATTAGGACAGTTTGTGTGCACGTGCTATCTGCGTGTTGTTGTTGGGAGAGATTGTGTGCACGTGCTCTCTGTGTGTTATTATTAGGACAGTTTGTGTGCACGTGCTATCTGCGTGTTGTTGTTAGGAGAGATTGTGTGCACGTGCTCTCTGTGTGTTATTATTAGGACAGTTTGTGTGCACGTGCTATCTGCGTGTTGTTGTTAGGAGAGATTGTGTGCACGTGCTCTCTGCGTGTTGTTATTAGGAGAGATTGCCTGCATGTGCTCTCTGCGTGTTGTTATTATGAGAGATTGTGTGCACGTGCTCTCTGTGTGTTATTATTAGGATAGTTTGTGTGCACGTGCTCTCTGCGTGTTGTTGTTAGGAGAGATTGTGTGCACGTGCTCTCTGCGTGTTGTTGTTAGGATAGTTTGTGTGCACGTGCTCTCTGCGTGTTGTTGTTAGGATAGTTTGTGTGCACGTGCTCTCTGTGTGTTGTTGTTAGGAGAGATTGTGTGCACGTGCTCTCTGCGTGTTGTTGTTAGGAGAGATTGTGTGCACGTGCTCGTTGCGTGTTGTTATTGGGAGATACGTTTGAATTTGAACATATGTTACTCATAATTATTTTGGCAGTTTTGAAAACTTGTTCACATTATTAATGTTCTATTAAAATTTAAAATGTACTGGTGTATGATTATAATGATTGACTTGCTGATCGATTGATTTTGACCGGCAGAGTAATTAAACATATAGTACTCGTGAATCCATGCTGGATTCACACACTTTTATTTGTTTAATTACTCTGCAGGTCAAAATCCAATGACCCCCAGCTCGATCTGCAAGTCATTTCTTAACCCTTTGAGTGCCAGGGGCCGATCTCATCGGCCCTAAACCTAACTAATAAGTCTGTTAAAGAATATAAGAATAAATTATTAAAATTGTCAAAAATTGTAATAAAAAAAAGAAAAAAAAAAGAGAATATATAAGAGAATGCATTGGCACAGGGTATATGGGTTGATACAAAAATCGGACCTGGCACTCAAAGGGTTAAATATCCATCGGGAAGGCCATCCATATCTTTATAACTTCAGGTGACGAAAGCTACCAACGGTCAAATGATGCATTTGATTGCCAAACGTTCACGCATATCGTTAAAGATGATTCATATTTATATTCCTCGATTATGATTTGACAACAACAATTCGGGAAGTGTTTACATTCGCGCGAGTCCATTCGGGCTAATTGACCTAAAGTGTCTACTAAGTAAACATGTTTACTTGGTTTTCTAAGTAAACAAGTTTATTTGCACTCTTAGAATTGTGGCCAAAGAATCAGCCGAAGAACCAATAGTTTAGTTCTTGAAGATTGTATAAATCGTGTAGAATCCATATACACAACTAGAATGCACTCTCTGGAGCTGCCTATACTTGCTCCCATCACACATTCGGCATCTTTAATTGTCATAGTCTAAAATAAACAAAATATGTCCGCGCGTTTAGGGTTAAGATGATATGAAGAAGACTAACTCAAGCGAGATTCCTTTGAAATACCAAGGCATACATTGCTGGTGGAGGTGGCAAGAAAAAGACGCCTGCGAGGAAAAGAAGGGACGCCGCCAGACGAGCCAAATGGAAAAAGAAGATGGGGGTGACTGTTGATCTGCCAGTCACCCCTCCCCTTGTGGTTCAGCCGACGTCCAGTGTCACAGCCGGTAGGTCGGAGTTGTCTGAGAGACGCACAGGCAACCCGACCTGCATGGAGACAGGCGACATTGCACCAGCTAGCAGGGACTCCGTTGATCTGCCGGAGGTCCCTGCTGTCGTCGTCGAGTCGAGCGGAGAAAGGGAGCAGGAAACCAACCCTGCTGTTCCTGCCGCCAGCTTCGAGGTGGAGTTGGACAGCTTGCCACCACGGACACCGGAATTCCATCTTATCCCGGTGTCCCCCAGCTCCTCCACCACCAACAACAACAACAACTACTTCGAAGATGAGGATGAAAAAGAACAACAGAGAGCCATGCAGCAAAGAATATCTGAGCAACAAGAAAGAATCGACAAGACTTTAGCAGAGTCATACAGAGTGCTCCGAGAGTCCGACAGATTGATCCGAATGATCAGCAGCAAAGACCAAGAACGGAAGGACAAACCAACATCACTATCCTCAACAGAAAAGCCACCTAAAAAGACGAAGCACAAAAAGAAATGAATATTTGATTAATAGTATAAAAATGCTTTTTTTTTGTGATTACAAATAATTAAAGCTAAAAAAATGAGGGGTGAAGGAATAGACCTCTCGGTCTATTCGACCATCCCGGGGTTAGCACCCCAAATCACATTCCTGCTGCCAATGTCTGAACATCAGAAGTCTTTTAGGCGTCACTAAACTAATAATGTCATTCCGTCTCGTCGTATTCAGTAGCGCTTCGTCAGGTTCGTTCGTCTGTTCCGTAACTTCCTCACATCTGCTATCATCATTTCGTATGTCCGTTAGAGAACACCCAGTCTGTGGCGATGTCTGTCTTTGTCCGAAAAAGTCAGTCAATTAAAACAACAGCCGAACGATATTTCATAAGTACGAAAATAACGAAATACTTTCGTTGCCTAACTTCGTCTCGAATGTCGATCTATTGAGCGCTTTTATTAATTAGCGTTCTGACGCCATGCTCTCTGTCTCCATTTGGGGTAAAAAAAAAGTTTAGCCAAAAGTTTAGCCAAATGAAATTTTTATTAGCCAAATTTGAAAAAGATTAGCCATTGGCTAATTTGGCTACCGACAGCGCGAACACTGACCAGGACACAAACTTTCCAAGTGTTGGGAATTTCCAACCTGTCACCCCCCCCCCCCCTAAGGTTGGAAAATTTCTAACTGATAACCATTTAAGTCCAAAATTTTGACAAAAAATAGTAAAATATGCAAATATTGGTCCAAAAATAATTAATTCCCCCTAATATATTGTTTGAAAATCAAACTACAAGAACATTTTCAACCTATTGTTGGTGTGAAATTTCCAACTAATGTTTTGGCAGGTATGAAATTTACAACTGTGAGAATTTTGACCAAAGTTGTGGGGGGGGGGGGGGGGGGGGGGGGGGTGAGACACACCAAACCCCCCTGTCTCTGGTTCGTTGTGAAGAACTACTTGGTTCTTAACGAAAATCCATGGAAAGAAGACTTGGTTCTTACGTAGAACCAAGTAAGAACCAACTTGTTCTTACCATGAACCAAAAGCTTATTTGGTTCCGTTATACAGGGACAATGTATATTGATGTATATAGATTTTGATTCTTTGTCATCTTTTGGTTCTTCGTTTGGTTCTTCGCATGGGTGCTTTCTGAGACACGCTAATTAATTCTTTTTTCTTTTTGTTTGGTTCTTCGTGGACCCCCCCCCCCCACCCCCCCCCCCTCCGTGTAGAACCGAAACTCATAAAGTTGCAACGAAGAACAAAGTTTATTGTTTATGCTATATAGGGACAAAATTAAGAACCAAATAAGCTTTTATGGTGAAGTATAAATTTGCCAATAATTGTCCGAATTTTATCTAAAATATCACCAATTTGCCCGAGTTCCATATTTTTATGGTGTAGTATAAATTTGCCAATAATTGTCCGAATTTGATCTAAAATATCACCAATTTGCCCGAATTTTGAGCTTTCAAAACGTTGGGGGGGGATACAGTCCCCCTACCCTGGCCCATACGGCTCTGATTGAACTCACCACTGTATGTCATATCATGACTGATACAAGTCATATATAGAATAAAATCGTCACCAAACCAAATTATAATTATATGTATATAGGAGGTATAATTATATGGTTATGCATGAATCACAAATCGGATGTTCATCTTCAAATGTCAACCGGTACAGATGATGCAAAAACTATGCAAACGGATACAATAGTGGTAGTAAGGTGACGATTGTCATTCACATTTAGGTCATTTTGTCTCCCGCGGTGCGCTGATGACATGCTTATGTCATCCTTTCCGTCACGCCATACATCACCCGTCACGCCATACATCACCCATACATGTTTGGGGATGTTTGTGGATTCATATGGGAAACCGCAATAGGAAATCACCTCATCCAGAAATGGAAACCATATGTGACCCGCATATCAAATCCAGTCGGAAGTCGGGATTTTTTTTACCCTGTGCCAATGCATTCTCTTATAAATGCGAGTCGACCATAGGTCGCCTCGCATATATAAAAGAATGCATTGGCCTAACAATTTTAATAATTTGTTCTTGTATTCTTTAACAATTTTATAATTTCACCCATACAGAGCCCCAGACAAAGATGAGCAGACGACACTCTTCTATGTGCTTCTAAGCCTTCTATATATATGTGGGGCTCCCTGCAGGGTAATGGATGTTTTTTTTATTTTATGTCCTAAAAAATTGTAAGAAACATTTATTTAAAAAACATGATAAAAAATTGTTAAGCCAATGCATTCTCTTATATATGCGAGGCGACCTATGGTCGACTCGCATATATAAGAGAATGCATTGGCACAGGGTAAAAAAAAATCCCGAGTTCCGACTGGATTTGATATGGCGGGTCACATATTCGCGCAATGCTACAGTATAGGTTACAAACAACTAAATAATTGAAATTATACCCCTTGGCATTTGTGTAGGGAAACTCGAGTCAACATAAAACAAATACCGGCAGCTGAATGGTGTATAATATCTTCGGTTGTTTAATGTGAAAGAAAAAGGAAATTTATAGGCTATCTTAATTCCTTGGCCATTTGTGTGGGATTGTTCGTCAAGGGTCTACGTTGGTCGCCAAATTGGATAGGGGTGGGGAGTATTTGTCTACACTGAATTGTTTTGCACAAAAGGGGGTAGTTGTGGACATGCCAATTTATTCCCAGGAATAAGTATGGTAAGGCACCATTTCTTTTTGACAACTTATGTCCGACGTGGAGTTCTAAATGCCAAAATATTTCAAGTGTGCCTCAGTACAGTAATGAATCGTGGGCATGGCTTAACCATAACATTGTCGCCTATGGGAAATAATTAGTTGATTGTAACCTGTAAGTTACAAACAACTAATCAAGCCTACAAATAGTGTGTCTGTCGTTTGCAGAATGAGGTCCCCAGAGGGTGAATTTAGAGATGCTATACCACATAGCTAGCAAGCATCACCAAATGCATCCTCTTGGATTAGGCCTCATCTTCCGAGAGGTATCTATAGTCTCAAATTAACATTGTTTTAGTTACCTTTTCCCTTCTGGGAGTTTCTATTTCCCCTAATTTGCAGAAGAAAAATGCATATCGAGGACACAAATGGATGAACATCACCATCTTCAACTGGGGAACTTCAATCTGATCCTATAGGTATCCCATACAAGTAAAAGGCCTAAGCAGAATGAGGTCCCCAGATGGTGAATTTGATGATGCCAGCCCGCAAATAACTGCTCAACTAACACACTGTCCTGATTGGTTCTGATTAATGATTATGTAGAAGAGCAAGTCTGCAAATAGTGTGTCTGTCATTTGCAGAACGAGGTTCCCAGAGGGTGAATTTAGTTATGCTATCCCGCACAATGGGCTAGCATCACCAAATTCACCCTCTGGGGATCTATAGTCTCAAATTGACATTCTTTTTAGTTACTTTTTCCCTTCTTGGTAGTTTCTAGATCCCCTAATGTGCAGAAGATAAAACGCATAATCGAGGTGACTAATGTGTGAACATCACCAACTTCATCTGTGGAACTTCAATCTGATCCTAGGTCTCCCATAGCAGTTGAGGCCTGAGCAAAATGAGGTTCCTGGAGGGTGAATTTGGTGATGCTAACCTGCTGTGCGGGTTAATGTCACTAAATTCACCCTCTGGGGACCTCATTCTGCTATTGACATACACACTATTTGCAGGCTTGTTATGTTCCATAGGCGACAGTGTTAACAGTAATCCCACGGCGATGGGTTAAGCCTATTTGAACTTTCAATGATCAATTTTCCAACGGAACGTCATCCGATACACCATGCATTTGGTGACAACAAACGCACTCTTTTCGGTATTTTTTAACAACATGAATCTTGTATTTCCACAACTACCCCATTTACTGCACACATTTAGCTAGATGTCCGTATATACACTCCTAACTTTGGCACAGAATGGGGTGATAGTTCTCCTTGTAATCTTCTATATCGATATTCATTCAAGACCCGGAAACATAACAGGACTATTGGCTTTCATTCTTTGGATGTATATAAATAATTCCCAGTTTCTCTCAAATCTGCCGATGTTGTCGAAAACCAAGAGTCGGACAATTGGAGAACAAGCCTCAAACAAAACTGAGCTTGGAACATCTGGACGACGAACGGAATTCAGGTATCAAACCAATACAATACAATATGTTTATTTCCCATTAAACAGTAAAAACAGTGTTTGAGATATAATACATAATATAACAGGCGGGGTATACATTGAAATAGATAATATATACATATTCACGTGTATATACATATTCATAGGGATAACAATTGTTACGAGGTTACAAAAACAAAAGTGGATTCTCTCTCCTTTAAGTATTAGTATAAAACTTCGACTTACAAGTAATTAACAATAAAATTTAGAAATGACCAATTTTCATTCCATCACGACAGAGTTATTATTGATAATTTTCAATAACAATCATATTCATCCACTTTATTTTTTGATATGGGCAACACATTTTGCTGGTATAAAATAATATCAATACAATTTCTGGTATAATGTGAAAACTTCAGATAACTTTTTTTCCCTACTCCATCGTGTTATACTACATATATGTCGTTTTAAAGGAAACAAGGAGAGAGAGAGACCACATTATTAGAGTAAATTCATCAATATATAGTCACACACACGTAAACAAAAATTTAATTCAGTTTTCATGAAATATTTACCCCGGGTGAAAAAGTTATTTGGTAGGGATTACTCTCACTGATGTATATACGGTATGTTTCTGATCTAAATGATTTATCGATGAGCGAAGTGTCACCATATACAGTAAATTTAGTTAACCCTTTACCCAACACAGCGGCCCTGTGCCAATGCATTCTCTTATATATGCGAGTCGACCATAGGTCGCCTCGCCTATATAAGAGAATGCATTGGCTTAACACATTAAAAATTATAAAATTGTTAAAGAATGTAAGAAAAAATGGTAAAAAGTGTTAAAAAAAAATATTTTTTAGGCCAATGCATTCTCTTATATATGCGAGGCGACCTATGGTCGACTCGCATATATAAGAGAATGCATTGGCACAGGGCATAACTGTAACCATCACAATGTGGCCAATGAGCCGGTTCCAATGATATCCATATTTGTATGGTTTTATTGAGACAGACCCAAGATAATTTAGGCTGTTGAAGCTTTATTTGGCCGTTTTTGGCCGGTTTGTTGGGTAAAGGGTTAAAGGGATACCAGACCATTCGACCGCCCAGTAAAAGTTCAGAAATGTGCCGGGAGGATGTGGTTCCTCGCGAAGGCTATACAGATAGCGAGAAACAAAGCGTGGACCTATCGCGGGGGGGGGGGGGGATGTAGCGAAGAAACTGGATAAAGCATTGTTTCGTGTTTTGCTCATCTAATCTGTAACATTCTTTTGTCTTCAATATTTTTGAGTGTGTTATTTTTTCAGTTTAAAATGGAACTTAATATTTCAAGACTGCTAAGGGCTTACAGATAAGACAAGAAAAACATATAGCCATATCAATCTCAACAGTGTGTGTGGTGAAAATTAATGTTAATGTGCAGTGTGAACAGCAGTGAGGAATCAACTGGAATTAGGCCACATTGTTAAGAGATGTTGTAGTCAGCTTTAACTTGGTCATGAACCTATGACCCAGAACTCATCTCAGCCCAATTGTTTTATTGATTAACATGCATGACATGAACATTATTCGTGGTAGTTACCTTTCTAATCGAAATGACCATTAAATGAATCACAAATCAAGAAAATCTAAGTCTCCTCTCAAGGTCTTAACCCTTTACCCAACAAACCGGCCAAAACCGGCCAAATAAAGCTTCAACAGCCTAAAATATCTTCGGTCTGTCTCAATAGAACCATACACATATGGATATCATTGGAACCGGCTCCTTGACCACATTGTGATAGTTACAGTTATGCCCTGTGCCAATGCGTTCTCTTATATATGCGAGTCGACCATGGGTCGCCTCGCATATATAAGAGAATGCATTGGCCTAAAAAAAAAAAAATTAACACTTTTTACCATTTTTTTTTACATTCTTTAACAATTTTATAATTTTTAATGTGTTAAGCCAATGCATTCTCTTATATATGCGAGGCGACCTATGGTCGACTCGCATATATAAGAGAATGCATTGGCACAGGGCACTTCTGTTGGGTAAAGGGTTAAATGAATCACAAATCAAGAAAATCTAAGTCTCCTCTCAAGGTCTTAAGATATGATAGCATGGTTATATGAACTGCGCTTTTGAAAAACAAATCTATTTGACAGAAGTTCTTGGTACCGAAAAACAGTGAAATTTGTCATGCCGTAAAAGTAAAGTAAATGAGGTTATAATTTCCAACGGGTCAATGATTTTAAATAATGTGTCACAATAATCGCTGGTACCAAATTTCACAAAGAAATTCGTGTCAGATTTTGAGAAAATCCATTTTGAAATACCAGTTAATTTTGGAAAAACGTGCGTCCTTAACATCACTATGCCGTCCGTACTTTTGTGTGCATTGTGTACATATAAATTGAATACAGCGAGACAATATTTAATTATTGATAGTCATGAATTGTCATGAAGATTCCTACCAGTATGAGAGTATTTGGACGAACATCAGTGAGTTGATATATATATATATATATATATATATATATATATATATATATATATGTAATTTAACGGTTGTTTAATTTAGCTGTTGTCGGAAACGGCTCTCGACGAATCCGGAACTTGGGGGATAAACCACAAACATAAGTTAGTTTGCAACAGTTGGACTACGAATCGAATTTAGCACCAATAGCAGAAGTTCAGCGCAGAGGGGATGGCGGGAAACAAAGCGTGGACATAATATGGGAGGATGTAGCAAAGACGCTATACACTGTAGATAAGATATGGTTTCGCGTTTTTCTCAGCTGTAATATTCTGTTGTCCTTAATAATAGTGTGTCTTTTCAGATTAAAATGGAATTTAATTTTCCAAATTTCTAAGAGCTTACAGTTGTACACAAAAAAAATAGCATACCTTTAATAATGTATGTGTTTGCATAAAACAACAGACTGAAAACTACTTAGTTTGAATTTTAAATGTATTTGGTCACTTTATCTAATATTTTTAATAAAAACTGTTTAGACTTCCAAGTACAGTCAGAGTAGATATTCATGTTATGATCTATCAGCTGAAGACCTGGGAAAATGGGTTTTTATAGGTTCTAGATCACCACATTCATCCGTGCCCCCGGCCCTGTGTACTTATTGTTTCGTCATATTCGCCCCTGTTGCCACTATTTACACCAGCTCGTGTCGTAAACAACATCGAACGGACCATATATAAACACACAGTCGCAGGTACCATACCATTATCTCCACCCGCGTGTCAACTCATTGTTGCTGGTAATTATTAATTCGTATTATTATGGCAGAGCATGACGTGTCGGTGTCCATAGGGTAAGTCTCGGGTGTGTAGGGGTCATGTAGGGGACATGTCCAGACAGCAGGTGCAACACGCTAGATCACGTAGTCGTGTCCGTATTGGATTCATCCAGCTCCGTTCCGTGGTCTCAGAGATTCATCCAGCCCCGGTTCCGTGGTTTTAGTGCTACATGTCAAAGTTCTAGAGTAGCTTTTCCATATATTGAGCGTTTTGTTATTCATGACTTCCTTATATGGAAATGCTACTCCAGAACCCTGAACGGCCTGGTAGATCCAATATGGCCGCGAGTTAGTGACAGGGCGTATCGAACTACTACTTATAACTCTATCGCTTCCCTCTCTTTTCCCCACAATCTCGCTCTCTCTCTCCTTCTCTTACTCGTTCTCTTCTCACCCTCCCTCCTATAAATATTGTACATATTCTCTTTTCCAAACTTCTCCTCTCCCATTTTCTCTTTCTCGTTCTCTCCTTCTCATCTTCCCTCTTTCGCCGTCTCTCTCGACACAAAATGAATTCCTCTCCAACATCATATGTACATTCACTAATGTAATTAGTTGGTAAGGGCTATAGTTGATAATATTTGAATAGATGTGCCTGGTCCATGTGGTCCAAATACCAGAAATACATGGGCTACATGCCACTGTGTAGAGAAGAGTCACAATTAGCAGACATCATTTTCTGAGAAATAAACCGATCATAATCGATATTTTGGACAATATTCGGTTATGAAATCTAATAATCGCGACCGTCCTATTTTTGGAAGCGCTAAATATCATTTAACTAATGCAATTAACGTCGTTTTCGATGCAATTCGGGGCGTATAGTGGATCATGCCATCATGAATGTCTACTCTGGCTAACGCTCGATATTCCATCAGTACAAAACCTGGGAACTTTTTGAAGTTTTGACAGGGAACCTTATAAAGTCGAAACAATAACGCGGGGAACATATTTCTTAGTTATTACAAGTATCTGTTCATTAATAATGTACGTCAATGCATTGTAGGTGAAGGTCCCAACTCGAAATTTCACGATTTAAGTGACTTTTTGAGCGATTTTGCTTTGAATCGCTTACAATTATGGAAAACTATAATGGGCTTTCGGGATATTATTGTAATGTGTAACACAGTGTTCAAATGGAATTATGTAGTGTTTGAAATGCTTGAGATGTTCGTTCCGTTTGAAAGTTCTGACAATATAAAAGAAAATGGGTTGCAGTTTCTCTCTTGCCACAGGCAGATAACGCGTTTTCTTGTAGATGATTGATACTGGGATCGGAATTCAGATTGCTACAATTCAAATGGAGACTGCAATCATGTATACTAAAATTGGCTCCAATTTAGTTGTTTGTGCAAATTCAAGATACAATAGTTTAATTGCTTTACCTGCATTAATCGATTTTTTTAAAGTACTAAACGGAGTTACGTTTTCTAATTTGTGATTTTCCCAGGCGCAATTCGTGCAACTTTCGTTTTCGTAAATATTCTCTTTCATTTCCAAAACCACACACTTTATTGGGCTTAGTTCACGTAATTACATATTCTCTCATATAAACTCCATTACATTACTTCTATTCATTGCTAATAACCCGTATACCGGTACAGCATTTATTACACGCTTGTTCCTAGAAGTACAGTGTTATTGTCGTTCCATAGTCACAAATCCGTATGCAACGTACGTTCCATACGCATCTCGTTGACGTAAAATGACGTAAATGACGTTCGCCTCAACCACGAAACTGGAACTATTTAAATAAAAGAATCATCACACATGACAAACACGCCCTGTATGAGCATAAATAAACCTTCTATTCCTGTATTTTTAATGCACGGATTCTAGGACGCGAAGCGTGTAATAAACACAGAACGACACGATGTGTAAATGGGTTTGTCGATACGGCACTCGTGCTGTCGCGGAAGGATAGAACTCGAGGCGCAAGCTCCACGACAGCACTCGTGTCGTATTGACAAACCCATTTACACATCGTGTCGTTCTGTGTATTTTATTTATGCACAATTTAGGTGCTTACCGTTACCGGAATAGGAACTTTGATGACTATGTTGGTAATTCACGTTTCATGACGTAATTCTACGTTGGCGGAACTAATTAGTTTTATCTGTCGCTTTGATTTACGGCATTTTAGTCTTACCTGCATGGGACTTCGACTTCGGCATTTTTGGCACGGTGTATAAGTTACAGGGCGCGTTGTTGCCGGATACGTTGTCATATGAGGCGAAGTGAGATTAATATCGGGCGAGGCGCTAGCCGAGCCCGATATTAATCTCGCTGAGCCTCATATGCAGGGTTGGCGCTGGACCAAAATTTTTTCTTGCCAAAATTTTTGCCAAATGAATTTTTGTTTTTGCCAAATGAATTTTTTTTTTGCCAAATTAAATCGAAGGTCAAATTGGGGGAAAATTAGCGTTTCTATCTTTATTCATATAAAACGTAAACAGACACAGGTAAAATGACAACAAATCAATATTAAATGTTAATAGAAGACACAATACATTTAGACAAGCAATTGTCAAATACTAGTTTATCACATAAACCTATAGTATGGTAATGCACATTAATATTAAACATGAACAATTCTACGAGACTTAACATCAACCCACTTCAAAAATGCAGCAGCAAAATCAAACTCAGACACAGATGGTCCTTCGATAGAAACTTTCATTAGATCATTGTGATAACGAACAGACAATCGATTGCGCGATTTTGTTTTAACAATGTTTTGAATGGAGAAGGCTCGCTCGAAGTCGACTGTTGATACGGGAACACAGACTAGCCGTTCGGCAAACTGAGTTCCCAGTAAAACACTCTTGGGTATAAAACGGCCCTCCGATTTCAACAGATATCTCCCAAAAACAACAACATTCTGGGATGAAGACATGTCCGTAGATTCGTCTAACATGACGCTGTAAACGGGTGATTGTCGAATTTCGTTGATGCAGTTTGTGTCGATCACAGAAATAATGGCGTCATGGAATTCAGCGACACTTTGGTGATGGGTGCATGTACGTGGTCTGTTTGTCGACTTTTAGTGCCCGCCAAGTCACTGTTACCCTGGTGGATGCACAGTTCGTTTAGGTCACCTAATAGGCTGTTGGGTAGCTGATGCTTTGCTATGAAGTAAGCATTTTTCATAGCAGCGACAACGGATTTCTCGGCTTTGACGACGGCAGTTTTGTGGACTTCTTTCATGTTTTTTGATTCGTTGATCATTTGTACGGCAATGCTGTGATAATTTATGCCTGAAAATTAAATATATCCACACATACACACAATAATTAAAATAATTTTGATGAGCTAGAAGTATTTTTATATATATCATTTATTAAAAAAATTATTAATTAATTTTGTTTTAAACATTAACTATTTATCCTTGGAAAAATATCTAAGCGACATCTGGTAACTAATAACTTGATATTGTTACGCCATTATCATATTACAATCTCATATGAGTCATATGTCACCGTAGCCGGCAACAACGAGCCCTGTAACGATTTTATCATGTCATCCACATATCATATACGAAGTTCATTACATGCCAGTAAGTAAATATGTTGTCTATGGCTATTAACTTATGTAACGTCACAGTGACGCGTCATGGACGTTGAACGTCAACGCATTGAGTCAATGGCTAATCACCAGAAGCAGGACAACAAACTTGAGTTTGATAGTTAATTTATGAGTGTTTAGAATTTCTCAAATATATCACATGCAGGTTTTGGTATATGGTACTATGTCTTTAAATTAACAGAACTTGATTTCCGACAGATATCCCTTTTCTTGGCGCCAAAATATACCGAAAATATACCCGAGGCGGCAGAGTTCCATGAAAAACAAAATGGCGGACATCGACCCCATATGTGGGAACCATGAGGGGGGTATGGATTCCATATGGGACGGGCTACAAAGATGACGACCCGATGTCTCCTGATATGCCTCTACAACGGAGCGTCCTCATTGGGAATTAATCAAAAGTCACCCCTTTACTGGCTGACGTCTATTGGAATTCCCAACTTCGGAATCTAACCCATTTTAGGCCAGATTGTGGACTATCCCTGTTAACATAGCTTTGGGGTGCTGTACTTATGCATGGGACTACAACCACTGAATCTGCGCATTATAGATATACTATATGCTTGCATGTTGAATACAATGATATTCTTCAATTAAATAATTATTTTATACGCTATTCTTATTATTCAACGTATAACCCTGTGATGATTGTACATCACTACCATATGCATTTCGGGTTTGAAAATTAAACCCGACCATACAACAATACAACGCCAAGCTCGACAATGAGAGTGAGAAATGATAATTATTTAACATGTTTTTACATGAAAACTAGGTGGAACGTGTTTTAGAAACGAGAAATCTGCGGAAATTCTGTTTCATATTTTGATTTTTAAAATTCGAGCTTGGCGGTTCGGTGGTCGCTCATCTAATGTAAGAGTAGAAACTTCTCAATATACAATATTCATTTCCACCAATATCGACTATGGCTGTGAGAAATAATAATCATTTAACATGTTTTTACATGAAAACTAGGTGAAACATGTTTAGAAATGAGAATCGGCGGTCAATCAACTTCATATTTTGATTTAAAATTCGAGCTTGGCGGTTCTGTGATCGGGCATCTAAAAGTTGACAATTCTCAGTCAGTATACCAGGTTCAAAACCGCCAAGCTTACTCGACTATGATCAGAGTGATAAATGATAATCGTTGAACATGTTTCGAATAAAACTAGGTACAACTGGTGTTTAAAACGAGAAATCGGCCAAAATCGACAAGAAATCTGCGTAAAAAACGAGGTATTCATTCGTTGATCAAGCCTTCTATCAACCATCAACCAACCAATCGGGGACATACCTGCCAATATTTACGATAGTACGAAAATCGGCCATAAAAGTATATGGCTGGTGCTATTCCAACATAATTCACTGGAAAACAGCGTTTTTTTATTATTTCAAACAGCCAAGCTTGTCTTTTAGTCACCTCCCTCAAACATCGCCAAGCTTATCTTTCAGTCACCTCCCTTAAAATTCACCAAGCTTGTCTTTTCGTCACCTCCCATAAAAATCGCCAAGCTTGTCTTCTTCTAGTCACCTTCCTCAAAAATCGCCAAGCTTGTCTTTTAGTCACCTCCCTAAAAAATCACCAATCTTATCTTTTAGTCACCTCCCTCAAAAATTGCCAAGCTTGCATTTCAGTCACCTGCCTCAAAAACCGTAAAGCTTGTCTTTTAGTCACCTCCCTCAAAAATAGCAAAGCTTGTCTTTAATCAACTCCCTCAAAAATCACCAAGTTTGTCTTTTAGTCACCTCCCTCAAAAATAGCCAAGCTTGCATTTCAGTCACCTCCTTCAAAAATCACCAAACTTGTCTTTTGATCAACTCCCTCAAAAATCGCAAAGCTTGTCTTTTAGTCACCTCCCTCAAAAACCGTAAAGCTTGTCTTTTAGTCACCTCCCTCAAAAATAGCAAAGCTTGTCTTTAATCAACTCCCTCAAAAATCACCAAGTTTGTCTTTTAGTCCCACAAAAATCGCCAAGCTTGTCTTTTATTCACCTCCCTCAAAAATAGCCAAGCTTGCATTTCAGTCACCTCCTTCAAAAATCACCAAACTTGTCTTTTGATCAACTCCCTCAAAAATCGCAAAGCTTGTCTATTAGTCCCTCAAAAATCGCCAAGCTTGTCTTTTAGTCACCTCCCTCGAAAATAGCAAAGCTTGTCTTTAATCACCTCCCTCAAAAATCGCCAAGCTTGTCTTTTAGTCACCTCCCTCAAAAATCGCCAAGTTTGTCTTTTAGTCACCTCCCTCAAAAATCGCCAAGCTTGTCTTTAATCAACTCCCTCAAAAATCGCAAAGCTTGTCTTTCAGTCACCTCCCTCAAAAATCGCCAAGGTTGTCTTTTAGTCACCTCCCTCAAAAATCGCCAGCCTTGTCTTTTAGTCACCTCCCTAAAAAAAAGCCAAGCTTGTCTTTTAGTCACTTCCTCAAAAATCGCCAGCTTGACTTTTAGCCGCTCTCTAACAGAGTCACTGCAAGGAGGTTGACGAAGAAGTTGGTAAAGTCAACTTCCCACGCAACCCTCAGAACTGATATAGTAACCATGCAGCAATAAACAATTCAAGAATATTACGTAACAGATTTAGTAATAAAACAGGCAGACAAGGGTCGTTGTGTAGTTTTAAAGGCCCACTTAAGTTTCGAACCCCCAGATCACATTATATAAAACATAATATTATATACCATTTGAAAGAGGAAGCTCCAAAACATGACGTGTTTTTTTGTGCTTAAGTTTCATCTGGACTGCAGTGCAAAGCACTTGTCCCCCAATCGCACTGTCTATAAAAATGTATGTATCATTTTCTATGTGTTATTGAATTTAGACAAATAGATATGTTTAAACTAAGTTTAAATTTGAATTATGTTGCATTCTGGGAGCCAAACGAGGGAAATATTAATTTTCGAACCCCCAGATCACAACATATAAAATATAATATTATATACTAATTGAAAGGGGAAGCTCCAAAACATTGTATTATCAACTTATCCAGTGTAATAAACTGTGAATATGTTGTTTTTGTTGAGGTACCGACGTGTTTTTGTGCTTAAGTTTCATCTGAACTGCAGTGCAAAGCATTATTTTCAATGGAAGGGGAACAACGCTATATCTTAGTTTGAATTATGTTGCATTCTGGGAGACAAACGAGGGAAATATTCTATGATTACAGCTATTTTCTATTACTCTATGGGCACCTTCTGAGACACAGACGTTCCAAATGGTGATGAATTATAGTATTTTAATCATATTTTATGTCATAGATTGTTATTACAACCGTATATCAAGGCACTATAACAAAAATAATCGGTGACTCGAAAATTAAATGGGCCTTTAATGTCGATGGACAAATACACTCAGGAGGCATTGCGTCAACTGAATAATACTGATCGCTACAAGAACTTGCAAAAAAAAAACCATTGGCCGAGTAATGTATAACCATTGGCCGAGTAATGTATAACCATTGGCCGAGTAATGTATAACCATTGGCCGAGTAATGTATAACCATTGGCCGAGTAATGTATAACCATTGGCCGAGTAATGTATAACCATTGGCCGAGTAATGTATAACCATTGGCCGAGTAATGTATAACCATTGGCCGAGTAATGTATAACCATTGGCCGAGTAATGTATAACCTAAATTTAAGAACTCAAAGAGCGGACATTTATCATTAAGAACCAGCTTGATTATCTTGAACTTCGACCAAGACTATATTATTGTGTATGCTTCCCAAAATTCATAAACATATCACAAGCTGAGAATGAGGTCCATACATATACAATCACGACGCTAATTAAAGGTACTTAATCCGATGACGGTCCTCATATCATCAAGTTGCAACAACAACAACAACAACAACATTTCTTCAAAATACGCTTTAGTTATCAGAATCCATTAATTACAACAAAATAATGCTAACCACTGTTAACTATGGTATAAAAATTCACAAAACGTGTTATTTATCAACGAAATATGGCCGTATTATTACTTGATTATCACGAAATTTGGCCGTATTACCACTTGATTTTAGAGTTATTCATCTTCATCCTCAATTTTGTCCGAGAGAGAACGTCGCCTTGACGATTTTTTTCCAGGCCACAATTAAGTATATATCTCGAGAAACGACAAATTAAAAAAATCTATATATGATCACTCTGAGCTCTGATGGGTGGGTTCCGCGACTCGAATCAAATATTATTTATTACCGAAGCCAAAGGAATAGTAATTTGTGAGCGTTATTTCGGATTACCTTACTCGTATTTAAATTCGCGCAGTACTAATTTTCGCGTACCCATTGATGCGCGAATTTAAAACTGATCGAAAAATAGTACGACTCATAAATTTATATCAAACGATAGGGAAAATAAGGGGGGTATATTTTAGATAGATATAATACACTCTTATAATATATTTACATATGGGCAACTAATCAATCTCAACGCCATTACTGAGGCACATGCAAAGCAATAAATCATGGTTAGATCTTTGATGTTGAATTGCTTCTAAGAAATGAATGAGCACGAAAGCACTTCTCCGTATTCACAACCCTGGGTTGACACCATGGTTAACCCTTTACCCAACAAACCGGCCAAAAAACGCCCAAATAAAGCTTCAACAGCCTAAATTATCTTGGGTCTGTCTCAATAAACCATACAAATATGGATATCATTGGAACCGGCTCATTGACCACATTGTGATGGTTACAGTTATTCCCTGTGCCAATGCATTCTCTTATATATGCGAGTCGACCATAGGTCGCCTCGCATTTATAAGAGAATGCATGGCCTAAAAAAAATCTTTTTTAAAAACTTTTTACCATTTTTTCTTACATTCTTTAACAATTTTAGAATTTTTTCTTACATTTTTTAACAATTTTTATAATATTTTTCTACATTCTTTGACAATTTTAGAATTTTTAATATGTGTTAAGCCAATGCATTCTCTTATATATGCGAGGCGACCTATGGTCGACTCGCATATATAAGAGAATGCATTGGCACAGGGCCGTTCTGTTGGGTAAAGGGTTAAACAATACACGCAACCATTCAAGTGTTGATTTGTTTTCTAAACTCAGCAACCTATATATAGATACGTGGTTGTAGTTTTACTTCTTTCCAGTTCAATTCCATCATGTCCATAAATATTTTATTATATTTACGAATGCTTATTTGGAGCATATTCATAAGCACGTGCCCGTCTTCACAAGAAACTTATTACGCAGTTGTGTTCTATTCGATGAACATTTTCTTCGAGGCGGTCTTTGAAATATACACATGTATCTTGAGGGATAATTAAGAACTGAAACAAGACTTTCGAAAACTATATTTGTCAGTTTTAAATTCGCGCAGCCGGATGCGCGAATTCAAAGTGCGCGAATTCAAAACTGAGCGAAAAATATTACTGCGCGAATTTAAATACGAATAAGGTGCATCTTTAATGCCTAAAAGACGACCTATAGTTTCAGATTGTGGATCAGAGATATATCATATCCGGATTACATTGATTAGTTTCTCAAACCTTTAACATATATTAACTTTACCTTTACCTTCTCTGTACATTCCTCCTGTATCGGGAGAACCGTCCTTATGGGTGGAAGTAACCACGTATATATATATGCATCCGTCATATACCAAAGACACTGGCGATTGTGTATTACGTTTAAAGATGTATAATCCGACTAAGCCTCCCCATTACTATTTATATGGTTTCGGGGGAAAAAATATTTGATTCAAGTCGAGGAACTCACCTATCAAAGCTCAGAGATTAGATATCGATTTTTAAAATCTATTATTTTGCACCATCGAGACTTATCAGTGGCCCAGTAAAGAGTCGACGAGCCGATGGTCTCGGACCAAATTGCGGATGAAGATGGATAACCCTAAAAGCAAGAGGCTTTGTGTTGGTAATCAGGCAAATTTTCGTCGAACAACATGTTGATAAATAACACGTTTCGGACAATTTTATAGTATATATAGTTGGCAGTGGTTAGCATTATTTTTGGGCAATTAATCGATTCTGATAACTGAATGGCATTTCTAAAAATGTTGTTGTTGATGTTGTTGTTGTTGTTGTGGTTGTTGTTGTTGTTGGAATCTGATTATATGGGGACCATCGAATCGGATTGAGTACCTTTAAGTTTCAGTCCCCAAGGATGTAATTTTAGTCACTCGGGATATCGCTAGTATGTACAACAGAAGAGGTATTTTATAAATATGAGCCTTTCCATGTCAATGTGCATTGATAGATCCTTGATGAAAACATTTAGCAAGCCCAGCAAGCTGACATTTTTTTTATTACCCATTGGTGTCATCCCTCATTATTAACTGATGGTGAACCCAAACCCCCTACCAATTCCGATTAAGTGCCCCTCAATTATTATTTATTTTGATTCGGGGGTAAAAAAAATATATAAAATTCGAGTCGAGGAACCTACCTATCAAAGCTCAGAGTTATTAGATATCGATTTTGAAATCTGTTATTTTTCACCATCGAGACTTAATAGTGGCCGATCAGTACAAAGTCGACGAGCCGACGGTGTCGGACCAAATTGCGGATGAAGATGGATAACTCTAATCAAGAGGCTTTGTGTTGATAATAAGGCCAAATTTCGTCGAACAACATTTTTATATATAACACGGTTCGGGCAATTTTATACTATAGTTGACTGTGGTTAGCATTATTTTTGGGCAATTAATCGATTCTGACAGCTGAAGCGGCATTTAAAAAATGTTGTTGTTGTTGTTGGAATCTGATTATATGGGGACCATCGAATCGGATTGAGTACCTTTAAGTGCATACCTAATACATAATAGGAGAATTCTTTAACCCTTGTGTCCCATTATTTTAAAGAAAAATTACTCCAGGAAAAAAATGTGTAAGCCGGACTGCTGAACCACCCACACCGCCTAGTGTTCAGAAGAAACGTTCAGACCTCCCCCCACCCGAAGTATAGGTACACAAAGTCATTCGCAATGTACGTATATAGTATAATAAAGAAAAGTATATCTGACAGTAAGCCACTTCCTTGTCATCTAATTTACCACAAGATTTTGTCTCGAATGATGAATTGTATGCCAGGCGTGAAATAGTGTCTGTCATTTGGGGAATTAGATCTCGAGACGGTGAATATCGTGACGCAATTCCACACGGCGGATGTCCACAGCGGGTGAATTTAGTGATGCTAGACCGCTGTAAGGGATATCGTCACTAAATTCACCCTCTGGGGACCTCATTCTGCAAATGACAGACACACTATTTCAAGGCTTGATTGTATCCTTCACATGTCCATTTTTCTAGCGATAATGTCTCCTTCAGCCAAATATATGGTCATTGCTTCATGCCTCCTTCAGCCAAATATATCATCACAACCGTATGGAATGCGGATGGTCATAGCTTCATGCCTCCTTCAGCCAAATTCATCCCCAGCCAAATTCATCCCCACAACCGTATGGGATGCGGATGGTCATAGCTTCATGCCTCCTTCAGCCAAATTTATCCCCACAACCGTATGGAATGCGGATGGTCATAGCTTCATGCCTCCTTCAGCCAAATTTATCCCCACAACCGTATGGAATGCGATGGTCATAGCTTCATGTTCACCTAGATCATGCCATGAATCTCTATTCTGGTTAGCGCCCGTAGAGATCATATATACTCCTCCAGTACAAAAACCTGGGAACGTTCTGAAGTTTTGACAGGGAACCTTATAAAGTCGAAAAAATAACACGGGGAATATATTTCTTAGTTATTACCTGTTCCTTAAAATGTACTTCACTATAGGTGAAGGTCCAGACTCGAAATTACACGATTTAAAGGTACTCAACCCGATAAAACTCCTCTCAATTACTATTTCAATGGCTTCGGGGGTCAAAAATATTTGATTCGAGTCGAGGAAGTCACCCATCAAAGCTCAGATTTGTTAGATATCGATTTTAGAAATCTATTATTTTTCATTATCGGGAATACTATCTGGCCCAGAACTCAGTCTAAATTGCGTTAAAATTACCACTTGATTTTAGAGTTATTCATCCTTGTCTGTTTGAATAGATTTGGAGTACACATCCAGAGCAGATTACGGCAGTTATTAGTACTGATCTCGAGAACATAACAAATTTGAAAAATCAATATCTAATAACTCTGAGCTTTGTTTGATGGGTTCCTCGACTCGAATCAAATATTTTTTACCCCCAAAGCCAAAGAAATAGTAATATAGGACCCTCTGATCGGATTGTTGTTGTTGGAATCTGTTGAGATGGGGACCCTCTTTACGGGTTGAGTACCTTTAAGTGAATTTGTGAGGATTTTGATTTGCGTCGCTAACAATTATTGAATTTCTCCTGGGTATATACTTAATTCAATGTTGATTGCGCTCACAAAACTCACAGAAAAACATGCAGTCTCGAGCTGGGGTCACCACCTAATGTGAAGTAGATTATTGCGAACAAGTATTAAGAAAGAAATATATATTTCCTGTGTTGTTTGTTCAATGTTATAAAGTTCCCAGGCATAACGTGTCAGAAGAATAAAAAAGTTCCCAGGTTTTGTACTGGTGGAATATGATCTTTACGGGCGTTAACCCTTTACCCAACAAAACGGCCAAAAACGCCCAAATAAAGCTTCAACAGCCTAAAATATATTCGGTCTGTCTCAAAAACACCATACAAATATGGATATCATTGGAACCGGTTCATTGACCACATTGTGATGGTTACAGTTATGCCCTGTGCCAATGCATTCTCTTATATATGCGAGTCGACCATAGGTCGCCTCGCATATATACGAGAATGCACTTTTTACCATTTTTTCTTACATTCTTTAACAATTTTGTAATTTTTCTTACATTTTTTAACAATTTTATAATATATTTCTACATAGTTTGACAATTTTATCATTTTTAATATGTTAAGCCAATGCATTCTCTTATATATGCGAGGCGACCTATGGTCGACTCGCATATATAAGAGAATGCATTGGCACAGGTTATCCAGAGTAGAGATTCATAACATGATGGAGTTCACCCGGAAGCGTACGTCGAGAATGGTGACCGAAAATCAAAAAATGAATACATGTCTCACCCTCTTACGTACCAAAAAGAAGAGAATTTAGTGACAGAACGCACATAAAACACAATGTCAACAAAAACCAACATATATACAAAGAACTATCTCATGTTTCAACACGGTAATCAGGTATGGGTCATGACGATAGGCTGGCATAATTAAGCAAGCGAATAGAATGGAAGCTAATCAGGGAACAAATTATAAGGTTTACTTCATTAAAAGAATGGGGCTGTACTCAAATGTCCTGTATTTGAATACCAACAGAAATCAATATAAAATCATTATAATTATTCCAAAAGAAATGAATTAATCTTGCAGATCATGAATGGTTTTATACGAAAATCAAACAAACCCGCGATTGGCGGACTACAAGAAATTCAGTTGACAATATTCATTATATATACAACTAGCATGGGTGACCCGACTTCGCCCGGGCTGTTTCCCCTCTGCTTTCATCCATCGAAAGGCGCGATTTGACCTTGAATTGACCATTCTGAAGGTCAAGGTCAGGTCGGGGTCACGATTTGACCCGTCCAAAACACTCCCCGGACAAAAGCACCCCTAGGTATCAAATTTCGTCGAAACCGTCCGGCAGTTTCCCCGGCCATTGCTAACAAACAGACAGAAAACAAACAGACATACAAACAAACAGACAGAAAACAAACAGACAGAAGTCCCAAAATATATATTAGATGTATGTGTGATCGATGTGTTAACCCTTTCATAACGGGAGCTTCCTGAATGTTTGCGAAAACCCTGTGCCAAAGAATTCTATTATATATGCGAATCGACTATAGGTCACCTCGCATATATAAGAGAATGCATTGCCTAACACGTTTTATATTATTTGTTATAAGTGTTAAAAACTGTAAGAAAAAATGAAAAAAGTTATAAAATATTGTTAAAGAATATAAGAAATAATGATAAAAAATTATTATAGATTGTAAGAAAAAATTATAAAAACTTATAAAAAATTGTTAAAGAATGGTTGAAATCGGCACAGGGATCTGGGAGAAAAGTCCGGGCAGACAGACGGACAGACAGATCTTACTCTTTTATATATATATATAGACAAAACAATTAATATGCCGGTCGTTGCGTTGCGGTCTGTGGATAAGTAAGATCACTAACTCGCGGTGAATCCGCCATTAATTTGCTCTCCGGAGGTCAAAGTTAAGAAGTAGCATCTATTTTTAGCATATGGCTCCAGTCTGGGAATTCCCAAAATAAAATGGCAACAGTTCGTTACCGAATCGCAGGTGCGACAACTTCATAAAACTAATTAAACAATCACCCTGGATACATACACTACGTAGGTTTCGCGCAGTAGATGGATTGAATGTAACACGTATATGTTTTTGCGTTATATTTTTATTGCAAATACTCGCTATTTATCAGTAAATTATGATAAGTTCGTTGACAAAATGGGGCGTCCATCGCTTAAACGTCTGAATGTCCGCATCGTCACCAGGTCCTAACTCTATGGCATGATGACATGGCCACAAAACAATTCGGGTTTAACAATTCTTAAACCCGTAGTTGCACTCAGAATATCTGAAATTATGCCATAAAATGCTGATAAAAAAAGGCTCGCACTGTCGAATGTTTACAAATGGATGCTACTTCTTAACTTTGACCTTTTACCGGTGGGTTGGGTAAAATTCCAGGAATCGGACCATATGGAACCATCGGCCATCTTGAAAATCGCGAACCAGTGACAAGGCTTATTTAGCAACGATATTTTTCTCAGGCACATTTGTTTACAGTGCAATTGGTGTATTTCGGATAGGAAAAATAACACGCGCATTTACCGTGTCCCGCTCGCATGTTGAGACTGCCATTGGCAGTGTTTGAATGTGTCCCCTCGGGTTATAATTAAACACTGGAACACAGTGTGCGATAGTCGCTGGCCGATCGCGCGACCACAACGCGACGGGTGCTCATGTCCGCCGACCACCGACGAATTCTGTCTCTCCGAAGAAGGTGCAACCAAATTACACACAAAAAGCCGCTCAAATTAAACAAGGGCCTTCATTCTTGACGCAAATGGATATTATGGGAGCATTACTGTTACTCTGGTGAGTTCCACTACAAACAATTCGATAGAAGAAAAGAGATAAATTTAGAAGCTGCAGAAGAATACAAAAACCTGCTCCGGTCGGAACAGAATGAACCAGTTATTTAGGGTCTGTTTGGCAAAATCAGGAGATTTCGTGTCGATTTATCTAAAACAGGGTCATTAAGATCGGACGCGTTATCGCTATCAGTTATTGTATGTTCCTTTAACCTAAGTGATCCATACTGGTGTAATAGGGCGACAAGTGAGATGGTGTTTCGAGCCTGCTGATAGACTCGCGATAGAACGCAAATCGCACCGAGGAACGACATTGTCTCACATATAGATCATCTCGTTTGCGCCATGGACTTTGCGTTTGTCTGTCCTTGGGTTATTGCTGTTAATGGAAAACGAAAATAGTTGAGTGACGACATTAATTTCCATGACGTCAGAACCATCTTATATGAGATTAATTTGCATGACGACAGAACCATCTTAATGACATTCATTTTCGAGACGACATAACCATCTTAATTTAAAGACAATTAACGGTGTGCAGAGGAAAACGCGATGCTTCTAAATCACAAATTGAGCTCTTTAATTGTGACAGAAATTCCTGACGTGAGATGACAAAACAAACAGGGCCAGCGCGGTGGATTCGACAGTTAGGACTGTCATCGTGCTAATCAAGGTTAATGACTGTGTTTCTCGTCTGAATACAGCGCTAATTGGCTGCGGTGACCGCTATTAGCTACCTGATTGTGCCCATCGTGATTTGCTGATAACTCAGTGGGTACATTGCGTGGGTGCGGACAATCGAATAATACGGAATGCTGATTTCACAGAATATCAGAATATTATTATTCCACATGCATGATTATTCTAAATAACGGAACAGTATTCAAACAGTTCACGCGAGATTTAGCAATTCGTCGCTTTGAAGAGGACGTGCTATCGACAACTTTCGGAATATAGCTCTTCAGGATTTATTAATTTCAAAGCGATGTTACCAAGATGGACAGTTTGCTTAGGATTTTTATGCATGTGCTATTTCTGCAAATTGTCTGAACAGGCTTCCACCAAACAGTGTACATCGTTCAACTCGCGCTCTCCACAGGGAACGTGTGGAAGTCAGCTTGTTTCGCTCGTTCAAATGGTGTGTCGTATGCAGAATCATATCCTCGATCTGCAGCATCAATCTGTGGACCATCGATCTGTGGACCAAATAGATCCCTCAAGTGCAGCCAACCGAAGACTTCCAAGGTCGATAACTCTATCCAAAGAGGACGCTCATTCGGTGTTGCGATCCAAAAGGTCAACAAGACTTCCTGGAGGTATAGTTTGCGAATGCTGTTACCATCAGTGCTCGATTCAAGAAATAAGCGAATATTGTTGGTTTACTCCCCGGAGACATAGACACCATCGCAATAGAAGACCGCATCATTGAAATGACTAACAATATATGTTTCCGTTTCATATTGCTAACAATTCCGCGACTTTTGGTCTGTATGACGGTGCTTATCAATGTTTCGGTCCCAATCGAACGCTCCGCATGTCTGACTATAGTACATGTCTTGCTTCAGCCCAATATATATTATACACACCGGCGAAGGTCTCAAACTTGTTACCCCATGGCAAATTACATGCAGCTTATAGTGCTATATATAGATTATAATTATCTGATTTAACCTTGTCGTGACTGGAGCTGCGCTGGTGCAGCATTACAGATCATGTGCCAGGGCATTCTCTTATATATGCGAGTCTCTCATATGGAGCCTCGCATATATAAGAAAATGCACTGGCTTACAATGTGAAGGTAAATATTGTTAGGACGATGTGTTCTCTTATATATATGCGAGGCTCCCTATGGAAGATCCGCGTATATAAGATAATGCATTGGCACAGGGTTTTCGCAACATTTCAGGAAATCCAGTCATGGAATAGTTAATGTACCGTTGTTTGCAGTATATGTGACTGTGTTAACATACACCCAGACTCACATTGACACTGAGTCTATTGTATTCCCGTTAATTTTTCATTTCTCAGAACGCTTGTGATCGTCCCCTCAAATTACGTCACGTCGCTATAAGTTAATTCGAGTGGGCACTTTTATCTTGGTTCTACTGATAGTGAGTTGTGATTGGACACTTTTATCTTGGTGCTACTGATAGTGCGTTGTAATTGTCGCGATTGATGTGGAATCAGGCGGTTCGGCCGGGAAATCAGACCCACTATCTTGTTGTGGGTCGTTAGTTAACTTAGACTATATGTTGTTCGATAATATATTGTTATTGTCATTTGTTGTTAATACTGATGTATAACATGTCGCAGCACGATCTGCATGTCCTTGCACGACTGACAGATTTGTCCTCATCAAAATAATATGAATTTGTTTTTAAATTTGAAATTTCCCACGAGCCGAACCACACAGGCCTTGGGTATCAGTTGGAAATAAATCAGAGCCTATGGAGGAAGGGAGGGGGTGAAAATGTAAATACACAAATTTGTGAGTTTGATCTGGGGGTGCGGTTGGAAATTTCGAGGGATTAATTTCGATTTGGATTCTAGACGTATATGTATATGAACAAACAACCACATATATAATTTTCTTGAGTTTGAGTTGTATCGGTGTTACTGTTACCAATAAACTATAGATCATGCCATGAATCGATACTCCGTCTTACGCCCGTAGAGATCATATTCCACCAGTACAAAACCTGGGTACTTTTTGATGTTGTGACAGGGAAGTGTAAAACATTAAACAAAAACAGTGCAGGTCATATATATGACCCGCCATATCAAATCCAGTCGTAAGTCGGAATTTTTTTTACCCTGTGCCAATGCATTCTCTTATATATGCGAGTCGACCATAGGTCGCCTCGCATATATAAGAGAATGCATTGGCCTAACAATTTTTTACAATTTTAATAATTTTTTCTTGTATTCTTTAACAATTTTATAATTTCACCCATACAGAGCCCCAGACAAACATGAGCAGACGACACTCTTCTATATGCTTCTATATATGTGGGGGGCTCCCTGCAGGGTAATGGATGTTTTTTATTTTATGTCCTAAAAATTGTAAGAAACATTTATTTAAAAAAATTTATAAAAAATTGTTAGGCCAATGCATTCTCTTATATATGCGAGGCGACCTATGGTCGACTCGCATATATAAGAGAATGCATTGGCACATGGTAAAAAAATCCCGACTTACGACTGGATTTGATATGGCGGGTCATATATATTGATCATGCCATGAATCTCTATACTATGGCTAACGCCCGTAGATCATACTCCATCAGTACAAAACCTGGGAACTTTTTGAAGTTTTGACAGGAAACCTTATATAATCGAAAAAATAACACAGGGAATATATTTCTTTGTTATGATATGTTTCTTAATAAAATACTTCACTGTAGGTGAAGGTCCCAACTCAAAATTTCACGATTTAAGTGACTTTGTGAGCGATTTTTCTTTGCCTTTTGTTACAATTATGGAATTTTTCCTGCATAATGAATTAAATGTTTATTGCGATATCGACTGTCAAAAGTCACAAAAAAGCATGCAATTTCGAGTTGGGACCTTCACATATAATGAAATACACTGTAAAGGAACAGATAATAACTAAGAAATATATTCCCCGTGTTATTATTTCTACTTTATAAGGCTCCCTGTCAAAACTTCAAAAAGTTCCAAGGTTTTGTACTGGTGGAATATGATCTCTACGGCCGTTAGCCATAGTATATATAGAGATTCATGGCATGATCAATATATATGACCCGCCATATCAAATCCAGTCGTAAGTCGGGATGTTTTTACCCTGTGCCAATGCATTCTCTTATATATGCGAGTCGACCATAGGTCGCCTCGCATATATAAGAGAATGCATTGGCCTAACAATTTTTTATCATGTTTTTTAAATAAATGTTTCTTACAATTTTTAGGACATAAAATAAAAAAACATCCATTACCCTGCAGGGAGCCCCACACATATATAGAAGCATATAGAAGAGTGTCGTCTGCTCATGTTTGTCTGGGGCTCTGTATGGGTGAAATTATAAAATTGTTAAAGAATACAAGAACAAATTATTAAAATTGTAAAAAATTGTTAGGCCAATGCATTCTCTTATATATGAGAGGCGACCTATGGTCGACTCGCATATATAAGAGAATGCATTGGCACAGGGCAAAAACCATTCTGAATATGATCTCTACGGGCGTTAGTCATATATTTCTTAGTTAGTCCCAACTTGAAATTGCACGAATTAAGTGACTTCGTGAGCGATTTTGCTTTGCGTCGCTTATAATCTCCCGGGTAATTAATTCAATGTTTCTTTTGCGATATCGGCTCACAAAAGTCACATAAATGGATGCAATTCTCGAGTTGGGACCACACCCTACTTCGATGTAAATTATTGATGAGTAAATATCAACAAAGAAATATATTCCCTGCCTTGTATTTTCAATGTTATAAATTTCCATGTCGGAAGAGGTCAGAACATCAAAATATTCCCATGTTTTGTATACTGGTAGAATATTATTTCTTGTGGGCGTAAGCCAGAGAAGGGATTCATGGCATGATCTACCAGTAACCCCTTCTCGTCGCATCAACGTTTAACCCTTTACTCAACAAAGCGGCCAAATAAAGCTTCAACAGCCTAAACTATCTTCGGTCTGTCTCAATAACACCATACAAATATGGATATCATTGGAACCGGTTCATTGACCACATTGTGATGGTTTCAGTTATGCCCTGTGCCAATGCATTCTCTTATATATGCGAGTCGACAATAGGTCGCCTCGCATATATACGAGAATGCATTGGCCTAAAAAAACATTTATAATATCTTTCTACATTCTTTGACAAATTTTATCATTTTTAATATGTGTTAAGACAATGCATTCTCTTATATATGCGATGCGACCTATGGTCGACTCGCATATATAAGAAAATGCATTGGCACAGGGCCGTTCTGTTGGGTAAAGGGTTAAGCTCTCTTGGCGAACATTATTCATGATTATCACCAGTTATCAAATTATGCAAGAGGCAAATGTCACATTTACCTGCAAGAAAAGATTAGTTAGACCTGCATAGTTTGATGACAAGCATAAATGATTGAGCGCTAATTTACGATGCAATTAGAAGTGTCGTGTCATCTGGCGGTACAACCCTGTACATTGTTATGGAGGTATTATTCATTCTTAACCCTTTACCTAACATCACGGCCCTGTGCCAATGCATTCTCTTATATATGCGAGTCGACCATAGGTCGCCTCGCATATATAAGAGAATGCATTGGCTTAACACATATTAAAAATGATAAAATTGTCAAAGAATGTAGAAAAATATTATAAAAATTGTTAAAAAATGTAAGAAAAAATTATAAAATTGTTAAAAAATGTAAGAAAAAATGGTAAAATTTGTTTTTAGGCCAATTCATTCTCTTACATATGCGAGGCGACCTATGGTCGACTCGCATATATAAGAGAATGCATTGGCACAGGGCATAACTGTAACCATCACACTGTGGTCAATGAACCGGTTCCAATGATATCCATATGTGTATGGTGTTATTGAGACAGACCGAAGATATTTTAGGCTGTTGAAGCTTTATTTGGGCTTTGTTGGGTAAAGGGTTAATTAAGAGATTTATCCCACAGGGAGCCTCACACAGATGGAAGCATGCACTGCAGATTGTCGTCTGCTCCAGTCTATGTGGGGCTCTATAAAGGGTTAACACGACACAGAATAACCACAGAATGGAGGAAATATATACCAGGGAGCATCATTCTCAAAATAACTTCAGCGCTCAGTCAGACATTTATGTGATCTTTTATAGGGACACGAGGTCTTGTCAGTGAGTTCACGTGAAAGAACATAAATGTTTATAAAAAAAGTCTGTAAAATAACAGTAATCATCATCATCATCATCATCGTCAATTTTTAGGGGACTATAAGTCGCGATGACTTTTAACCTCGCATAAATTAACATGTACTATTTAGATGGAGCGACTTATTGTATGGATTTGTCCGTATACACTGGATGTAATATTTATCCACTCAGTTACAGTCAAATTCATATCTTTCGCACCAGAAAACAGCATCGATTTTTCCATTGAACTCGTCTATAGTGTGTTCGCTTCAACCTAACGCTCCGGAGTAAAGAACTTCCGCACATCTTTATTTGTTTGTTATTTCTCCTTCTTTGGTATGACCCTTTTTTCGAAAAAAATACAATTGTCGAATATCAACAAGTACATGTACAAATATAATGTCTTAGTTATTATTTTTATCATTAAAGGTACTCAATCCGATCAGACGCTCCTAAATTACTATTTCTTTGGCTTCGGGGGTAAAAAATATTTGATTCGAGTCGAGGAACCCACCCATCAAAGCTCAATGTGATTAAATATCGATTTTTGAAGTTTGCTATTTCTATTATTTGTGGGCCAGAAGCACTTGATTTTAGAGTTATCCATCTTCATTCGCATCTTCGTCCGTTTGACCACGTGCTTCTGGCCCACAAACAATAGAAATAGCAAACTGTTGAAAGACATCTGGCCGGATTGTCAAATATCTGACACACAAATCCACTTGATTTTAGAGTTATCCATCTTCATCCGCATTTTGGTCCGAGACGGTCGGCTCGACGACTATTTCCCAGGCCGCCAACATTTATATATCTCGGGAAATAATAAATTTCAAAAATCGATATCTAATCACCCTGGGCTTTGATGGGTGGGTTCTTCGACTCGAATTAAATATTTTTTACCCTCGAAGCCAAAGAAATAGTAATTTAGGAGCGTCTGATCGGATTGAGTACCTTTAATGACTCTCCTATAACGAATATCACCGACGACAAGCCAATTAGTGCTATATATAGACACCAAAGTTTAATCAAAACTTGACCGCAAACATTAGAAAATGTCAAAAGTATTGAAAAAGATTCTGAAAATCATATTTAGACTAAAACTTTAGACAGAACTTACTACACAATTAGCGATCGTTGTTGACATATCACTGTAACCGTTTTGTTTACATAACAATAGTGGCGAATATTCAATAATTACTATAAGAACACATTGTATCTATTCCTTCGTGTTCTTCTTGATGGCGATGTTTTCAGTTTTCACAGGCTTTTATATTTTTGCACATTTATCCACCGCGAAGGCAGTGGTCCCTTTCTATAATAAATATTCACTGACGGAAATGTTCAGATACTAAGTTCATCGACCTTTCATCGGATCTAATTGAATTGTATTCGATGTGATGATGTACGACGTCTGACACGGCCATCACAGACGTCATACTTTCACCGCATCAAATAGAAAGCACTTTTGTCACGTTCGGCTTTCCGTACAATGGATTTGGAAATCCTCGTCACCAAGGGGAATACGCAGATGACGTAATATATCTAATTGTAATCTCTTCGATTGGACGAGGGACCAACGTTTGCACGGGGTATACCAGGCTATTATAGAATATACGATACCCTAATATCAGACATTAGGCGCATAGGCCTAATCGCGAAGAACGCGAACATTAATTAGCGTCGTGATTGCATGTGTTTTTACTTTATTCTCAACGACTCGGCCATTTCCGTTTCGCTAGGAAATAACCTCTTCCATAAATAGACACCATATTTGCACAACGCTACAATACAGGCGATCACCTTGACTTGTTGGTGCATATGGATGTGTATGGAGTAGAAATAGTCCAGCCATTATATGGTGTCTGTTTATGGAAGAGGTTATTTCCTAACGAAGCGGAAAAGGCCGAGTCGTGGAGAATGTTGTAGACCTATATGATGCTATCACCCTCCTTTTTTCGTACGCCGGATTCCTTCTGTATCGTATACGCCGGATTCCTTCTGTACCGTATGTATGATGGATTCCAATTGCATAACATGATCATGTTTACAATAATGTGATTCCCTGGTATTCGATCGAGAGTATCGAACGAGCACATACACACTGCCGGAACAGATTTTGCGCTTCGCGATATGCGTGTACATGACGTCGACGTTCCTGTATTATTGTTGATATAAACATCATTGTCTCTGTCGACAGCAGCTCACAGGTGTTGTTTATAGCAGGAAACCGCAACACAAAACAAACTGCAACCTGATTTTTCCATATGAAGAATGGAGTTTTCCACAGAGGCCACACCCAATGCGATATATATAGTACCGCCCACTGGTAATAAGCCACGCTTGCCCGTATGTTATAACTAGGTGAAGTTTTACTAATTAAATTGTTTTTTTTATGTTTTTAGATTGAACTCCTTGCTCAATTTAAATTTAAGTTTAATTTTGAACAATTTTGAATGTTTTAGATTGAACGCCTTTCTCAGATTAACATTTTAATTAAAATGTTGTATTTTTTAGATTGAACTGCTGATTCAATTTAATATTTAAAAAAGATAATAACACACCAAATTTGGTTGAAATTGGCCCAGGGGTCTGGGAGAAAAATCTCAAACAGATAGATCCTACTGTTTTGTATATATAGCTATACACCGGAGAACATTCATTCTTTTCCCCTTTTATTGGGAAAATTATCAAAAGTGTCATGCAAAGTGAAAATACATGTTTTAACCATGGATAAATTTCCAACATCATGGAGCATCATGGTTTCAGTACATCATGATTTGACAACAAAAAAGTTTATTGTAGATTTAATTTAAACTGAACAATTTAACACTGAATGTATGCATGGATATCCAAATTAGGGTGAAGAAAGATGGCATCATTGCAATGCAGCAATAGACCGGCTTAGTCGCTGATAGGTCGAAAATATGCTAACAATTATTATTTGACTGACAACTGTGGAAAGGCCCATTATTTTCATTATTAGTGATCTGAATGATGTGAAACTGGGATGTTGTCAAATAAGATAACAGTGTACCGAGTCAATACAAAATAAATATTGCAATATTTGGACAATAATTGATTCTACGCGGCTTTAATCATGCATTCATCTAAATTTGGTCATGTTAAGGCCTCATATAAAATTCAGTAATATTCCATGCGGATAATTGAAAATAACAAAGTTAGCCATTTCTCCAAAAATAATACACATTATAACACTACTTATAGGGTACATTCACACGCTGGCAAGTTTATGTTATGCAGGCATTTCGTCATAGAAAACCACATGGTGCCAGGATAGGAACGGAACACGCATATAACATGCATATTTACCAAAGTGAACGACAGGAGAAGTAAAATTTATGTAGTTCCACATGTAACGGTGCTGCTGGCACTTGTCTTCAAATACCGGTAAGATTATTACGAGATAATTGCATGCTATTTACGGGCAAATTCAGGTTGCATCGATACAGGTGGAATACAGAGATTTTACGTCTCGCGTATAGCTATCTGTGGTACAGCTAGATTTATTTTATATGTATGTTTCCGTTCATATTCTGGCACGGTATCGTGTTCTACGATGCAAAGCCCGCAAAGCCCGCAAAGCCCACAAAGCCCGCAAAGCCCGCAAAGCCCGCAAAGCATACCGTGTATTGTATTATTGATTGTCTAACATCTATATATAAGACATTCTAGACAAATTACAAATAAATATATACAAATAATATATACAGTCACGTGTGCATCATCACGCATAATATAATCATAATACATTGAATTAATTTCCGTGTTCATTTAAGATCTTTCTAAGATGTAGTAATCTATAGTCATTTAATTAACTTGATTTATATATATCATATATGTGGTTATTATTACGCGCGTATTTATATAACAGAACACTTTGCTGGGCCGGTCCGGCGCGCCAAGAGTAGAGATCGACGCTGGGCGAGCATGACCAACTCGGGCCCATGTCAAGTTATATGTTGCAAACTTGCCAGTGTGTGTACGCACCCTTTGCTCATTGAAATGACCGCGCAATTAGGTTGTTTATATAAACAATAACACAGGAATGTATATACGCAGATCACGACACGTAAACTATGTCCCTGTAGTGTGACATAATTATGTATGTTATAAAGGTTAATCTGAGTTCACTATAGTACAACCCGGTGCAAACATGTCAATGAATGAATTTATATGATGTCTTGTGATAAGTATGTTATATTTGTTTTAGTTTTCACTTTGTTGTCAGCATCTTTTAGCCCTTTCGTGACGGCAGCTGGGCTGATGCAACATTAAAGATCCTGTGCCAGTTCATGCTCTTATATATAGGGAGCCTCGCCTATATAAGAGAATGCACTGGGTTACAACGTCAATGTAAATATTGTTAGGCCGATGCATTCTCTTATATATTCGAGGCTCCCTATGGGAAACTCGAATATATAAGAGAATACATTGGCACAGGGTTTTCAAAAAATTTCAGGCAGCTCCAGTCATGGAAGTGTTAAAGGTACTCAACCCGATAAAACTCCTCTCAATTACTATTTCAATGGCTTCGGGGGTCAAAAATATTTGATTCGAGTCGAGGAAGTCACCCATCAAAGCTCAGATTTGTTAGATATCGATTTTAGAAATCTATTATTTTTCATTATCGGGAATACTATCTGGCCCAGAACTCAGTCAAAATTGCGTTAAAATTACCACTTGATTTTAGAGTTATCCATCCTTGTCTGTTTGAATAGATTTGGAGAACACATCCAGAGCAGATTACGGCAGTTAGTAGTACTGATCTCGAGTTTATAACAAATTTCAAAAATCAATATCTAATAACTCTGAGCTTTGTTTGATGGGTTCCTCGACTCGAATCAAATATTTTTTACCTCGAAAGCCAAAGAAATAGTAATATAGGACCCTCCGATCGGATTGTTGTTGTTGGAATCTGTTGAGATGGGGACCCTCTTTACGGGTTGAGTACCTTTAAGCTAATGTATATATTTATATTGATGTCATATTAAATGTTGCCATAAATATGTGGATAATCAAATTGACTTTGTTATACTTTAAACCTTGCTATACTAATAGATTCTTCCATTGAGTTTTAAAAGTATACACTGGAACGGTATATTATTAATCTGGAGGGGTGTTCAGGGTATATAATAAGCAGACGACAGACAATACACGATCAGAATGATTCATATTCATTGGTTGAAAATGTTCAGATAAAGAGTTCCACGGACGTTTGTTGAACTTATTATCTGAACATTTCCTATGGGAACTACTCGTAAATGACTATTTAGTAAAGAAAGGGTTAAACTTATTATCTGAAGGGTAACTACTCGTCAATGACTATTTAGTAAAGAAAGGTTTAAACTTATTATCTGAAGGGGAACTACTCGTCAATGCGTATTTAGTAAAGAAAGGGTTAAACTTATTATCTGAACATTTCATAATGTAACTACTCGTCAATGAGTATTTAGTAAAGAAAGGGTTAAACTTATTATCTGAACATTTCATAAGGGAACTACTCGTCAATGACTATTTAGTAAAGAAAGGGTTAAACTTATTTTCTGAACATTTCATAAGGGAACTACTCGTCAATGACTATTTAGTAAAGAAAGGGTTAAACTTATTATCTGAACATTTCCTAAGGGAACTACTCGTCAATGGGTATTTAGTATAGAAAGGGTTAGGCTGTAAACTCTTTTATAATGGCCGAAACAGGTGTACACTAACACGACGAAAATAAAACACATTTCCATTCAAAGAATATGAATATGTTTGAACATATATAGGATTGGATTTCCATACAGTCATATGGTTAGTACCACAGACACTTCTATATATAATGGTGTAATTTAGATGTAAGCCAAGAAAAATAAGGTTCGTGTAGAACAACAGTACCTAGGTTTAGATGCGACACCCGCTAATCTTATATAGAAGTAGCGCAGAATATATAGAGGATCTACAACTCGTCCCCAGTGTATAGCGGAATTTACAAAACGAGTCCAGTAAATTAGCTTTGGCGAGGTTCAAACCTAATTTACTGGACGAGTTTTGTAATAGCCGCTATAAACTGGGGACGAGTTGTAGATTCTATTTATTACATGATCCAAAACATCGACAAAACATACTTAAATCAACAAATGGGACGCGAAACTAACATCGACTTCTATAAGGCATGCGATGACGTTTCACGTAACTATTCCTTTTTTGACCGCGTAAAGAAATAGTCCCATATAAATAAAGACTCTTTGCACTGCTCTTTGGCGCATTTAATGGCGTATATTTAATGACATAACTTTTCAAACTCTTCATTCATGATAGTTTGTTGGAAAAGTATTGGAATCCGTAGTATTTTGAGACGTAGTGTACGGAATGTTAACAGACGACAAACCGGAAGTCAAAGGTCAACTGGCACTATTTCCTGTTATTAAACGAACGTTTAATATCACAATTTATAGAATGGTTTTATTGAATGGAATAAGAGTAGGATCATGTAATATACATGTATACAAACCGCAATGAGTTATTGTTGATTCGTGCCCAGCATCGCATGAAATATCCTTCCGCAATCCGCGCTCGAGTGCCGTAATAATCTCTAACCAAACCCAACACGAGTGCGGTTTTGTATTTATTGCCCACCGCTGGTTTAATTTTGGGAAATACATCAAAATACAGTAGATTTTGAATCACAATAAAAATATATCTTGTCCTTGGCTAATACACACCGATTACTCTGACGTCGTCCTTGGTGACTATGTCAACATTAACTGAAACGGCCTTCCATATTATGAGGTAAATGTATATTCTACCCAAATCACTAACTTATTTAAAGGTACTCAAACCAATTCGATGGTCCCCATATCATCAGATTCCAACAACAACAAATGTTTTTGAAATGCCGCTTCAGTTATCAGAATCGATTAATTGCCCCAAATATTGCTAACCACAGTCAAATATAGTATGAAAATGCCAAAAACGTGTTATTTATCAACATGTTGTTGATGGGGGTGATGGGTGGGGGGGGGGGGTCGGGGTGTTTCTAGTGGGTATTTGGGGCGGGCCACCCACCCATGCCGTCAAATCGGTCGAAATCCTTACCGTTCTCAAATATGGTCCATACCCCATTTTCAGCCCCTCGGGGTGGTACCCCCCAGGGGTGATGGGTGGGGGGGGGGGGGGTCGGGTGATTCTAGAGGATATTTGAGGCGGACCACCCACCCAATGCCGTCAAATCGGTCGAAATCCTTTCCGTTCTCGAAAATGGTCCATACCCCATTTTCAGCCCCTCGGGGTGGTACCCCCCGGGGTGATGGATGGAGGTTCGTGGTGTTTCTAGGGGGTATTTGTGGCGGGCCACCCACCCATGCCGTCAAATCGGTCGAAATCCTTACCGTTCTCGAAAATGGTCCATACCCCATTTTCACCCCCTCGGGTGGTACCCCCCGGGGTGATGGGTGGGGTGGGCCCATGGGGGTGTTTCTAAGGGGTATTTGGGGCGGGCCACCTACTCATGCCGTCAAATCGGTAGAAATCCTTACCGTTCTCGAAAATGGTCCATACCCCATTTTCACCCCCCTCGGGATGTTACCCCCCCCCCGGTGATGGTGGGGGTCGGGGTGGTACCCCCCGGGGGTGATGGGTGGGGTCGGGTGTTTCTAGTGGGTATTTGGGCGGGCCACCCACCCATGCCGTCAAATCGGTCGAAATCCTTACCGTTCTCGAAAATGGTCCATATCCCATTTTCACCCCCTCGGGGTGGTACCCCCCACCCCCCCCCCGGGGGTGATGGGTGGGGTCGGGTGTTTCTAGTGGGTATTTTGCCCACCCACCCATGTCGTCAAATCGGTCGAAATCCTTACCGTTCTCGAAAATGGTCCATACCCCATTTTCACCCCCCTCGGGATGTTACCCCCCCCCCCCCGGTGATGGTGGGGGTCGGAGTGTTTCTAGGGTGTATTTGGGGCGGGCCACCCACACATGCCATCAAATCGGCCGAAAGCGACATTTTTGAAAATAAGGAATATGGAATAAGTTTCAAATGTCATGTTCCTACACGGGAGACAACGCTCACACGTCCGGTATTTAAAATTTATGACTGGAAAACTATAGGTTGAGATTGTGCCAAAAGACTAATTGTTAGATCACATACTTTGTGAAACTGTAAGGCAGAGTTAAATCTCCCCACTTCGCTGATCTAAACGCTGCTTCCACGTACAAATTTAAATCCCTCTCTATGCTGGTCTGAATAAACATCCATTCACGTATATATAGAGGATCTCACATGAGTTTCTATTTTATACGGAATTTATCAACCGAGTTCACTAAATTCGATTTGAGCCGAGGTTTACCGAGGCTCAAATAGAATTTAGAGGACGAGGTTGATAAATTACGTATAAAATAGGACGAGTATGAGATACCTTTTATCACATGATCAAATAAACCCGAAATATTCATCGAAAACAACAATCATAAACTACAGCGATCGCAAGTTATTTGAAGAACGCCGTGACGTCATCGCACGCGCTGATATTAAACGTGTCTATTACCGATAATTATGAAACTGCTTTTATGGCCAAATTATGTGATAAATATCTATATAGAGTGTATAGGGAATAATATATACTTTATTTGAGACTTGTGTAGACATGTATATGAATAGAACACATTCTTGGGAATAATGGTCGTAATTTACATAACATAAAACAAAAGGTCAAGCTGGGTACATAAAAGACCTTTTCGTAAAGAGGGTACCCAACACTCCAAAAATGTGGGGAATATGACCCCCTCAGCACTATTTCCGTGAGGTGCCATTCGAACTTAAAGTTCTCGTAGGGGAGATGGGTGGGGGGGGGGAATAATATACTTTATTTGAGACTTGTATAGGTTACACTCCATTCCGCATTATTCTGAGAACTTTATAAGTTGTCCATATCCATTTGGAAATTGACCGGATCAAATCAGATTAATTAATATATAATAATGGCGATGTGTTACCATTTTGAATATAATATTTGAAAATATAACTACTTTAAGCAAAACTATTCCCCATTTATATTTGATCACCGTATCGGACTGTTTCACGTAAATGACCATGCATAGGATGTTTACCTGCTTAAACTGTTAATGAATATCTACCGGCCCCGATTTGAATACCACCTACATATTGATATAGGTCAGTTTGTTTCTGTGTTACTGAGATAGCCGACCTGTCTGAAGCTTGACCTTAGACTATGCTCTATTCACCTCGAACCGATAACCCAAATATAGAATCGAGTGATGTATTCACATCCTTCGGCAGCGTGTCGTGTACCGATCTTACATGACGCTATCTGATGGTATATATATATCTACAACAAATTGTCTATGTTTGTCTGATTTATTTCTACCCTTCTATATAGTATTCGAATCACACGGTGTCAATAAATCATTACAGTGTGCGCAACACCCAAAAGGTCCACCTGGAACGATCAATCAAGCCACCCACCCACACAAAGAACGTGTTTTATTTCAAACAAGCGAAACTAAGGCCAATATAGATAAATTGCTTGATATAAATCCAACTTATTTAGAAAAATGGGGCGGGAGGGCGAATTTTATTTCTTATATTTTATTCTTCCTAACTTAAATGGCCATGGACAGTTCTAGATATTGAAGCAGTATTCTATCCTATATAATACATGGTGATTTAGATTGTCCATGTTGATCAAAATAGACTCACTAACTGGTCATTGAAATGTAAATTGACGGTTAAGGCATGAGAAACATGCATTTAAAGACCCTCTTAATTTTCGAACCCCCAGATCGCATTATTTAAAATATATGCCATATATATATATACCACTTGAAAGAGGAAGCTCCAAAACATTGTATTATCAACTCATATCCGGTGGAATAAACTGGGAACATGTTGTTTTTGTTGAGGTACCGACGTGTTTAAAGATATCCAAATTAAAAACAAATTGATGAGGTGACTAAAAATAGGGTCGGGTGGGTATGTAAATCGAACATTTATTTAATATTGGCCTAATCAATAAAGACTGCACAGCGGCATTTTTCGGCATGTCACTGTGTGTGTGGGGGAGGCCTACTTCGGCGACCTCGTTACAGGTATATCTTCACTCCCCACTCGATAATGGGTAAACAAACAACAACTGATAGCATTAAGCTTTAAGTGCTACGCTAGGCGGTCGGACCTAGATAGCGTTTATTATTAAATAATAAACTTCTCTACAATTTATGATGAATATATGTGCGCTTTCTGCGCATACCTGGTCACTCAATGACAATCATACTTCACACCAGCTACTGAGTACCAATCACACATACCGATAATCACTGCCCAGACTATATATATACACGCGACAAAGCGTTCTTTACCCATTAACTCTGTATGTGCCGTGAAGACAGTAATTTTCCTCTATACTCCGTAACGCGGAAAATATTATATCTTAAGTTTATTCACACAGAGCTGTGGTGGTGATCTCCCATGGGGAGCCGGGGAGAGGGGCATAGGAAAGACACAACCCGGGATTAAGGGTTGTGCGACCCCCCCCCCCATTATTTTTGCAAAAAATATCAACAGTTGGAAATTTCGGTCAACTTATTAGGCGAATAAAATGTGAAAATGTTGTTTTTGTCAAGACACCGACGTGTGTTCTGTGCTTAATTTCGATCTGGTCTATACTTATACTGGAAAAAAAGTCGACGAGCCAAATTGAAAATGAAGATGGATAACTCTAAAACCAAGTGACTTTGGGTCACTGAATTAAAGTTACTCAATCCGAATTAAGGCTCGAAAATTACTATTTCCTTGGCTTCGGGGGTAAAAAATATATGATTCGAGTCGAGGAACTTACCCATCAAAGCTCAGAGTGATCAGATATCGTTGTTAGAAATCAATTATTTTAATATTAAGTGTCCCAGTAACAGTCGACGAGAAGACTTTCTCTGACCAAATTGCGGATGAAGATGGATAACTCTAAAATCAAGTGGCTTTTTATGTCAGATATTTGACAAACCGGCAAATTTAGTTGAACAATATGTTGATAAATAACAGGTTTTGAGCAATTTTATACTATAGTTGACTGTGGTTAGCATTATTTTTGGGCATTTAATCGATTCTGATAACTGAAGCGGCATTTAAAAAAATGCTGTTGTTGTTGGAATCTGGTGATATGGGAGACCATCGAATCGGATTGAGTACCTTTAATCGATTCTGAACTGAAGCGGCATTTCATAAGAATTTGTTTTTGTTGGAAACAGATGCTATGGGGACCATGGAATCGGATTGAGAACATCTAATCGGGGCGGAAGTCCGACACCATATACACGATTAATTATCAGGCATGAAAATGTGCGGCCGGACTTAAAATTTGCAAAATGAGGTTCCCATACAGAGGGGGAATTTAGTGACGCTATCCCGCACAGCACAATGAGGTTCCCATACAGAGGGGGAATTTAGAGACGCTATCCCACACAGCACAATGAGGTTCCCATACAGAGGAGGGGGGGTTTAGAGACGTTATCCCACACAGCACAATGAGGTTCCCATACAGAGGGGGAATTTAGTGACGCTATCCCACACAGCACAATGAGGTTCCCATACAGAGGGGGGATTTAGAGACGTTATCCCACACAGCACAACGAGGTTCCCATACAGAGGGGGAATTTAGTGACGCTATCCCACACAGCACAATGAGGTTCCCATACAGAGGGGGAATTTAGTGACGCTATCCCACACAGCACAATGAGGTTCCCATACAGAGGGGGGATTTAGAGACGTTATCCCACACAGCACAACGAGGTTCCCATACCGAGGGGGGATTTAGTGACGCTATCCCACACAGCACAATGAGGTTCCCATACAGAGGGGGAATTTAGTGACGCTATCCCACGCAGCACAATGAGGTTCCCATACAGAGGGGGAATTTAGTGACGCTATCCCACACAGCACAATGAGGTTCCCATACAGAGGGGGAATTTAGTGACGTTATCACACACAGCACAATGAGGTTCCCATACAGAGGGGGAATTTAGTGACGTTATCCCACACAGCACAATGAGGTTCCCATATAGAGGGGGAATTTAGTGACGTTATCCCACACAGCACAATGAGGTTCCCATACAGAGGGGGAATTTAGAGACGCTATCCCACACAGCACAATGAGGTTCCCATACAGAGGGGGAATATAGAGACGCTATCCCACACAGCACAATGAGGTTCCCATACAGAGGGGGAATATAGAGACGCTATCCCACACAACACAATGAGGTTCCCATACAGAGGGGGAATTTAGAGACGCTATCCCGCACAGCACAATGAGGTTCCCATACAGAGGGGGATTTAGAGACGCTATCCCACACAGCACAATGAGGTTCCCATACAGAGGGGGGATTTAGTGACGCTATCCCACACAGCACAATGAGGTTCCCATACAGAGGGGGGATTTAGTGACGCTATCCCACACAGCACAATGAGGTTCCCATACAGAGGGGGAATTTAGTGACGCTATCCCACACAGCACAATGAGGTTCCCATACAGAGGGGGAATTTAGTGACGCTATCCCTCACAGCACAATGAGGTTCCCATACAGAGGGGGAATTTAGTGACGCTATCCCACACAGCACAATGAGGTTCCCACACAGAGGGGGAATTTAGTGACGCTATCCCACACAGCACAATGAAGTTCCCATAAAGAGGGGGAGTTAGTGACGCTATCCCACACAGCACAATGAGGTTCCCATACAGATGGGGAATTTAGTGACGCTATCCCACACAGCACAATGAGGTTCCGATACAGAGGGGGAATTTAGAGACGCTATCCCACACATCACAATGAGGTTCCCATACAGAGGGGGGATTTAGAGACGTTAACCCACACAGCACAATGAGGTTTCCATACAGAGGGGAATTTAAACGCTATCACGCACAGCACAATGAGGTTCCCATACAGAGGGGGGATTTAGTGACGCTATCCCACACAGCACAATGAGGTTCCCATACAGAGGGGGGAATTTAGATACGCTATCCCACACAGCACAATGAGGTTCCCATACAGAGGGGGAATTTAGTGACGCTATCCCGCACAGCACAATGAGGTTCCCATACAGTGGGGGAATTTAGTGACGCTATCCCACACAGCACAATGAGGTTCCCATACAGAGGGGGAATTTAGTGACGCTATCCCACACAGCACAATGAGGTTCCCATACAGAGGGGGATTTAGTGACGCTATCCCACACAGCACAATGAGGTTCCCATACAGAGGGGGAATTTAGTGACGCGATCCCACACAGCACAATGAGGTTCCCATACAGAGGGGGAATTTAGAGACGCTATCCCACACAGCACAATGAGGTTCCCATACAGAGGGGGGATTTAGAGATGCTACCCCACACAGCACAATGAGGTTCCCATACAGAGGGGGAATTTAGTGACGTTATCCCACACAGCACAATGAGGTTCCCATACAGAGGGGGAATTTAGTGACGCTATCCCACACAGCACAATGAGGTTCCCATACAGAGGGGGCATTTAGTGACGCTATCCCACACAGCACAATGAGGTTCCCATACAGAGGGGGGATTTAGTGACGCTATCCCACACAGCACAATGAGGTTCCCATACAGTGGGGGAATTTAGGGACGCTATCCCACACAGCACAGTGAGGTTCCCATACAGAGGGGGGATTTAGTGACGCTATCCCACACAGCACAATGAGATTCCCATACAGAGGGGGAATTTAGTGACGCTATCCCACACAGCACAATGAGGTTCCCATACAGAGGGGGAATTTAGTGACGCTATCCAACACAGCACAATGAGGTTCCCATACAGAGGGGGGATTTAGTGACACTATCCCACACAGCACAATGAGGTTCCCATACAGAGGGGGAATTTAGAGACGCTATCCCACACAACACAATGAGGTTCCCATACAGAGGGGGAATTTAGAGACGCTATCCCGCACAGCACAATGAGGTTCCCATACAGAGGGGGGATTTAGAGACGCTATCCCACACAGCACAATGAGGTTCCCATACAGAGGGGGGATTTAGTGACGCTATCCCACACAGCACAATGAGGTTCCCATACAGAGGGGGAATTTAGTGACGCTATCCCACACAGCACAATGAGGTTCCCATACAGAGGGGGAATTTAGAGACGCTATCCCACACAGCACAATGAGGTTCCCATACAGAGGGGGAATTTAGTGACGCTATCCCACACAGCACAATGAGGTTCCCATACAGAGAGGGGATTTAGTGACGCTATCCCACACAGCACAATGAGGTTCCCATACAGATGGGGAATTTAGTGACGCTATCCCACACAGCACAATGAGGTTCCGATACAGAGGGGCAATTTAGAGACGCTATCCCACACAGCACAATGAGGTTCCCATACAGAGGGGGAATTTAGAGACGTTATCCCACACAGTACAATGAGGTTTCCATACAGAGGGGAATTTAGACGTTATCACGCACAGCACAATGAGGTTCCCATACAGAGGGGGAATTTAGAGACGCTATCCCACACAGCACAATGAGGTTCCCATACAGAGGGGGAATTTAGAGCCGTTATCCCACACAGCACAATGAGGTTCCCATACAGAGGGGGAATTTAGTGACGCTATCCCACACAGCACAATGAGGTTCCCATACAGAGGGGGATTTAGTGACGCTATCCCACACAGCACAATGAGGTTCCCATACAAAGGGGGGGATTTAGTGACGCTATCCCACACAGCACAATGAGGTTCCCATACAGAGGGGGAATTTAGAGACGCTATCCCACACAGCACAATGAGGTTCCCATACAGAGGGGGAATTTAGTGACGCTATCCCACACAGCACAATGAGGTTCCCATACAGAGGGGGGATTTAGTGACGCTATCCCACACAGCACAATTAGGTTCCCATACAGATGGGGAATTTAGTGACGCTATCCCACACAGCACAATGAGGTTCCCATACAGAGGGGGAATTTAGTGACGCTATCCCACACAGCACAATGAGGTTCCCATACAGAGGGGGATTTAGTGACGCTATCCCACACAGCACAATGAGGTTCCCATACAGAGGGGGAATTTAGTGACGCTATCCCACACAGCACAACGAGGTTCCCATACAGAGGGGGAATTTAGAGACGCTATCCCACACAGCACAATGAGGTTCCCATACAGAGGGGGGATTTAGAGATGCTACCCCACACAGCACAATGAGGTTCCCATACAGAGGGGGAATTTAGTGACGTTATCCCACACAGCACAATGAGGTTCCCATACAGAGGGGGAATTTAGTGACGCTATCCCACACAGCACAATGAGGTTCCCATACAGAGGGGGAATTTAGTGACGCTATCCCACACAGCACAATGAGGTTCCCATACAGAGGGGGGATTTAGTGACGCTATCCCACACAGCACAATGAGGTTCCCATACAGTGGGGGAATTTAGGGACGCTATCCCACACAGCACAGTGAGGTTCCCATACAGAGGGGGGCTTTAGTGACGCTATCCCACACAGCACAATGAGATTCCCATACAGAGGGGGAATTTAGTGACGCTATCCCACACAGCACAATGAGGTTCCCATACAGAGGGGGAATTTAGTGACGCTATCCAACACAGCACAATGAGGTTCCCATACAGAGGGGGGATTTAGTGACACTATCCCACACAGCACAATGAGGTTCCCATACAGAGGGGGAATTTAGAGACGCTATCCCACACAACACAATGAGGTTCCCATACAGAGGGGGAATTTAGAGACGCTATCCCGCACAGCACAATGAGGTTCCCATACAGAGGGGGGATTTAGAGACGCTATCCCACACAGCACAATGAGGTTCCCATACAGAGGGGGGATTTAGTGACGCTATCCCACACAGCACAATGAGGTTCCCATACAGAGGGGGAATTTAGTGACGCTATCCCACACAGCACAATGAGGTTCCCATACAGAGGGGGAATTTAGAGACGCTATCCCACACAGCACAATGAGGTTCCCATACAGAGGGGGAATTTAGTGACGCTATCCCACACAGCACAATGAGGTTCCCATACAGAGAGGGGATTTAGTGACGCTATCCCACACAGCACAATGAGGTTCCCATACAGATGGGGAATTTAGTGACGCTATCCCACACAGCACAATGAGGTTCCGATACAGAGGGGCAATTTAGAGACGCTATCCCACACAGCACAATGAGGTTCCCATACAGAGGGGGAATTTAGAGACGTTATCCCACACAGTACAATGAGGTTTCCATACAGAGGGGAATTTAGACGTTATCACGCACAGCACAATGAGGTTCCCATACAGAGGGGGAATTTAGAGACGCTATCCCACACAGCACAATGAGGTTCCCATACAGAGGGGGAATTTAGAGCCGTTATCCCACACAGCACAATGAGGTTCCCATACAGAGGGGGAATTTAGTGACGCTATCCCACACAGCACAATGAGGTTCCCATACAGAGGGGGATTTAGTGACGCTATCCCACACAGCACAATGAGGTTCCCATACAAAGGGGGGGATTTAGTGACGCTATCCCACACAGCACAATGAGGTTCCCATACAGAGGGGGAATTTAGAGACGCTATCCCACACAGCACAATGAGGTTCCCATACAGAGGGGGAATTTAGTGACGCTATCCCACACAGCACAATGAGGTTCCCATACAGAGGGGGGATTTAGTGACGCTATCCCACACAGCACAATGAGGTTCCCATACAGATGGGGAATTTAGTGACGCTATCCCACACAGCACAATGAGGTTCCGATACAGAGGGGGAATTTAGAGATGCTATCCCACACAGCACAATGAGGTTCCCATACAGAGGGGGAATTTAGAGACGTTATCCCACACAGTACAATGAGGTTTCCATACAGAGGGGAATTTAGACGCTATCACGCACAGCACAATGAGGTTCCCATACAGAGGGGGAATTTAGAGACGCTATCCCACACAGCACAATGAGGTTCCCATACAGAGGGGGAATTTAGAGCCGTTATCCCACACAGCACAATGAGGTTCCCATACAGAGGGGGAATTTAGTGACGCTATCCCACACAGCACAATGAGGTTCCCATACAGAGGGGGAAGTTAGTGACGCTATCCCACACAGCACAATGAGGTTCCCATACAGAGGGGGGATTTAGTGACGCTATCCCACACAGCACAATGAGGTTCCCATACAGAGGGGGAATTTAGTGACGCTATCCCACACAGCACAATGAGGTTCCCATACAGAGGGGGAATTTAGAGACGCTATCCCACACAGCACAATGAGGTTCCCATACAGAGGGGGAATTTAGTGACGCTATCCCACACAGCACAATGAGGTTCCCATACAGAGGGGGAATTCAGAGACGCTATCCCACACAGCACAATGAGGTTCCCATACAGAGGGGGGATTTAGTGACGCTATCCCACACAGCACAATGAGGTTCCCATACAGAGGGGGAATTTAGTGACGCTATCCCACACAGCACAATGAGGTTCCCATACAGAGGGGGAATTTAGTGACGCTATCCCACACAGCACAATGAGGTTCCCATACAGAGGGGGATTTAGTGACGCTATCCCACACAGCACAATGAGGTTCCCATACAGAGGGGGAATTTAGTGACGCTATCCCACACAGCACAATGAGGTTCCCATACAGAGGGGGGATTTAGTGACGCTATCCCACACAGCACAATGAGGTTCCCATACAGAGGGGGGATTTAGTGACGCTATCCCACACAGCACAATGAGGTTCCCATACAGAGGGGGAATTTAGTGACGCTATCCCACACAGCACAATGAGGTTCCCATACAGAGGGGGAATTTAGTGACGCTATCCCACACAGCACAATGAGGATCCCATACAGAGGGGGAATTTAGTGACTCTATCCCACACAGTACAATGAGGATCCCATACATAGGGGGATTTAGTGACGCTATCCCGCACAGCACAATGAGGTTCCCATACAGAGGGGGAATTTAGTGACGCTATCCCACACAGCACAATGAGGTTCCCATACATAGGGGGATTTAGTGACGCTATCCCGCACAGCACAATGAGGTTCCCATACAGAGGGGGATTTAGAGACGCTATCCCACACAGCACAATGAGGTTCCCATACAGAGGGGAATTTAGTGACGCTATCCCGCACAGCACAATGAGGTTCCCATACAGAGGGGGATTTAGAGACGCTATCCCACACAGCACAATGAGGTTCCCACACAGAGGGGGAATTTAGTGACGCTATCCCGCACTTCACAATGAGGTTCCCATACAGAGGGGGAATTTAGAGACGCTATCCCACACAGCACAATGAGATTCCCATACAAAGGGGAATTTAGAGACGCTATCCCACACAGTACAATGAGGTTCCCATACAGAGGGGGGATTTAGAGACGTTATTCCACACAGCACAATGAGGTTCCCATACAGAGGGGGAATTTAGAGACGTTATCCCACACAGTACAATGAGGTTCCCATACAGAGGGGGAATTTAGTGACGCTATCCCACACAGCACAATGAGGTTCCCATACAGAGGGGGGATTTAGAGACGCTATCCCACACAGTACAATGAGGTTCCCATACAGAGGGGGAATTTAGTGACGCTATCCCACACAGTACAATGAGGTTCCCATACAGAGGGGGGATTTAGTGACGCATTCATGCACAGCACAATGGGGTTCCCATACAGAGGGGGAATTTAGTGACGCTATCCCACACAGCACAATGAGTTTCCCATACAGAGGGGGAATTTAGTGACGCTATCCCACACAGCACAATGAGTTTCCCATACAGAGGGGGAATTTAGTGACGTTATCCCAAACAGCACAATGAGGTTCCCATAGACAGGGGGAATTTTGAGACGTTATCCCACACAGCACAATGAGGTTCCCATACAGAGGGGGAATTTAGTGACGCTATCCCACACAGCACAATGAGGTTCCCATACAGAGGGGGAATTTAGTGACGCTATCCCACACAGCACAATGAGGTTCCCATACAGAGGGGGAATTTAGTGACGCTATCCCACACAGCACAATGAGGTTCCCATACAGAGGGGGAATTTAGAGACGCTATCCCACACAGCACAATGAGGTTCCCATACAGAGGGGGAATTTAGTGACGCTATCCCACACAGCACAATGAGGTTCCCATACAGAGGGGGATTTAGTGACGCTATCCCACACAGCACAATGAGGTTCCCATACAGAGGGGGAATTTAGAGACGCTATCCCACACAGCACAATGAGGTTCCCATACAGAGGGGGGATTTAGTGACGCTATCCCACACAGCACAATGAGGTTCCCATACAGAGGGGGAATTTAGTGACGCTATCCCACACAGCACAATGAGGTTCCCATACAGAGGGGGAATTTAGTGACGCTATCCCACACAGCACAATGAGGTTCCCATACAGAGGGGGGATTTAGTGACGCTATCCCACACAGCACAATGAGGTTCCCATACAGAGGGGGGATTTAGTGACGCTATCCCACACAGCACAATGAGATTCCCATACAGAGGGGGAATTTAGTGACGCTATCCCACACAGCACAATGAGGTTCCCATACAGAGGGGGAATTTAGTGACGCTATCCAACACAGCACAATGAGGTTCCCATACAGAGGGGGGATTTAGTGACACTATCCCACACAGCACAATGAGGTTCCCATACAGAGGGGGAATTTAGAGACGCTATCCCACACAACACAATGAGGTTCCCATACAGAGGGGGAATTTAGAGACGCTATCCCGCACAGCACAATGAGGTTCCCATACAGAGGGGGGATTTAGAGACGCTATCCCACACAGCACAATGAGGTTCCCATACAGAGGGGGGATTTAGTGACGCTATCCCACACAGCACAATGAGGTTCCCATACAGAGGGGGAATTTAGTGACGCTATCCCACACAGCACAATGAGGTTCCCATACAGAGGGGGAATTTAGAGACGCTATCCCACACAGCACAATGAGGTTCCCATACAGAGGGGGAATTTAGTGACGCTATCCCACACAGCACAATGAGGTTCCCATACAGAGAGGGGATTTAGTGACGCTATCCCACACAGCACAATGAGGTTCCCATACAGATGGGGAATTTAGTGACGCTATCCCACACAGCACAATGAGGTTCCGATACAGAGGGGCAATTTAGAGACGCTATCCCACACAGCACAATGAGGTTCCCATACAGAGGGGGAATTTAGAGACGTTATCCCACACAGTACAATGAGGTTTCCATACAGAGGGGAATTTAGACGTTATCACGCACAGCACAATGAGGTTCCCATACAGAGGGGGAATTTAGAGACGCTATCCCACACAGCACAATGAGGTTCCCATACAGAGGGGGAATTTAGAGCCGTTATCCCACACAGCACAATGAGGTTCCCATACAGAGGGGGAATTTAGTGACGCTATCCCACACAGCACAATGAGGTTCCCATACAGAGGGGGATTTAGTGACGCTATCCCACACAGCACAATGAGGTTTCCATACAGAGGGGAATTTAGAGACGCTATATCCCGCACAGCACAATGAGGTTGCCATACAGAGGGGGAATTTAGAGACACTATCCCACACAGCACAATGAGGTTCCCATACAGAGGGGGAATTTAGTGACGCTATCCCACACAGCACAATGAGGTTCCCATACAGATGGGGAATTTAGTGACGCTATCCCACACAGCACAATGAGGTTCCGATACAGAGGGGGAATTTAGAGACGCTATCCCACACAGCACAATGAGGTTCCCATACAGAGGGGGAATTTAGAGACGTTATCCCACACAGCACAATGAGGTTTCCATACAGAGGGGAATTTAGAGACGCTATCACGAACAGCACAATGAGGTTCCCATACAGAGGGGGGATTTAGTGACGCTATCCCACACAGCACAATGAGGTTCCGATACAGAGGGGGAATTTAGAGACGCTATCCCACACAGCACAATGAGGTTCCCATACAGAGGGGGAATTTAGAGCCGTTATCCCACACAGCACAATGAGATTCCCATACAAAGGGGAATTTAGAGACGCTATCACGCACAGCACAATGAGGTTCCCATACAGAGGGGGAATTTAGAGACGCTATCCCACACAGCACAATGAGGTTCCCATACAGAGGGGGAATTTAGAGCCGTTATCCCACACAGCACAATGAGGTTCCCATACAGAGGGGGAATTTAGTGACGCTATCCCACACAGCACAATGAGGTTCCCATACAGAGGGGGAATTTAGTGACGCTATACCACACAGCACAATGAGGTTCCCATACAGAGGGGGATTTAGTGACGCTATCCCACACAGCACAATGAGGTTCCCATACAGATGGGGAATTTAGTGACGCTATCCCACACAGCACAATGAGGTTCCGATACAGAGGGGGAATTTAGAGACGCTATCCCACACAGCACAATGAGGTTCCCATACAGAGGGGAATTTAGACGCTATCACGCACAGCACAATGAGGTTCCCATACAGAGGGGGAATTTAGAGACGCTATCCCACACAACACAATGAGGTTCCCATACAGAGGGGGAATTTAGAGCCGTTATCCCACACAGCACAATGAGGTTCCCATACAGAGGGGGAATTTAGAGCCGTTATCCCACACAGCACAATGAGGTTCCCATACAGAGGGGGAATTTAGTGACGCTATCCCACACAGCACAATGAGGTTCCCATACAGAGGGGGGATTTAGAGACGCTACCCCACACAGCACAATGAGGTTCCCATACAGAGGGGGGATTTAGAGACGCTACCCCACACAGCACAATGAGGTTTCCATACAGAGGGGGAATTTAGTGACGTTATCCCACACAGCACAATGAGGTTCCCATACAGAGGGGGAATTTAGTGACGCTATCCCACACAGCACAATGAGGTTCCCATAAAGAGGGGGAATTTAGTGACGCTATCCAACACAGCACAATGAGGTTCCCATACAGAGGGGGAATTTAGAGACGCTATCCCAAACAGCACGATGAGGTTCCCATACAGAGGGGGAATTTAGTGACGCTATCCCACACAGCACAATGAGGTTCCCATACAGAGGGGGAATTTAGAGACGCTATCCCACACAGCACAATGAGGTTCCCATACAGAGGGGGAATTTAGAGCCGTTATCCCACACAGCACAATGAGGTTCCCATACAGAGGGGGAATTTAGTGACGCTATCCCACACAGCACAATGAGGTTCCCATACAGAGGGGGAATTTAGTGACGCTATCCCACACAGCACAATGAGGTTCCCATACAGAGGGGGAATTTAGAGCCGTTATCCCACACAGCACAATGAGGTTCCCATACAGAGGGGGAATTTAGAGACGCTATCCCACACAGCACAATGAGGTTCCCATACAGAGGGGGGATTTAGAGACGCTACCCCACACAGCACAATGAGGTTCCCATACAGAGGGGGAATTTAGTGACGTTATCCCACACAGCACAATGAGGTTCCCATACAGAGGGGGAATTTAGTGACGCTATCCCACACAGCACAATGAGGTTCCCATACAGAGGGGGAATTTAGTGACGCTATCCATCACAGCACAATGAGGTTCCCATACAGAGGGGGAATTTAGAGACGCTATCCCACACAGCACAATGAGGTTCCCATACAGAGGGGGAATATAGAGACGCTATCCCACACAGCAAATGAGGTTCCCATACAGAGGGGGAAAATAGAGACGCTATCCCACACAACACAACACAATGAGGTTCCCATACAGAGGGGGAATTTAGAGACGCTATCCCGCACAGCACAATGAGGTTCCCACAGAGAGGGGGAATTTAGGGACGCTATCCCACACAGCACAATGAGGTTCCCATACAGAGGGGGGATTTAGTGACGCTATCCCACACAGCACAATGAGGTTCCCATACAGAGGGGGGATTTAGTGACGCTATCCCACACAGCACAATGAGGTTCCCATACAGAGGGGGAATTTAGTGACGCTATCCAACACAGCACAATGAGGTTCCCATACAGAGGGGGAATTTAGAGACACTATCCCACACAGCACAATTAGGTTCCCATACAGAGGGGGAATTTAGAGACGCTATCCCACACAACACAATGAGGTTCCCATACAGAGGGGGAATTTAGAGACGCTATCCCGCACAGCACAATGAGGTTCCCATACAGAGGGGGGATTTAGAGACGCTATCCCACACAGCACAATGAGGTTCCCATACAGAGGGGGGATTTAGTGACGCTATCCCACACAGCACAATGAGGTTCCCATACAGAGGGTGAATTTAATGACGCTATCCCACACAGCACAATGAGGTTCCCATACAGAGGGGGAATTTAGTGACGCTATCCCACACAGCACAATGAGGTTCCCATACAGAGGGGGAATTTAGTGACGCTATCCCACACAGCACAATGAGGTTCCCATACAGAGGGGGAATTTAGTGACGTTATCCCACACAGCACATTGAGGTTCCCATACAGAGGGGGGATTTAGTGACGCTATCCCACACAGCACAATGAGGTTCCCATACAGATGGGGAATTTAGTGACGCTATCCCACACAGCACAATGAGGTTCCGATACAGAGGGGGAATTTAGAGACGCTATCCCACACAGCACAATGAGGTTCCCATACAGAGGGGGAATTTAGAGACGTTATCCCACACAGCACAATGAGGTTTCCATACAGAGGGGAATTTAGACGCTATCACGCACAGCACAATGAGGTTCCCATACAGAGGGGGAATTTAGAGACGCTATCCCACACAGCACAATGAGGTTCCCATACAGAGGGGGAATTTAGAGCCGTTATCCCACACAGCACAATGAGGTTCCCATACAGAGGGGGAATTTAGTGACGCTATCCCACACAGCACAACGAGGTTCCCATACAGAGGGGGAATTTAGTGACGCTATCCCACACAGCACAATGAGGTTCCCATACAGAGGGGGATTTAGTGACGCTATCCCACACAGCACAATGAGGTTCCCATACAGATGGGGAATTTAGTGACGCTATCCCACACAGCACAATGAGGTTCCGATACAGAGGGGGAATTTAGAGACGCTATCCCACACAGCACAATGAGGTTCCCATACAGAGGGGAATTTAGACGCTATCACGCACAGCACAATGAGGTTCCCATACAGAGGGGGAATTTAGAGACCCTACCCCACACAGCACAATGAGGTTCCCATACAGAGGGGGAATTTAGTGACGTTATCCCACACAGCACAATGAGGTTCCCATACAGAGGGGGAATTTAGTGACGCTATCCCACACAGCACAATGAGGTTCCCATACAGAGGGGGAATTTAGTGACGCTATCCAACACAGCACAATGAGGTTCCCATACAGAGGGGGAATTTAGAGACGCTATCCCACACAGCACGATGAGGTTCCCATACAGAGGGGGAATTTAGTGACGCTATCCCACACAGCACAATGAGGTTCCCATACAGAGGGGGAATTTAGAGACGCTATCCCACACAGCACAATGAGGTTCCCATACAGAGGGGGAATTTAGAGCCGTTATCCCACACAGCACAATGAGGTTCCCATACAGAGGGGAAATTTAGTGACGCTATCCCACGCAGCACAATGAGGTTCCCATACAGAGGGGGAATTTAGTGACGCTATCCCACACAGCACAATGAGGTTCCCATACAGAGGGGGATTTAGTGACGCTATCCCACACAGCACAATGAGGTTCCCATACAGATGGGGAATTTAGTGACGCTATCCCACACAGCACAATGAGGTTCCGATACAGAGGGGGAATTTAGAGACGCTATCCCACACAGCACAATGAGGTTCCCATACAGAGGGGGAATTTAGAGACGTTATCCCACACAGCACAATGAGGTTTCCATACAGAGGGGGAATTTAGAGACGTTATCCCACACAGCACAATGAGGTTTCCATACAGAGGGGAATTTAGACGCTATCACGCACAGCACAATGAGGTTCCCATACAGAGGGGGAATTTAGAGACGCTATCCCACACAGCACAATGAGGTTCCCATACAGAGGGGGAATTTAGAGCCGTTATCCCACACAGCACAATGAGGTTCCCATACAGAGGGGGAATTTAGTGACGCTATCCCACACAGCACAATGAGGTTCCCATGCAGAGGGGGATTTAGTGACGCTATCCCACACAGCACAATGAGGTTCCCATACAGAGGGGGGATTTAGTGACGCTATCCCACACAGCACAATGAGGTTCCCATACAGAGGGGGAATTTAGAGACGCTATCCCACACAGCACAATGAGGTTCCCATACAGAGGGGGGATTTAGAGACGCTACCCCACACAGCACAATGAGGTTCCCATACAGAGGGGGAATTTAGTGACGTTATCCCACACAGCACAATGAGGTTCCCATACAGAGGGGGAATTTAGTGACGCTATCCCACACAGCACAATGAGGTTCCCATACAGAGGGGGAATTTAGTGACGCTATCCCACACAGCACAATGAGGTTCCGATACAGAGGGGGAATTTAGAGACGCTATCCCACACAGCACAATGAGGTTCCCATACAGAGGGGGAATTTAGAGACGTTATCCCACACAGCACAATGAGGTTTCCATACAGAGGGGGAATTTAGAGACGTTATCCCACACAGCACAATGAGGTTTCCATACAGAGGGGAATTTAGACGCTATCACGCACAGCACAATGAGGTTCCCATACAGAGGGGGAATTTAGAGACGCTATCCCACACAGCACAATGAGGTTCCCATACAGAGGGGGAATTTAGAGCCGTTATCCCACACAGCACAATGAGGTTCCCATACAGAGGGGGAATTTAGTGACGCTATCCCACACAGCACAATGAGGTTCCCATGCAGAGGGGGATTTAGTGACGCTATCCCACACAGCACAATGAGGTTCCCATACAGAGGGGGGATTTAGTGACGCTATCCCACACAGCACAATGAGGTTCCCATACAGAGGGGGAATTTAGAGACGCTATCCCACACAGCACAATGAGGTTCCCATACAGAGGGGGGATTTAGAGACGCTACCCCACACAGCACAATGAGGTTCCCATACAGAGGGGGAATTTAGTGACGTTATCCCACACAGCACAATGAGGTTCCCATACAGAGGGGGAATTTAGTGACGCTATCCCACACAGCACAATGAGGTTCCCATACAGAGGGGGAATTTAGAGCCGCTATCCCACACAGCACAATGAGGTTCCCATACAGAGGGGGAATTTAGAGCCGCTATCCCACACAGCACAATGAGGTTCCCATACAGAGGGGGAATTTAGTGACGCTATCCCACACAGCAGAATGAGGTTCCCATACAGAGGGGGAATTTAGAGACGCTATCCCACACAGCACAATGAGGTTCCCATACAGAGGGGGGATTTAGTGACGCTATCCCACACAGCACAATGAGGTTCCCATACAGAGGAGGAATTTAGTGACGCTATCCCACACAGCACAATGAGGTTCCCATACAGAGGGGGAATTTAGTGACGCTATCCCACACAGCACAATGAGGTTCCCATACAGAGGGGGAATTTAGTGACGCTATCCCACACAGCACAATGAGGTTCCCATACAGAGGGGGAATTTAGTGACGCTATCCCACACAGCACAATGAGGTTCCCATACAGAGGGTGGATTTAGTGACGCTATCCCACACAGCACAATGAGGTTCCCATACAGAGGGGGAATTTAGTGACGCTATCCCACACAGCACAATGAGGTTCCCATACAGAGGGGGGATTTAGTGACGCTATCCCACACAGCACAATGAGGTTCCCATACAGAGGGGGAATTTAGTGACGCTATCCCACACAGCACAATGAGGTTCCCATACAGAGGGGGAATTTAGTGACGCTATCCCACACAGCACAGTGAGGTTCCCATACAGAGGGGGAATTTAGTGACGCTATCCCACACAGCACAATGAGGTTCCCATACAGAGGGGGAATTTAGTGACGCTATCCCACACAGCACAATGAGGATCCCATACAGAGGGGGAATTTAGTGACGCTATCCCGCACAGCACAATGAGGATCCCATACATAGGGGGATTTAGTGACGCTATCCCGCACAGCACAATGAGGTTCCCATACAGAGGGGGAATTTAGTGACGCTATCCCACACACCACAATGAGGTTCCCATACATAGGGGGATTTAGTGACGCTATCCCGCACAGCACAATGAGGATCCCATACAGAGGGGGAATTTAGTGACGCTATCCCGCACAGCACAATGAGGATCCCATACATAGGGGGATTTAGTGACGCTATCCCGCACAGCACAATGAGGTTCCCATACAGAGGGGGATTTAGAGACGCTATCCCACACAGCACAATGAGGTTCCCATACAGAGGGGAATTTAGTGACGCTATCCCGCACAGCACAATGAGGTTCCCATACAGAGGGGGATTTAGAGACGCTATCCCACACAGCACAATGAGGTTCCCATACAGAGGGGGAATTTAGTGACGCTATCCCGCACTTCACAATGAGGTTCCCATACAGATGGGGAATTTAGAGACGCTATCCCACACAGCACAATGAGGTTCCCATACAAAGGGGGAATTAAGAGACGCTATCCCACACAGCACAATGAGGTTCCCATACAGAGGGGGGATTTAGAGACGTTATTCCACACAGCACAATGAGGTTCCCATACAGAGGGGGAATTTAGAGACGTTATCCCGCACAGTACAATGAGGTTCCCATACAGAGGGGGAATTTAGTGACGCTATCCCACACATCACAATGAGGTTCCCATACAGAGGGGGAATTTAGAGACGCTATCCCACACAGTACAATGAGGTTCCCATACAGAGGGGGAATTTAGTGACGCTATCCCACACAGTACAATGAGGTTCCCATACAGAGGGGGGATTTAGTGACGCAATTATGCACAGCACAATGAGGTTCCCATACAGAGGGGGAATTTAGTGACGCTATCCCACACAGCACAATGAGTTTCCCATACAGAGTGGGAATTTAGTGACGCTATCCCACACAGCACAATGAGGTTCCCATACAGAGGGGGAATTTAGTGACGTTATCCCACACAGCACAATGAGGTTCCCATAGACAGGGGGAATTTTGAGACGTTATCCCACACAGCACAATGAGGTTCCCATACAGAGGGGGAATTTAGTGACGCTATCCCACACAGCACAATGAGGTTCCCATACAGAGGGGGAATTTAGTGACGCTATCCCACACAGCACAATGAGGTTCCCATACAGAGGGGGAATTTAGTGACGCTATCCCACACAGCACAATGAGGTTCCCATACAGAGGGGGAATTTAGAGACGCTATCCCACACAGCACAATGAGGTTCCCATACAGAGGGGGAATTTAGTGACGCTATCCCACACAGCACAATGAGGTTCCCATACAGAGGGGGAATTTAGAGACGCTATCCCACACAGCACAATGAGGTTCCCATACAGAGGGGGAATTTAGAGACGCTATCCCACACAGCACAATGAGGTTCCCATACAGAGGGGGGATTTAGAGACGCTATCCCACACAGCACAATGAGGTTCCCATACAGAGGGGGATTTAGTGACGCTATCCCACACAGCACAATGAGGTTCCCATACAGAGGGGGAATTTAGAGACGTTATCCCACACAGCACAATGAGGTTCCCATACAGAGGGGGATTTAGTGACGCTATCCCACACAGCACAATGAGGTTCCCATACAGAGGGGGAATTTAGAGACGCTATCCCACACAGCACAATGAGGTTCCCATACAGAGGGGGATTTAGTGACGTTATCCCACACAGCACAATGAGGTTCCCATACAGAGGGGGAATTTAGAGACGCTATCCCACACAGCACAATGAGGTTCCCATACAGAGGGGGATTTAGTGACGCTATCCCACACAGCACAATGAGGTTCCCATACAGAGGTGGATTTAGTGACGCTATCCCACACAACGCAATGAGGTTCCCATACAGAGGGGGAATTTAGAGGCGCTATCCCACACAGCACAATGAGGTTCCCATACAGAAGGGGAATTTAGAGTCGCTATCCCAAACAGCACAATGAGGTTCCCATACAGAGGGGGAATTTAGAGACGCTATCCCACACAGCACAATGAGGTTCCCATACAGAGGGGCTATTTAGAGACGCTATCCCAAACAGCACAATGAGGTTCCCGTACAGAGGGGGAATTTAGAGACGCTATCCCACACAGCACAATGAGGTTCCCATACAGAGGGGGAATTTAGAGACGCTATCCAACACAGCACAATGAGGTTCCCATACAGAGGGGGAATTTAGAGACGCTATCCCAAACAGCACAATGAGGTTCCCATACAGAGGGGGAATTTAGAGACGCTATCCCACACAGCACAATGAGGTTCCCATACAGAGGGGCTATTTAGAGACGCTATCCCAAACAGCACAATGAGGTTCCCGTACAGAGGGGGAATTTAGAGACGCTATCCCACACAGCACAATGAGGTTCCCATACAGAGGGGGAATTTAGAGACGCTATCCCAAACAGCACAATGAGGTTCCCATACAGAGGGGGAATTTAGAGACGCTATCCCACACAGCACAATGAGGTTCCCATACAGAGGGGCTATTTAGAGACGCTATCCCAAACAACACAATGAGGTTCCCGTACAGAGGGGGAATTTAGAGACGCTATCCCACACAGCACAATGAGGTTCCCATACAGAGGGGGAATTTAGAGACGCTATCCAACACAGCACAATGAGGTTCCCATACAGAGGGGGAATTTAGAGACGCTATCCCAAACAGCACAATGAGGTTCCCATACAGAGGGGGAATTTAGAGACGCTATCCCACACAGCACAATGAGGTTCCCATACAGAGGGGCTATTTAGAGACGCTATCCCAAACAGCACAATGAGGTTCCCGTACAGAGGGGGAATTTAGAGACGCTATCCCACACAGCACAATGAGGTTCCCATACAGAGGGGGAATTTAGAGACGCTATCCCAAACAGCACAATGAGGTTCCCATACAGAGGGGGAATTTAGAGACGCTATCCCACACAGCACAATGAGGTTCCCAGACAGAGGGGCTATTTAGAGACGCTATCCCAAACAGCACAATGAGGTTCCCGTACAGAGGGGGAATTTAGAGACGCTATCCCACACAGCACAATGAGGTTCCCATACAGAGGGGGAATTTAGAGACGCTATCCAACACAGCACAATGAGGTTCCCATACAGAGGGGGAATTTAGAGACGCTATCCCAAACAGCACAATGAGGTTCCCATACAGAGGGGGAATTTAGAGACGCTATCCCACACAGCACAATGAGGTTCCCATACAGAGGGGGAATTTAGAGACGCTATCCCACACAGCACAATGAGTTTCCCATACAGAGGGGGATTTAGTGACGCAATCATGCACAGCACAATGAGGTTCCCGTACAGAGGGGGAATTTAGAGACGCTATCCCAAACAGCACAATGAGGTTCCCATACAGAGGGGGAATTTAGAGACGCTATCCCAAACAGCACAATGAGGTTCCCATACAGAGGGGGGATTTAGAGACGCTATCCCAAACAGCACAATGAGGTTCCCGTACAGAGGGGGAATATAGAGACGCTATCCCGCACAGCACAATGAGATTCCCATACAGAGGGGGAATTTAGAGACGCTATCCCACACAGCACAATGAGGCTCCCATACAGAGGGGGAATTTAGTGACGCTATCCCGCACAGCACAATGAGATTCCCATACAGAGGGGTAATTTAGAGACGCTATCCCGCACAGCACAATGAGGCTCCCATACAGAGGGAGAATTTAGTGACGCTATCCCTCACAGCACAATGAGGTTCCCATACAGAGGGGGAATTTAGTGACGCTATCCCACACAGCACAATGAGGTTCCCATACACAGGGGGAATTTAGAGACGCTACCCCACACAGCACAATGAGGTTGCCATACAGAGGGGGAATTTAGAGACGCTACCCCACACAGCACAATGAGGTTCCCATACACAGGGGGAATTTAGAGACGCTACCCCACACAGCACAATGAGGTTCCCATACACAGGGGGAATTTAGAGACGCTATCCCACACAGCACAATGAGGTTCCCATACAGAGGGGGAATTTAGAGACGCTACCCCACACAGCACAATGAGGTTCCCATACACAGCGGGAATTTAGTGACGCTATCCCACACAGCACAATGATGTTCCCATACAGAGGGGGAATTTAGAGACGCTATCCCACACAGCACAATGAGGTTCCCATACAGAGGGGGAATTTAGAGACGCTATCCCACACAGCTCAATGAGTTTTCCATACAGAGGGGGAATTTAGTGACGCTATCCCACACAGCACAATGAGGTTCCCATACAGAGGGGGAATTTAGAGACGCTATCCCACACAGCACAATGAGGTTCACATACAGAGGGGGGATTTAGTGACGCTATCCCACACAACACAATGAGGTTCACATACAGAGGGGGAATTTAGAGACGCTATCCCACACAGCACAATGAGGTTCCCATACAGAGGGGGGATTTAGTGACGCTATCCCACACAGCACAATTAGGTTCCCTTACAGAGGGGGATTTTAGTGACGCTATCCCGCACAGCACAATGAGGTTCCCATACAGAGGGGGAATTTAGTGACGCTATCCCACACAGCACAATGAGGTTCCCATACAGAGGGGGAATTTATAGACGTTATCCCACACAGCACAATGAGGTTCCCATACAGAGGGGGAATTTAGTGACGCTATCCCGCACAGCACAATGAGGTTCCCATACAGAGGAGGAATTTAATGACGCTATCCCGCACAGCACATTGAGGTTCCCATACAGAGGGGGAATTTAGAGACACTATCCCACACAGCACAATGAGTTTTCCATACAGAGGGGGAATTTAGTGACGCTATCCCACACAGCACAATGAGGTTCCCATACAGAGGGGGAATTTAGAGACGCTATCCCACACAGCACAATGAGGTTCACATACAGAGGGGGGATTTAGTGACGCTATCCCACACAACACAATGAGGTTCACATACAGAGGGGGAATTTAGAGACGCTATCCCACACAGCACAATGAGGTTCCCATACAGAGGGGGGATTTAGTGACGCTATCCCACACAGCACAATTAGGTTCCTTTACAGAGGGGGATTTTAGTGACGCTATCCCACACAGCACAATGAGGTTCCCATACAGAGGGGGAATTTATAGACGTTATCCCACACAGCACAATGAGGTTCCCATACAGAGGGGGAATTTAGTGACGCTATATCCCGCACAGCACAATGAGGTTGCCATACAGAGGGGGAATTTAGAGACACTATCCCACACAGCACAATGAGTTTTCCATACAGAGGGGGAATTTAGTGACGCTATCCCACACAGCACAATGAGGTTCCCATACAGAGGGGGAATTTAGAGACGCTATCCCACACAGCACAATGAGGTTCACATACAGAGGGGGGATTTAGTGACGCTATCCCACACAACACAATGAGGTTCACATACAGAGGGGGAATTTAGAGACGCTATCCCACACAGCACAATGAGGTTCCCATACAGAGGGGGGATTTAGTGACGCTATCCCACACAGCACAATTAGGTTCCCTTACAGAGGGGGATTTTAGTGACGCTATCCCACCCAGCACAATGAGGTTCCCATACAGAGGGGGAATTTAGTGACGCTATCCCACACAGCACAATGAGGTTCCCATACAGAGGGGGAATTTATAGACGTTATCCCACACAGCACAATGAGGTTCCCATACAGAGGGGGAATTTAGTGACGCTATCCCGCACAGCACAATGAGGTTCCCATACAGAGGGGGAATTTAATGACGCTATCCCGCACAGCACATTGAGGTTCCCATACAGAGGGGGAATTTAGAGACACTATCCCACACAGCACAATGAGGTTCCCATACAGAGGGGGAATTTAGTGACGCTATCCCACTCAGCACAATGAGGTTCCCATACAGAGGGGGGATTTAGAGACGCTATCCCACACAGCACAATGAGGTTCCCATACAGAGGGGGAATTTAGAGACGCTATCACACACAGCACAATGAGGTTCCCATACAGAGCGGGGATTTAGTGACGCTATCCTACACAGCAAAATGAGGTTCCCATACAGAGGGGGAATTTAGTGACGCTATCCTACACAGCACAATGAGGTTCCCATACAGAGGGGGAATTTAGAGACGCTATCCCACACATCAAAATGAGGTTCCCATACAGAGGGGGAATTTAGTGACGCTATCCTACACAGCACAATGAGGTTCCCATACAGAGGGGGAATTTAGAGACGCTATCCCACACAGCACAATGAGGTTCCCGCACAGCACAATTTGTTCAGTCTGTTGACTCGAAACTCCGAAATTTCATACTGGTAACAAAATGCATATTCTCATGCATCCATATATGCAGCCGATGGTGCTTTTTGGTATTCCAAAGATAGATAACTCTAATCTGATATCCACATCTCCAACCTTGGTGCATATAAGAGGGCGTTTTCTTATATATTAAATTCAAGTTTTGACCTATTGGATTGTGAGACTGATTCTCGTGTTTGGATATTCAGATGGAACTTGTGTAATTGGTAATATATTCACAAATCCGTATGGAACGTACGTTCCATACACATCTCGTTGACGTAAAATAACGTACATGACGTTCGCCTCAACCATGAAACTGGAACTATTTAAATAAAAGAATCATCACACATGACAAACACGCCCTGTATGAGCCTAAATAAACATTCTAATCATGTATTTTTAATGCACGGATTCTAGGACGCGAAGCGTGTAATAAACACAGAACGACACGATGTGTAAATGGGTTTGTCGATACGGCACTCGTGCTGTCGCGGAGGGATAGAACTCGAGGCGCAATCGCCTCTCGTTCTATCCTTCTGCGACATAACTCGTGCCGTATCGACAAACCCATTTACACATCGTGTCGTTCTGTGTATGTATTCAAGCCATAGTTGGTCCACTTGCGAACATATTTGCTATTCAGGGATTCTCAATAAGTAATCATTTGGTTCCTCATTTGACTCTAAATGAAGAAACATTTAGTTTTTCATTTGGTTCTAAAGGAAGAATCGTTTGGTTAGTTCAGAACCTACTGGTTTACAAATTGGTTTCATCATGTGGAACCAAGAATAATATTCAGAACCTACTGGTTACAAACACCGGACAAAGTGTCAGAACATCGGTTCTAGCGTTGGTTACGAGCGAAGAATCCTTTGTTTCCCAAATAGGTTCTATACAAGTAACCAAATGTCGTGTTCAGAACTTCATAACCGACTGGTCCACAAATTGGTTCTTCGTGGGGGACCAAGAAAAGAATCATTTGGTTCTACATTGTATGTAGGTTTCAACTGGTCTATATAGCCAACAGTTACTGGTACTGTGTCTACCAAGAACCAAAACGTTCTCTACTTTGGTTACATATACGGAACAAGCTGAAGAACCAATGAAAAATCAGTTGGTTACACATAATTCTAAGAATGTACACAGATGCATCATAGCTTGTATGGATGTGGCTAGTCACTCAGTAATAGTCTATCTTGCGGTCAAAATCAATATCTCACTTTCACAGGACATATTTCTGGAGAAAAAACAGCCTTGTTCTGAATTATGGACAACGAATGGATCTGATATAATTATATTGCTATTACCCACTTCCATCGAATGCGACAGTTGCTATAACCGAGTCCGGCTGTGCTATAACCCGGAACCAGATTGAGAAAGTAACGACTGTTTTTGTGTCATGGAATCCATATATGATAGGAAATGATCAGCAGTGAAATGTAGATGCTAATGGAATGCCTCTGTCATGCTCTAGTATAAGGTTGTAGGTGTTTTCTCACCGAGGGAAATGGCGATCTCGGTGTTTCGAAATAATTTAATGTTACAAAGACGTTGCAAGTACCACGATGGACGATCAATGTACCGAGGGAAACAAATTGTTGGATGGCTGGGGTATTTTTGTGGTTTACCAAAACACTTATATTCCATGTCTAATCCATTGATCCAGCGGAATCCATGAAATCTTGAGATGCACACTGGCTGATGTACATGTATATATGAAGCGGTTGATTTTTAGCTGACATACTGGCGTTAAAGCGATGTGGAACATTCCTCTCGTTGATCGAATGTATATATAGAATAAAGTAGTCGAAGATGGATTATATCTTCCCAAACAAGTTTGATATATTTCCCGGGGTTTACAATAATAGATATGAGTCGAAGACACCAGTCCGGAAACGCTTCTATCAATTAGTATTGATTTTATATCGATATTATCTTATACAATGGGGGAAGCAAGTGGGACATTTGTTGGTTACTATTTTTTTATTTTTGGATACTGTTATCCCGCATGGTACGCTCTGAACGAACATAATCCGTAAATTGTCACAAATTGCTTGCATGTATATTATACCAGAAATTATGCTGAATTCACAATTGTGAGCTACTAATTGTGTGATATCATAAAATGAATTATTGATATCACAAAAATATGTAATAAATTGAAGAACGGCGTCCCATAAGAATATAAAACATTACCTAGTACTTTGGCAGCTACGAGCATTGTGCTATATATACTATTTTTCAAAACAAGCTGATACCTCATTTGTGTCAAAACTCACAGTTGTTTGCTGAAACATTCTGACCAAAGTTGTCAGTCGGAGGATTCCCCTAGATGTATGGACTGGTGTATTCCACGAACCTCCGACTGGCAACTTTGGTCAGAATGTTATAGAAATCTATTGAGTATTTCGGAACAAACAAGGTATCAACTTGTTTTTAAACTAAACTAGCATGTGCCCATAACAGTAAAATGCTACATTTGTCCCAGTTCCTCATATATAATGGTTGTGTACGTTTGTGCTCGCCTCGGCCATTATTAATGCATGGTACTCATCAACCTCGAAACCACGTGATTCCCCACCGTAAATTAATATTGATTTTATTTATAATGTTCTGGTATAACATACATACAATCAGTTTGGGACAATTTACGGCTCGTGTTCATTTGGAGCGTTCCATGCGTGATTACTCCATCTAAAATTCTAAACAAAAATAGCGAAATTTGATTATCTCATTATATAAGAACATATCGATATGAAACAATATTAATTGATAGAAGCGTTTTCGGACAGGTGTCTTCAACTCATATATAGAGGATCTACAACGAGTCCCCAGTTTATAGCGGAATTTACAAAACGAGTCCAGTAAATTAGGTCTGGGCCGAGCCTTTGGCGAGGTCCAGACCTAATTTTCTGGACGAGTTCTGTAATTTCCGCTATAAACTGGGGACGAGTTGTAGATTCTATTTATTACATGATCCAAAACATCGACAAAATATACTTAAATCAACAAATGGGACGCGTAACTAACATCGGTTTCTATAAGATATGCGATGACGTTTCACGTAACTATTCGTTGTTTGCCGCGTAAAGAAATAGTCCTAGATAAATAAAGACTCTTTGGCGCATATATTGGCGTATATTTAATAATAAAAAATTTCAAACTCTTCATTCATAATAGTTTGTTGGAAAAAATATTGGAATCTATAGTATTTTGAGACGTAGCTTATGGAATGTTAACAGACCACAAACCGGAAGTCAAAGGTCACCTGGCACTATTTCCTGTTATTAAACGAACGTTTAATATCACAATTTATAGAATGGGTTTATTGAATGGAATAAGGGTAGAATCATGTAATCAATATTATTTTATGCTCAGGAAACTATATAAAACGTGTTTAGGAAGAGATAGACCATCTGTGTGCCTGGCCTTAATATCCAGGTGATTCGGAACGGACCAACCGACCAGGATAAACCCGACCCAGGGACAACCCGACTGCAGGGACCATCCGACCAGGAACAATCCGACCCTGCAGTGACAACCGGACGACCCAGCAACAACCCGACCCAGGGACATGCAACCCGACCCAGGAACAACTCGACACCGGGACAACCCGACTCGGACACAGTAACAAGCGACTCCGGGACAACCCGACCCAGGGACAACCCGACCTAAATAAAGAATAAAATATAATTTTCTCAACTTTATATAAATTAAGAAAAAAATATGGGAAACATGAGAATAGATACGTGTAGTTGTGATACAAACGTCTACAATGATACGGAATGTAGTATGTTTTAGTGACGTTATCAACGTGATCCAAGATGAATGACAACAATATGCCAATATGAACCAGAAAATCATATATCTGAACCGAAAAACTGCATGTGCATATTTATAGAGACAACTGAAAGAAATCAAGTAATTTATTTGTGTTTTAAAATATGAATTTTATATTTTGAAGAAATTATGAAGGAAAAAAATCAGAATACGACGAAACATATTTAGTCAAACGTGGGACGATCTGACCAAGATAATCGGATGATACTGGTTTACATCGAAGTACGACTGCTTTACTCTTCTATAGTGGACGCCCAGATCGAGTTGCGGGATATTGAATAAAGAATTGAATTGAATTGAATCAATGCAAAATACTACATTTGTCAGAATGAGCGCTATCTAAAGTCCATAACGATACTTTAAAATCTAACTGTTAAATTGCGCACAAACTTACTGCCAGTTGCAGACACGTCATGTTTTTGGAATTCGTTTGATGAATAAAGTTGAAAAATAGGGCACACACACATCTGATGAAATAAAAATGGTATGGGTGGCTTCGGAATGATTTGCGGAACATGTACGATCATTTATAGTTTGTCATCGCGCTTAAGTACACTTTCGTAACAAATTATTGCTAAAAAATATTGATTTTATAACAAGATCAAAGGCCTCTGAGTGGACAGGAATATTGATGATCCGATTTCTTCGGTAGATTTCGGTAGTTTCCGATACGATATCTCGTCATCGGTTCGTTCAATTTCGCCGAGTTATATGTCACATGACACAGTGCATGACAGGGAATTTTATTGCCAATAAGACACATCTGAGGATATTTTGGATGAAATGATCGATTTCTATAATTTATTAGGGCTTTGATAGCTAGTGTGGTTTTAGCCAAATTCGTCATTTGAACCTTGTCACTGGTATAGTCTATATTGGTATTTTAGTAATTTCCCCCAGGGGCCTGTGTTACGTATACGATTAGCAAGATGAAGATAATTACGGTTTTTAAAATCACTTCAAATATCTCCGTTTTTATTTCCGCAATAATCCTCGAATCAGTCTTAATCTCGCATGACACCTGAAACATGTTATTGCGATTGAATATCAATCGCTATCTAATCTTGAATCCCAATTAAGTATCTTTCGTAATATAATCGTGTGAGTGTAGGCTGGATTTATGCTTAAAGTCCACTGTATAGAAGAGTAAGTCAATCGTACTTAGCCGCAAATCGATTTCACTATATATGTGACCCGCCATATCAAATCCAGTCGTAAGGCGGGATTTTTTTTACCCTGTGCCAATGCATTCTCTTATATATTCTCGCATATATAAGAGAATGCATTGGCCTAACAATTTTTTACAATTTTAATAATTTTTTCTTGTATTCTTTAACAATTTTATAATTTCACCCATACAGAGCCCCAGACAAACATGAGCAGACGACACTCTTCTATATGCTTCTATATATGTGTGGGGCTCCCTGCAGGGTAATGGATGTTTTTTATTTTATGTCCTAAAAATTGTAAGAAACATTTATTTAAAAAAAATGATAAACAATTGTTAGGCCAATGCATTTTCTTATATATGCGAGGCGACCTATGGTCGACTCGCATATATAAGAGAATGCATTGGCCACAGGGTAAACAAATCCCGACTTACGACTGGATTTGATATGGCGGATCACATATACATGTAGCTGGATTACGTCGAAGGATACTTGGACCAATGAAAACCGGGACATTGCAGTCAAGTCACAGACGGGAATATGTTCTTTTTAATATTGGTGCAATGCGTGAATGGAATGGATGACATATATGAAAGCAAATGATACAAATTGATGGGATGTGAATCAGTGTGTGTATGAATGTATTGTTAAAGGCCTACTTAACTTTCGAACTCCAGATCATATTATATAGAATATATGCCATATTATATACCATTTGAAAGAGGAAGCTCCAAAAGATTGTACATGTATTATCAACTGATCCGGTGTAATAAACTGTGAACATGTTGTTTTTGTCGAGGTACCTATGTGTGTTCTGTGCTTAATGTTGTGTATAATGTTATCTGGGCATTAGAACATTAAGTGGGGCTTTAACATTTCATTTCGATCAGATACATTAGATTATTATTATAGCTTACTATATATATAATGTATTGATAAATATTCTGATTTATTCACACGCTTGTAGTTCAATATTTGCGAACTTCATAAGATAAGATAAGATAAGATAGTTTATTACAATACACCAGTGCAGGCAGATGCAAATAACATAAAGTACAAGTAAATTAAACATAATACTTTATATTCACAACGCACTGTTACAACCCCTAAAACATTATTTTTGTTTTACTTTTTGCGGAATTAACTCTTTCATGAAGGAAGCTGCGCTGGCGCAACATTAAAGACCCTGTGCCAATGCATTCTCTTTTATATGCGAGTCGATGATAGGTCGCCTCGCATATATAAGAGAATGCATTGGCCTAACAATTTTTTTTTTTATTTTTTTTTTTATTTTTCTAACATTCTTTAACAATTTTTATAATTTTTGTTATCATTTTTTATCATTTTTATCATTTTTTATTACATTCTGAAACAATTTTTATAATTTTTTCTTACATTCTATAACAATTTTAGCATTTTGTATCATTTTTTTCTTACATTCTTTAGCAATTTTAGCATTTTATCTTACATTCTTTATCAATTTTTATCATTTTTTTGACAGTCTTTAATTTTTTTTATCATTATTTCTTACATTCTTTAAAGGTACTCAATCCGAACAGAGGGTCCCCATCTCAACAGATTCCAGCAACAACAATCCGATCAGAGGGTCCTATATTACTATTTCTTTGGCTTTGGGGGTACAAAATATTTGATTCGAGTCGAGGAACCCATCAAACAAAGCTCAGAGTTATTAGATATTGTTTTTTGAAATTTGTTATATTCTCGAGATGAGTACTAATAATTGCCGTCAATTTCGTATCCTGCTCGAAATGTGTACACCAAAACTCTAGTCAAACAGACAAGGATGGATAACTCTAAAATCAAGTGGTAATAATAACGCAATTTTGACTGCGTTCTGGGCCAGATAGTTTTCCCGATAATGAAAAATAATATATTTCTAAAATCGATATCTAACAAATCTGAGCTTTGACGGGTGACTTTCTCGACTCGAATCAAATATTTTGACCCCCGAAGCCATTGAAATAGTAATTGGGATGAGTTTTATCGGATTGAGTACCTTTAACAATTTTGTATCATCGTTTTCATTTTTTCTCACATTTTTTAACAATTATAAAAAATAATATAAAATGTGTTAGGCTAATGCATTCTCTTATATTTGCGAGGCGACCTATGGTCGACTCGCATATATAAGAGGAATCGTTGGCACAGGGTTTTCGCAAAACTTCAGGAAGCGCCTGTCATGAAAGGGTTAAGTAATCTCTGAATAATTTAAATATATTATTTCGCTCGCAGATTGTGATTTTTTTCTTCAGATGAACAAAACCAACGGCAAATTCAAATTAGACTTTACAGATTATGCTCATGTCACTGGAGATCTGGAGTCATAAATATATCATTAATTATACTTTATTACACATCTAACATAAGGGATATCAAAGACTGGGGGACATTTAGGAAACTTGGACTACATCGAGTACCACACAAGCCTGCAAATAGTGTGGGTGTCATTTGCAGAATGAGGCCCCCAGAGGGTAAATTTAATGCTACCCCGCACAGCGGACTAGCATGATAGCATCACCAAATTCACCCTCTGGTGGACATCATTTTGCTTCATCTTATATTGTTTCAAATTAACATTGATTTAGTTACTGTTTCCCTTCTGAGAAGTTTCTATATTCCCTAATTTGCAGAAGATAAAATGCATAAAACGAAATGACTAATTGGTAAACATCACCAACTTCAACTGGGGAAATTCAATCTGAGTCTCGGTCACTCATAACATTTGAAACCTAAGCAGGATGAGGTCCCAGAGTGTGAATTTGGTGACACTAGCCCGCACTGCGGGATGACATCAGAGTCACTAAATTCACCCTCTGGGGACCTCATTCTGCAAATGACAGAAACACTATTTTCAGGCTTGGTCCCTGATGGCTTCATAAAATAAACCCGCCTGGTGAGTCACCTTTAACCATTTCAAGAGGTTCGTGACGGGATCCTGGCAGGTGCAGCATTAAAGATATTGTGCCAGTGCTCCATCATATATCGTGCTCTATAGGGAGCCTCGCATATATAAGAGAATGCACTGACTGACATGGTCGAGGTAAATATTGTTATAGACCAATGTATTCTCTATATTTATTATTTTATCTGTAAATGTTGGTACAAACCGACGAAATTGATACCCTGGATAAGTTGTGACGCTTATGACATCACGGCTATAATTACGTATAATTAGATGACGTGGACTCTAATTTGATGACGTAGTACACTAAACATTGTCATAATATATAACACCATCCGCGAGTTATCCGATATCTAATATTGAGTTTGTGGAGCTTCTGGATTGTAGGCGGGAGGCTCGTGGTCTGACTTTGACGCTGTGTAGATGGCTTTGGCATCTATGAAAGCAAAAAAACCATTTCCCACAAGACAACCGAGAGTAATGAATCCGAACGCCTGGAAAAGAACGAAGTTTATATCACAATATATTTCAATATGGGTTAGATTGTTGAACATGATACTCACACGCTGTGGAATCACGTGGTTTCGAGTTGATGCGTATTACGCATTCAAAATGCCCCAAGTGATCGCAAACGTCACCAGAAACAAGGAAAAGGGTAATAATACACTACATGTAGGGGTAATGATGTATATTACATAGTATTTTGGCAAACATGCTATGTTTCAAACAAGCTGATGATGCCCAATTTGAGTCCTAACTCACTGTTGTTTGCTCTAACATTCTAACCAAAGTTGTCAGTCGAAGGATTCTCCTAGATGTATGGACTGGTGTATTCCACAAACCTCCGATTGGCAACTTTGGTCAGAATGGTATATAGAAAACTACTGAGTACTTCCTAACAAATAAGGTATACAAAAAATAAGTAACTAGGATATGCTCGTAATAGTCAACATGATACAGTGTGTGTAAGTTCCTCATGATATGTACAGTGTGTGTAAGTTCCTCATATATTATGTTTGTGTGTGTTTGCACTCGCCTCGGCCATTTTGAAATCGTGGTACTCGGTTACAGTACACCAATGATTCTCCATATGCGATAGTGTTAATGTCCGGGGCTATGCTCGATCCATTGTGAATGCTGGAACTTTCTAACCTAGTCAATTTTGAAGAATGACCCAAACAAATTAATAGGTCCGTGTCCGTCTTCCGTCTTTAAATGTACCGCTTTTGATACTACCTTAATTCCGCACAAAAAATCATCACCAAATTTTAAAACATACCCCCATTAAATTAGGTTAAAGTAGGTTAATTATTTCACCCACTCTGTCATTATTTCACCCACCCAATCATAATCAACCATTCAGCTGCCAGATGTGATTTTATGCTGACTTGAGTGTGGGTCACAGCACACCAAGGGGGGGGGGGTAATATTTTATATTTGGTGTACTATAACCACTCATCAACCTCGAAACCACGGCATTCCCCATCGTGACTCAGTAAGATCCACCAGATTGACGGCCCGTTTTACCCCATTTTCCATTAAATGTTGCAAGTGGGGTTTTTTTTGGTGGGCGGTCATGGTGGAGTGTTCTGAGATAAGTTTTTCAGCGTTCATGCTGTCATCTAAGGTGCCTGTCCTGGCATTGAAATCAACAGACATTATTATACTGATTCATACGATATTTGTTTTTAGGATTGAGAGGTATATATTATCAAATGTATCCAAACATTCACTATTGCCAAACATGGGCCTTTTTCCTGTTAGAATTTACACCAAAGAATGGTTTCACAGTCATCATTTATGAGGGTGAATTTGTGGGCATATCGGACCACGATGCACAAACCATCTGATCTGCGTTTTGTTATCTTTGTTTTGTTTTTGAAAAACAAATGTATGACAATTTGGGATAGAAAGAGAGAAAATTTCAATGTCATCAGTATTCGTTTCTTGGAACATTAATACTGTCAACATTTGCCAGATAGTCTATAAATTCTGGGTCTTCCAACTTAGATGATCGCCCGCATACATTCATTGTTAACCCTTTACCCAACAGAACGGCCCTGTGTCAATGCATTCTCTTATCTATGCGAGTCGACCATAGGTCGCCTCGCATATATAAGAGAATGCATTGGCTTAACACATTAAAAATTATAAAATTGTTAAAGAATGTAAGAAAAAATGGTAAAAAGTGTTAAAAAAAGTTTTTTTTTAGGCCAATGCATTCTATTATATATGCGAGGCGACCTATGGTCGACTCGCATATATAAGAGAATGCATTGGCACAGGGCATAACTGTAACCATCACAATGTGGTCAATGAGCCGGTTCCAATGATATCAATATTTGTATGGTTTTATTGAGACAGACCGAAGATATTTTAGGCTGTTGAAGCTTTATTTGGCCGGTTTTGGCCGTTTTGTTGGGTAAAGGGTTAATGCTTTGAGGCGGAACCCTCCCGGGAACTCCTAACCATTGGCAGGTTAGAAGGAACTAAATAAGTAGAATTACGTCCCTTTCGTTTTTACACCCAATCTCGAATACGAGTTTAAAAAATTCTGGCACGCGATTGGCGTATAATATTTCAATTATATTTACAAATTAAAAAATATAATACCTATGGCATGTATAAATGAGGGTTTTCCATAGTCTGAAATGCGTTCGTGTCCAAACATTGATGGGAGAATAAGGCAGGGTATTTGCTTTCGTCAGCAGTTCAAATTTTGTGCAAAAAGTGGGGTAGTGTGGAAAACGTGTGTTGAAAAGATGAAAAAGGTGTTGCTCGGATAGTACTATATCCCACTTTTTGCACAAAATTTGAACTGCTGACGAAAGCAAATACCCAGCTTTATTCTCCCATCAATGTTTGGACACGAACGCATATCAGACTATGGAAAACCCACATTTATACATGCCATAGGTATTATATTTTTTAATTTGTAAATATAATTGAAATATTATACGCCAATCGCGTGCCAAAGATGCGCGAATGGTTGGGCTTCCAGGGGGGGGGGGGGGGGGGGGGGTCGGAAAAAAATTTCAGGCACGTATGGCATTTTTTCCCTTTCGATCATTTTTTGTACCCACCCACCCCAACCCCCAATTTTTTTCCGTTTTCGGCAGTTTTTTCCGACCATTGTTTGACACCCACCCCCCCTTTTAACACTAAAACAGAGATTTGCGGGGGGAAATTCACTGTAAACAGCTGTATATGAATTTCTGTGCATACTATTTATCATGGATGTTAACATGGACATGTAAATAGGAATGAGTAATTTTGAGGTCATTCGGCCAAAAAAACATGGCTGCCAGCGGCCATCTTGGATTTCAAAATTTGCAACAAAATACAACACGATAACTGCCTGCAGTCAGTTTACCAGTTAGAATTACATTATTTCTCTCATTCAAACTGATTCAAAGTGGTTTTGAAGCCCAACTCATTGCCAAAACACTAAAAACAAGCAGGAATTTTAATTTTTAGTTGCGGAAAAAATTGCTTGTTGGTGGCTTTGACCACCCACCCACCCCGGCATACGTGCCGGAAGAAATTTGTTCACCCCCCCCCCCCCCCCTGGGGCTTCACGAAATTTACGATTTCGTGCAATTCGTATGTAGCAAATTTAGTGGGCGGGGCCAAACTTTAACACTGAGGCCAATGGAAAACATTTAGTTCTTTCTAACCTGGCAGCCTGCTGCTGTTCTTCCATTGACTGCTGTGTGTCATTAATGTTTCTAGTCGTCAGAGGGCTGCCGTCTGGCGAGGGCTATGGTCGTGGTGTGGCACCGGTTTGGGCACCATATAAAGTGGCTCCTGGGTTGGGACAATTTACAGGGGCAATACTATCAAACTTGTAAATGTGTAAATTACAAGACGGTTAAAATGGAAGTCAGTGGTTTATAACCCTAGTTTATGTTGATACTGTGCGAAGATGTATATACGATAATAGCATACTGTATTGAGATGTGTGTTTTCTCAATGAGTTAGAAGTATGAGTTTTTGCGAAAAATCATACTTAGAGCCTCGCGAAAAATCATACTTCTAACGAGTTGAGATAACACACATCTCAAAACACACTATCCTATTGTTGTATTTATCTTATGCCAACCTACATGATCATTTTTGGGCAAATTAAGCCAAATATATGTTAGTTTTGAGACAAAAACAACCTATATTTAGGTCATTTCGAAGTTAGTTAATACATGTTAATACATGTTCCTCAAAGAGTATATGACTTATTTTAAACAGCGACTCAAAGTTGCGCGATTTAATTGACTTTGTGTGCGATTTGGCTTTGCATCGCTTACAATCATGGGATTTCTCCCGGGCAATTAATTCAATGTGTATTGCAATATCAGCTCACAATAGTCACACAAAAGCATGCAATCTCGTGCTGGAACCACCACTCAATGTGAAGTAGATTATTGAGGAACAAATATATTCCCTGCTGTGTTTGTTCAAGGTTATAATGTTCCCTGTCAAAATGTGTCAGCACATCAAAAAGTTCCCAGGTTTTGTACCGGTGGAATATGATCTCAACTGACGAAGCTACAGTAGAGATTCGTGGCATGATCTAGCGATGACCATGACTAGTTGACGCACAGATGTGAATGGAGCTAAATGTGTTCACAACATGGTTGTACCAAACTTGATCATGCATTATACATAGTAATAAATAGTATTACATAGCAATTATTAGTTCATGTTTAACAGACGAGTCTCCCAATTAACAGATGTATCTCACGATAGTGTGCACATAATCAATCACGTGATTGAAATAGTCCGGCAGATGTGTGACCCGCCATATGAAATCCAGTCGTAAGTCGAGGATTTTTTTTACCCTGTGCCAATGCATTCTCTTATATATGCGAGTCGACCATAGGTCGCCTCGCATATATAAGAGAATGCATTGGCCTAACAATTATTTACAATTTTAATAATTTGTTCTTGTATTCTTTAGCAATTTTATAATGTCACCCATACAGAGCCCCAGACAAACATGAGCAGACGACACTCTTCTATATGCTTCTATATATGTGTGGGGCTCCCTGCAGGGTAATGGATGTTTTTTATTTTATGTCCTAAAAATTGTAAGAAACATTTATTTAAAAATAATTATAAAAAATTGTTAGGCCAATGCATTCTCTTATATATGCGAGGCGACGTATGGTCGACTCGCATATATAAGAGAATGCATTGGCACAGGGTAAAAATATCCCGACTTACGACTGGATTTGATATGGCGGGTCACATATGGTTTCTATTTATGGAAGACGTCTGTCACTTAATGTTCTCTTGTATATAGGTCTTTAAATTTTACAGCAGAGGAACCGTCTCTGTGAGACACTATTAACCCACCACGGCGTTGACACGTGATCCTCTACTTGGACGAGGATCTTCTTGCTATAGTCAGGTCAGGCACATCATGAACTGTTATAGTTATATTCAACTATAATCAGCTATAATAGGTAAATATGGTATCTTCGTTTTGTGAGATCGATACAAGAGGCATAACCCAACATCGTATTTCACCAAAATTATTAAAAAACGGTGTCATAATAAATCGGTTCCAAGTTTGTTTGTCTGACCTAATAACATGTGCTAAATAACATACATTTCCATGTGAAAGTTTGATCGTGATGGCACATGATAAGGAACATTCAATTGGTCTAAATTAAGTGATCATGTTAACGTCATTTAAAGAGGCAACCTTGTCTCATTATTAACTAAAATAAGCCAGCGCAAAGGTTGCAAAATACATTTTATCGGCACTGGGTGCGCGATCCCATAGTTTCAAACAACATCAGAGAAATTGTGGATTTAGCACTGTAAAATACAAATACATGTATAATATAACTATAATAATTAAATATAACAATTCAAAGTCAAATTCAAGTATAATAGTGAAATATAACTATAACAGTTGAATTCAGGATGTGCCTGACATGATAGTACCCAGGACAGAAGATGCATAAATTTGATAATTGAAGAAACATCGTCGTATTTCGTGCCCATGTGCAGATTAATGAAAAAAAATACCTTATGTAACATTCACATGATTTGAGTTGGCCATAATAGTGAACTCTGCCTAACATCCCCACGCGTGTGAGATATTCGACTGTGTATCTCTCAACAACCATACGGATGTGATACTTTTAGTTGTACATATAAATAAAATCATGTTGTAGGATATATATGTGCTACTTATCCATAAACACTCGATAACTCAATGTAATTGAAATATAACACTGGTATAATTTGTAAAGCCACATGCTTGTGACATTCATGTTTATCTGTGTTTGTAAATAATGATGTAGGCCTATATACTATACTCTACCCTGATGGAGGCACTAAATAAATATATTATATACGTACCGCGGCTCCCTTGAGCGTTCCACTATAACACGTGTTAGCGGCTAGAGCACAACTGCCGCAAAACAGTAAGATAATTAACACAGCGATCCACAGTAACTCCTGCAACAAAATACATGCACTGTTCAGGTAAAATGTCCAGTCACGAACCTGTCCGACTTGACACCATAGCACCACCATATGTACGTTTTCTGCACCAGAATATGTTATCGGACCCATGAGTCCGTTAAGGGGGAGGTCACGTGACCAATTTTGAATGGCGATTTCCATGCTAATGCTATTTATCAGTGAAGCAGTTGTCCAGGAACTGACGCAGGTATATCATTGAATATTTACACTCCCACATGCACTCGTATTGTGGAACATGAATGCAGGACGTTGGTTGGTCGAAATTACGTCACATGACGTCGCGCGCTGACCCCAACTTGCATCCATTTTTGTGTAGACGCAACTTGCTCCGAGCCACGATAATAACGTTGGAAATGGACGCTTAAAACTCTTTTAATCTGCCAATTGACTCGGTTGAGTGTAAATATAAGTAATGAATGTTGATTTTGTTGCGTTCCATAGAGTATGGATTTAAATTGGTCTGACAGTTTCATGTGTGGAACGCTTTCGCGTTCCACACAAAATGTCAGACCAACTTGCATCCATACTCTATGGAACGCAACAAAATCAACATCCATTTCTTAAACAGTCTTGACATTTAACTGGCGGGTGAGGTAGGTAAAGTATATATAAAAACAAATTCTGGAATTACAACACTTGAACTACTTTTGAAAAATCAATATAAAATTCAAAAATACATACACCAATATTCTAATGGAACAATTTCTGAGCCGACTCAACAGATAACTATGTATTATTTTTAACCCTTTATAGGGCGATTCTCCAGGTGTTGTACAGGACATTTATACTCTTATATGGCCCCTATTTTATTCAGGAAATTAAACTTGCGATATATAATATACTCTGGCAATGCTGCTAGGCACATATAACAAGCACAATAAAACTTGATTGTTCAAAGAGATCTAATTTTTTTTAAATAGTAAAAAATATGCGGTGTTGTACGGGACATAATTTGGGAACTGGTTTTGTGGTCAATGACTTTCAACGACATATTCAATCCAATGATGAAGGTACTTGCCAGGATGTGTCCTTTGTGTGCTCAGAAAGTTAACCCTTTTGCAAAGTTGACATAACTATTGTAATGGGGTTCATTTACATTCAAGATATTGTTGAAAAATACTGGTGTTGTACGGGACAACTGGAAAAGTGTTGTACGGGACACAATTTTCCATCAGAGATTATTTTTGTATAATTTAATGAAATGGTTCAAAGCTACATATTTTTCACTTAAGTATCATACCCATTGATATTACATACATACGATCATGGGTGCGTAGGGGCGCCTGCGGCGCATAATATACTATACGTGGCGGGATGGGGTGGTGGTGGCTGGTGGGTACTTGCATACATACGATCATGAGTATGTAGGGGCACCTGCGGCGCATAAGATAGTATGGGTGGCGCGATGGGGTGGTGGGTTGTTTACTTACATACATACGATCATGAGTATGTAGGGGCGCCTGTGGCGCATAAGATACTATGGGTGGCAGGATGGGGTGGTCGGCTGTTTACGTACTTACATACATACGATCATGAGTATGTAGGGGCGCCTACGACGCATAAGATACTATGGGTGGCAGGATGGAGTGGTGCCGTGGTGGTGGGTCACTTACATACATACGATCATGAGTATGTAGGGGCGCCTACGACGCATAAGATACTATGGGTGGCGGGATGGGGTGGTGGGTGGGTACTTACATACATACGATCATGGGTATGTAGGGGAGCCTGTGGTGCATAAGATACTATGTATGGCGGGATTGGGTGGTGGGTGGGTACTTACATACATACGATCATGAGTATGTAGTGGCGCCTGCGGCGCATAAGATAATATGGGTGGCGGGATAGGGTGGTGGGTGGGTACTTACATACGATCATGATAATGTAGTGGCGCCTGAGACGCATGAGATACTATGCATGGCGGGATGGGGTGGTGGGTGGGTACTTACATACATACAATCATGGGTATGTAGGGGCGCCTGCGACGATTAAGATACTATGGATGGCGGGATTGGGTGGTGGGTGGGTACTTACATACATACGATCATGAGTATGTAGACGCGGTTGCGACGCATAAGATACTATGGGTGGCGGGATGGGGTGGTGGGTGGATCACTTACATACATACGATCATGAGTATGTAGTGGCGCCTGCGCGCATAAGATACTATATGGATGGCGGGATTGGGTGGTGGGTGGGTACTTACATACATACGATCATGAGTATGTAGACGCGGTTGCGACGCATAAGATACTATGGGTGGCGGGATGGGGTGGGTGGATCACTTACATACATACGATCATGAGTATGTAGTGGCGCCTGTGGCGCATAAGATACTATATGGATGGCGGAATTGGGTGGTGGGTGGGTACTTACATACATACGATCATGAGTGTGTAGTTGCGCCTGCAGCGCATAAGATACTATGGGTGGCGGGATGGGGTGGTGGGTTGTTTACTTACATACATACGATCATGAGCCTGCGCCGCATAAGATACTATGAGTGGCGGGATGGGGTGGTGGGTGGGTCATATGAGTATGTAGTGGCGCCTGCGGCGCATAAGATACTATGGATGGCAGGATTGGGTGGTGCGTGGGTACTTACATACGATCATGGGTATGTAGTGGCGCCTGCGGCGCATAAGATACTATGGGTGGCGGGATGGGGTGGTGGGTGGGTACTTACATACATACGATCATGAGTATGTAGTGGCGCCTGCGGCGTATAAGATACTATGCATGGCGGGATGGGGTGGTAGGTGGGTCACTTACATACATACGATCATGAGTATATAGTGGCGCCTGCGGCGCATTAGATACCATGAATGGCGGGATTGGGTGGTGGGTGGGTACTTACACACATACGATCATGAGTGTGTAGTGGCGCCTGCAGCGCATAAGATATACTATGGGTGGCGGGATGGGGTGGTGGGTGGGTACTTACATACATACGATCATGAGTATGTAGGGGCGCCTTTGGCGCATAATATACTATATGTTGCGGGATGGGGTGGTGGGTGGGTCATATGAGTATGTAGTGGCGCCTGCGGCACATAAGATACTATGGATGGCAGGATTGGGTGGTGGGTGGGTACTTACATACGATCATGAGTATGTAGTGGCGCCTGCGGCGCATAAGGTACTATGGGTGGCGGGATGGGGTGGTGGGTGGGTCACTTACATACATACGATCATGAGTATGTAGTGGCACCTGCGGCGCATAAGATACTATGAGTGGCGGGATGGGGTGGTGGGTGGGTCACTTACATACAAACGATCATGAGTAAGTAGTGGCGCCTGCGGCGCATAAGATAATATGGATGGCGGGATTGGGTGGTGGTGGGTACTTACATATGATCATGGGGTGGTGGTTGGGTACTTTAGTGTATGCTATCGATATTCCAACAAAAGTACATGTATAGTTATTTGAATGTCCGGTATATGCAGGACATGGGCACACAGGGTGGTACAAGGGACATATTCCGTACGTATTATTCTAAAAAATAGTATACTTACAACCCAAGAGTATATTTATAGTAATATAGACAATATAATTGTGTAACAATTATGTAACTACACGGTATATGTGTGTTTTAGTAATAAATGTCAACCAAATGAAATATATTGAACTTTATAAGAGCAGTAAAATTCATCAGTCAAATAGTGTTGTACGGGACATGTCCCGTACAACACCCCAAAGTGTTGTACGGGACAATATCAATTTGAGTACTGAGAAAGGACAATGAGTTAGGTCTCATTTCTTGCTTGATGGCTTATATACAGAGGCATTGAAACTGAAATATGGGTGATCATATGGCAAGTTGGTCTTTCTGGGACAGAAAAATGGTTTAAATGGTGTTGTACGGGACATTGATAAAGGGCCAAATTTTGGGATTGAAAAAATGCGTTTATCGGATATATAGTATAATTATTTCATTTCTATTCCATGAAATGTGTTCCCAGGTTACATTTACATAATAACATTGCCAATCTTAATGTTTAAACAGTGCTTAATATGCAGGGTATACAATACAGGAAAAAGAGAGTTATGTTTGGATTTTCACATAGGAGATATATGTCGATAAAAATCACACAAACAATCACATTTCAACCAAAACTATTTGAATGTTGTTAGCCTTATATCAATACCTTAACTAAATGCCAACTGCTTTAGTCTAAAATACCTTTTTAATTTTCGGATATTTGCCTCTTATCTGGAGAATCACCCTATATACTAAAGCATCATTGGTGAGTAGTTATCCATAGCAAATGTTCAGATAATAAGTTTAACCATTTCTCTACTAAAGCATTATTCATGAGTAGTTATCACATAGGAAATGTTCAGATAATAAGTTTAACCCATTCTATACTAAAGCATCATTGATGAGTAGTTATCCCTTAGGAAATGTTCAGATAATAAGCTTTCTATGCTCAAGCATCATTGTTGAGAAGTCATCCCATAGGAAATGTTCAGATAATAAGTTTAACCCTTTCTATACTAAAGCATCATTGATGAGTCGTTATCCCATATGAAATGTTCAGATAATAAGTTTACCCCTTTCTATACTAAAGCATCATTGATGAGTCGTTATCCCATATGACATGTTCAGATAATAAGTTTAACCCATTCTATACTAAAGCATCATTGATGAGTAGTTATCCCTTAGGAAATGTTCAGATAATAAGTTTAACCCATTCTATACTAAAGCATCATTGATGAGTAGTTATCCCTTAGGAAATGTTCAGATAATAAGCTTTCTATGCTCAAGCATCATTGTTGAGAAGTCATCCCATAGGAAATGTTCAGAAAATAAGTTTAACCCTTTCTATACTAAAGCATCATTGATGAGTAGTTATCCCATAGGAAATGTTCAGATAATAAGTTTACCCCATTCTATACTAAAGCATCATTGATGAGTAATTATCACATAGGAAATGTTCAGATTATAAGTTTAACCCTTTCAATACTAAAGAATAATTGATGAGTAATTATCCCATAGGAAATGTTCAGATTATAAGTTTAACCCTTTCAATACTAAAGAATAATTGATGAGTAGTTATCCCATAGGAAATGTTCAGATAATAAGTTTAACCCTTTCAATACTAAAGAATAATTGATGAGTAATTATCCCATAGGAAATGTTCAGATTATAAGTTTAACCCTTTCAATACTAAAGAATAATTGATGAGTAGTTATCCCATAGGAAATGTTCAGATAATAAGTTTAACCCTTTCAATACTAAAGCATCCTTGATGAGTAGTTCTCTTAGGAAATGTTCAGATAATAAGTTTAACCCTTTCTATACTAAAGCATCATTGATGAGTAGTTATCACATAGGAAATGTTCAGTAAATAAATTAAACAAGCGACATTTGTTGAACTTATCATCTAAACATTTTCCTCAATAAATAGGGCTCCATCTGCACTTTAATCGACTGCTTTTATCACCCCTTTTAACATCCCTCCAGATCAATAATGGATCATTCCGTTGTACATTTTTTAAAAAGTGCATCACACAATATTCCGTCAAAATATATTGAGTTGAACAAAAGTGATTATGGAATTAGGGTAGATAATGCATATTAATTATTTGTTATCTTGTTCAAAAACTAGGTACTATCATCCGGGGGAAATCAGCTCCCTTTGCAACGTTCGATGTTTCAATACATTTATTAACGCCCCCGGTGTATACTGTTCTATAGATTTTAGAAAGCTGTGGTTCGCTGGTCATTTTATAAATAGATAATGTTGTTTTTTTGGGACGCATTAAAAGCTGTAGTGCTACCCCGAATGCGGTAAAAGGTCTAGTTGTTATTTATGGATATTGTAGGAAGGCTAATCTGACCGTGTCAAATTGAGCTATAGCGATGGGATTTCTCGCAGGACAACACATTTCGGGTTTTCGTGGGGTGTGTATCCACTGGATGTCTTATAGTTGCAGTATGTAACTATTATGACCACGTTAATTGCTTTCGATGTTTAGATATGAACAATGGCTGGACCATGCACTCTTGGCGTGAGCACAATGCCTCCGATTTTTGATCCGCATTTAGAAGCTTTCTGGTGTGGTGAAAGAGAAACCTGCAGTAATAAGCCGTAGTTTTTTGTAATAATTTGTAGGATTAGTTGTTCTGAGGCGGTGCATTCATGTAAGCAATATATTTTATATTATAATTTATATTTATGGCTAATAATATGATCTTGAGAGCGTTACCATTTCTGATTATGGTTTTCTTGTCACAGTTGTGCATCGTTTAAAGCCACATTGTCGTTTGCGCACCAAACTACACCTAATAATATGTGACCCGCCATATCAAAACCAGTCGTAAGTCGGGATTTGTTTTACCCTGTGCCAATGCATTCTCTTACATATGCGAGTCGACCATATGTAAGAGAATGCGTTGGCCTAACAATTTTTTATCATGTTTTTTAAATAAATGTTTCTTACAATTTTTAGGACATAAAATAAAAAACATCCATTACCCTGCAGGGAGCCCCACACATATATAGAAGCATATAGAAGAGTGTCGTCTGCTCATGTTTGTCTGGGGCTCTGTATGGGTGAAATTATAAAATTGTTAAAGAATACAAGAACAAATTATTAAAATTGTAAAAAATTGTTAGGCCAATGCATTCTCTTATATATGCGAGGCGACCTATGGTCGACTCGCATATATAAGAGAATGCATTGGCACAGGGTAAACAAATCCCGACTTACGACTGGATTTGATATGGCGGGCACATATTCGCTTTTGAATATTTCCCGGTATCGAAGTAGGTCGATGAATAACTGAATTATACCTTTCTACGTTGGCTTCCCTGTGAATCCTCCGATCGACCATATATACTATCACCGTGGCGTGTCTGTTGTGACGGTTATGATCATTACAACATGCGCATAACTTCATGACATGGTACCCTAACTGTAATAATTGTAGCTGTTAAATGTGAGTTTCCGAAACAACTCTAATATATACTCACGACATATCGCCATCTGAGGAAGTCAGGAAGCTTCGAATCAAGGGACAGGACACATAAAACGTAGGTAGTCAGCGACAGTATGATGAGACAAACCGCTGGGAAATTGAAGAAGTCATAGGCCGATGCCGAACAACCGGGTATATTATTTGTTATCCCAGCTGTGACAATCAGTTCATTGGCCCCGGCCCCATTCAAGATTGTACTGAGTATTGACAAAAACTGCAATGAAATAAGGATTCGTTCACACGCTGGGAACATTTGAAAATTCAGCCAATTCATCGCTAGGAGCTGTGATCTACACACAGGAACCTGAAACTGCCGGGGGAAAATTGCATGTACAGTACATAAAGAATGTGATATACGCAAAACACTCAGCATCGGGGGACCACACTAAGCCAACTGGATCAGCATGGTTTTTTCGTTGTGATCCATGTTGAGCTGCGTTGAGTGGATTAATATGAATGAACATAAACACTGTTTACTGACCAGCCCTAGAATTACCGCGAAACACTTAGAATCGTCACCAAACACGACATCTATATACTCAGACTAGTTTACGCCATTTCGATTTATTGTATAACAGTATTAACCAGATACCTTACTCGTATTTAAATTCGCGCAGTACTATTTTTCGCTCAGTTTTGTATTCGCGCACTTTAAATTCGCGCACCTAGCTACGCGAATTCAAAACTGACAAAATTAATTTCGTAATATTTCTGTGATATTTTCGTATATCTTGGAGCTGATGACAATTTCGGTTCTTTGTCATTGGAGATAGCATAATTATGTGTAATATTAAACACCATCGAGGCGGATTTACATCGTGTAGACAAACTAGTAAGTACATACGTCATAATTTTGTGGCGACCTGGAATATTAGTATTTCTTATATATACAAGCATTTCAACAATGTCACCATGATTTGTCGCTTGAATTGTGAGCAATGGTCTTGATAGCGGTTAACCGAATGTAAATATATTCATACATGATTGTATATGCGTAATTGTCTATATATTCAACCGTTCATAATATATGTAAACTCAGCAACAGACCCCTCTTGTATTTAGATTAAACTTGGGAGTCGTACTATTTTTCGCTCAGTTTTAAATTCGCGCACCGATGAGTGCGCGAAAAATAGTACTGCGCGAATTTAAATACGAGTAAGGTATTCATAATTATCTTGTCTTGATTTGTTCCAACTGTTAATGACCGCGAAAATGACAATTTGTGGAGATTGTAGACCTATGAAATGTGGTCGTATATATAGTGAAGGTTGGATAAAAATGCCACCACAGTGTTGATTGATCGATATCGCTCGCTAATCCTTGCCACTCAAGTCTTCGGTATTGAGTGGTTCACCGTGAATCACTCTCCCCCAAAACAAAATCGTTACTGTGTTGTGTGTTTTGCTTATCGCACACTATTTATTCACTGTATAGAACCGTATAATGCATGATTAGTGAACTCTGTAATTTCACAAGTGATTTGACAACTGACATTTGGTAGAATTTACCCATAACACATCTGAAAAGATTCAACCGTGTAACCATTCTTTACATAGAGCACAATCGCAGGTACTTGATTCATTTGTTGATAGATTGATATTTGTTGGTTAGATAAATATATACAAATGCATGTGGTATACGCTTACGGATGTTCCTGGCCCAAGCAAAACAAATAAATGCTATTTCAGGGAAGACCATTTTTACGTGAGTGGCCAGTAATATCGTATTAAACAACGACAGATCCTTATATTAATTAGCAGTATAGCATTGCACGCATATTGGAATGCCAACGGTGAGTAAATATGGCGTAATGCAGCCAATACAGTTCTATAAATTTAAATATGCATAATCCGAATTAACGCTCACAAATTACTATTTCTTTGGGTTCGGGAGTAAAAAAATATTTTATTCGAGTCGAAGAACCCACCCAACAATGCTCAGAGTGATCAGATATCGAATTTGTTATTTTCTCGAAATGTATAATTATTTGTGGCTCAGAAAAATGTCGTCAAGCCGACGATCTCGGACAAAATTGCGGATCAAGATGGATAACTCTAAAATCAAGTGGTAATACGGCAAACTTTCTTCGTGATAGTACTCATGCAAATGATAAGACGGCCATATTTCGTGGAACAACATTTTGATAAATAATACGTTTTGGGAACAATTTATACCATAGATGACAGCGGTTAGAATTATGTTGTTGTAATCTAATCGAGTCTGATAACTAAAGCGTATTTTGAAGAAATGTTGTTGTTGTTGTAACTTGATGATATGGGGAGCGTCTGATCGGATTGAGTACCTTTAAGTATATTCTCTGAAAGGAAAAAATGTATCAGAGTGGCTATTATAGTTATAGACTTATAGGTTTCACACTAAGCCCTAGTTGCCATGGGAACAAGAGTTCCCAATTAACTCTGCCGATATATGTCCACTAGTCCAGACTTGTCACTGAGTCAGTATGGATGCAAATTATAGTGGGAAACTCTTGTCATATGCATACAAATGTACATATTTTTGTGGAGTTAAGATACAATTCCACTTTTCACAGTAAAATGGGAACTCCCCGTCCAAGATGGTCGCCAAAATTGAAGCCGGAAGTGGAAAATTTTATGTTTATTTCACTAATAACTTCTAGATCAGTTTCTGTTGTATGGAACTGACTGATAATTATGGGGCTTTATTTTGTAATGTTCATTTAAGTGATCGTTGGAGCAATGAGATATACGATTAATGTGGTTCTGATTCCTCAAAAATTCGATGTTACAGAACGCGGTAAAAAATTCACCAAAACTCACCATTGGAATTGTAGTCATATTTCTACAAGAAATTGGCAGAACTGTGCACTGTAAGTAAGGCATACCATTACTTATGAATATTCCAACTCAATCTGACTCAATGGCTGCCAAAATGACGGCCAAAATATGAAAAATGGTATATATCGCCCAAGCGTGTCGTGCAATCGGGTAAAAGTTACGGTGAATTAAAACAATTGGCTATTGTGTATACATTGAATACTAACATTTCTGATGCATCTCCCTTGATTGTTAGTATTGTATATAGCCACTGAAATTACCCGAATTATTTGAATTTTCTATCACAAACTTGACATCAAAATCGGCAAAATAAATAACTTTTCAGGTTTAGGCGATTTTGTTCAAGTAAAATGGAACTATCTTTGGTATCAAATCCGGTTATTGTTTTGATCTGTCTCAAATGCGTCACACAGGTGTTTTTAGGCAAAATTACCCAAGATAGGTCGCAAAATGGCAACCAAATTGGTAAAAAAAATATATACATCCTAAACATTATTCTCTGCTGTTCCGAAAAGGTAGCAAATTGTGACAAATACTTTGTTATTAAATATGTAATATAATTCACTGAAAACTAAATGTTCTATTCTGGTTGTCTGAGTACCTTATGCGGCAAGACACATACATGCTAAATGATGCAGTATGGAATGTTACCGAGAACTTCTTTTGGGATTCTGACTATATAAACCCCACTCATGCATGTATAGTCATCAATGTATACATAAACACCTCAATAATGGCAATACAACCTTGGATATACCAATACCCCGCATATCACCTCAACATTGGCCATACGGTCACTCTCGGTATACCTATTGGCCACACCCATTACCATATAGCCACACAATATATACATAAACACCCCACTCATGACCATATAGTCTCTCCGGGTATACATCTACACCACACCAATGACCAGAGAGCCCTTCAGTATATACTCCTTGTATACACATGTATCTCATGGACCCCACCCACGACCATATAACCATTGTATAACTTTTCACGTTCCTGATCATACAATAACTTCTCTAAACATATTCACTTCACGTATGGTCAAACATGCAGTCACGACCCGGCTGCCATATTGACATACACCATGTATTAAGTTGATCAATTGTGAAGCGAATGGATAAGAGTTGCCACATAATATGGTTTCTCTCAGTTCTGTTTCGAAGTTTTGCCCATTGCCGTTCAGAAATATGACCAGAATCCCAAAAGACATTTTGGCAGAATTCCATACTTCATCTTTTAAATGAATTTGTCATCCCCAGGTACCGGGATAACAAAAATAGATCATTTAGTTGTCAGTTGATTATGTAACTTGGTTAATAACCAAGTGAGCTACAACATATGCTACCTTTTTCAGAACAGCAGAGAATAATGTTCGCGATATATGTGACAATTCAAATTAAAAAAAAAAACTTGATTGCCATTTAGGAAGCCATCTTGAGTAATTTTGCGACCATCTTGGCATCCATCCATTATGTGAAATGTCAACCTACACACCATTAGACAGGTTTGAGACATCACATAACTTATTAAATGTCAGATGGTTACATTAATGTAGCGCATGTGTGCTGATAAAGACATAAGTATGGGTGGAAAACTTATTTCTAAAAATGTCCACTTTTTTCGAGAGTAATTTGGGTGTATCATAAGTTAAGTAATCCCAATTTGATATGGCTTCCGTTATTATAGCAGTATAAGGTCAAACAATAATTAATATGACTACATTCGCGGAAGAGTAACCACTTTAGTTCTAAATACCAAATGAGTTGAAGTCCATCTCTTCGAATACCCACGTACCATTCAGCTATAAATTGGTCACGCGATTGTGTATATTTTGTTTCCATAGCAACCAACCAGTGCCTTTGTTGTCTAAAAGTTGTCGGCTAATATTTCTGTCACTAGCGTGGAATTTTGAGAATCAAATACCTCTGATATACCCACATTCGCCGGTCATGTATACATTGTTCTGTGGAAAGTAGGCTGCAATGGGGTTCGTTGCCATGGAAACCCCCTAAAATGGTCCGATCTAGTTGCTTACCAAAAAATATTTTCAAAATACCCAACCATGAACATCTGGGCCAAATTTCACAATTTATTCATTAAACTGAACGATTTTACACATAGCCGCTCAACTATAGTATACTCACAAATAAACAGACCATTAGTACCCATAATATGTCAAGTCTGTACACAAATAAACAGACCATTAGTACCCATAATATGTCAAGTCTGTACACAAATAAACAGACCATTAGTACCCATAATATTTCAAGTCTGTACACAAATAAACAGACCATTAATACCCATAATATGTCAAGTCTGTACACAAATAAACAGACCATTAGTACCCATAATATGTCAAGTCTGTATTACCCCCCCCCCCCTCGGTTACATGTATATACTCAGGCTGTATACTCACAAATAAACAGACCATTAGTACCCATAATATGTCAAGTCTGTACACAAATAAACAGATCATTAGTACCCATAATATGTCAAGTCTGTACACAAATAAACAGACCATTAGTACCCATAATATGTCAAGTCTGTACACAAATAAACAGACCATTAGTACCCATAATATGTCAAGTCTGTATTACCCCCCCCCCCTCGGTTACATGTATATACTCAGGCTGTATACTCACAAATAAACAGACCATTAGTACCCATAATATGTCAAGTCTGTACACAAATAAACAGACCATTAGTACCCATTATATGTCAAGTCTGTACACAAATAAACAGACCATTAGTACCCATAATATGTCAAGTCTGTACACAAATAAACAGACCATTAGTACCCATAATATGTCAAGTCTGTACTTTTTATCCAGGACTATCCGGAGCAGCAGTTTACCCCCCCCCCCCTCGGTTACATGTATATACTCAGGCTGTATACTCACAAATAAACAGACCATTAGTACCCCTCAGATGTCAAGCATGTACTTTTTATCCAGGACTATCCCGAGCGGCAGTTTACCCCCCCCCCCACCGGTTACATGTACATACTCCGGCTGTATACTCACAAATAAACAGGCCATTAGTATCCCTCTGATATCAAGTATGTAATTTTTATCCAGGACTATCCGGAGCGGCAGTTTACCCCCCCCCCCCACCGGTTACATGTACATACTCCGGCTGTATACTCACAAATAAACAGACCATTAGTACCCCTCAGATGTCAAGCATGTACTTTTTATCTAGGACTATCCCGAGCGGCAGTTTACCCCCCCCCCCACCGGTTACATGTACATACTCCGGCTGTATACTCACAAATAAACAGGCCATTAGTATCCCTCTGATATCAAGTATGTACTTTTTATCCAGGACGATCCCAAGCGGCAGTTTTATACCCCCGGTTACATAATTATACACACTCCGGCTGTATACTCACAAATAAACAGGCCATTAGTACCCCTCAGATGTCAAGCATGTACTTTTTATCCAGGACTATCCCGAGCGGCAGTTTACCCCCCCCCCCCCCCCCACCGGTTACATGTACATACTCCGGCTGTATACTCACAAATAAACAGGCCATTAGTATCCCTCTGATATCAAGTATGTACTTTTTATCCAGGACGATCCCAAGCGGCAGTTTTATACCCCCGGTTACATAATTATACACACTCCGGCTGTATACTCACAAATAAACAGGCCATTAGTACCCCTCAGATGTCAAGCATGTACTTTTTATCCAGGACTATCCCGAGCGGCAGTTTTATACCCCCGGTTACATAATTATACACACTCCGGCTGTATACTCACAAATAAACAGGCCATTAGTATCCCTCTGATGTCAAGTATGTACTTTAAACTCAGGATTATCCAGAGCGGCAGTTTACCCCCCCCCCCCGGGTTACATGTACATACTCCGGCTGTATACTCACAAATAAACAGGGCATTAATATCCCTCTGATGTCAAGCATGTACTTTAAACTCAGGATTATCCGGAGCGGCAGTTTTATACCCTCCGGTTACATGTATTTAGTCCGGCAGTATACTCAAAATAAACATACCATTAAACTATGGATTATCCGGAGCGGCAGTTTTATACCCGTCGGTTACATGTATATAGTCCGGCTGTATACTCACAAATAAACAGGCCATTAGTATCCCTCTGATGCCAAGCATGTACTTTTTATCCAGGACGATCCCGAGCGGCAGTTTTATTCCCTCTCGTTCAGACTCAGATTTTGGCTGCTCAACAGTTGGAACCTCCGTACTCATGTTTGCGTTTATTCACGTCACATCGAGGCTCGATTTATACCATCAGCAATGTAGACACCCTGAAACGCAGGTCATTTCGCGTCACATCGAGTTACGAGTTAGACCATCAGAAATGTAGACACCCTGAAACGCAGGTCATTTCGCGTCACATCGAGTTACGAGTTAGACCATTAGAAATGTAGACACCCTGAAACGCAGGTCATTTCGCGTCACATCGAGTTACGAGTTAGACCATCAGAAATGTAGACACCCTGAAACGCAGGTCATTTCGCGTCACATCGAGTTACGAGTTAGACCATTAGAAATGTAGACACCCTGAAACGCAGGTCATTTCGCGTCACATCGAGTTACGAGTTAGACCATCAGAAATGTAGACACCCTGAAACGCAGGTCATTTCGCGTCACATCGAGTTACGAGTTAGACCATTAGAAATGTAGACACCCTGAAACGCAGGTCATTTCGCGTCACATCGAGTTACGAGTTAGACCATCATAAATGTAGACACCCTGAAACGCAGGTTATTTCGCGTCACATCGAGTTACGAGTTAGACCATCAGAAATGTAGACACCCTGAAACGCAGGTTATTTCGCGTCACATCGAGTTACGAGTTAGACGATCAGAAATGTAGACACCCTGAAACGCAGGTTATTTCGCGTCACATCGAGTTACGAGTTAGACCATCAGAAATGTAGACACCCTGAAACGCAGGTCATTTCGCGTCACATCGAGTTACGAGTTAGACCATCAGAAATGTAGACACCCTGAAACGCAGGTCATTTCGCGTCACATCGAGTTACGAGTTAGACCATTAGAAATGTAGACACCCTGAAACGCAGGTCATTTCGCGTCACATCGAGTTACGAATTAGACCATCAGAAATGTAGACACCCTGAAACGCAGGTCATTTCGCGTCACATCGAGTTACGAGTTAGACCATTAGAAATGTAGACACCCTGAAACGCAGGTTCCTGATCAAATTTATTTTTATTATATGCTTGCCTATAAAATATCGGAAAACCGAAACGTAAAAAGAGGATATCTGGTGTTTTTGAGTGGATACCGACAAATATGTCATGAGTGAGCGAAAAAAAAAACGTTTGGTCTCGGTCACGAATGACATATTTTCTGTATCCACTCAAAAACACTAGATATTTTTTTTAATTAAACGTATTTCCAAAGAAATTCACCATTTACAACGATAAATTATCTCATAATCGTCTTCAATCGATGCATCAAAGCCAATAGCTCATCGCTGCCTGTTCATGCAGTGCTACTTCACCATCCGCAGAATATAAAAATATAGTTCCCGTATTTTTTCCTTTATCCCCCCCCCCCCCCATGAATATGTCGAATTTCAACATAAAATAGATTATATATAATTATATGGTAATGATAGCAGTGAATATAGTATAAATTAGATTATTATATGATCATAATCTTTCTTCTAAAAGTCCTATACTAAAGCATACGGAAAAGAAGTTGATATTAAATCCGTCGGTGATGCGACTGCGGTCAATTTTGTTTCAGACGGACGCATCTTTGTCGCGTCGAATCGAATACATCGGTCGATTTATTTAAAGGTGGATTCCGGTTACCGTCACAAAATGGAGAATGATTGTCTCTGAGCCTCCCTGATAGTCATTGTAAGTTGTGTTTAACTGGAAATTGAAGGCGCTTGGGCTGGATGGGTAGGTCTGTTGGGGTGATTGGATCCGCGGGATGAAGACGCAGCTAGGCGAGTACCATTGCAGATCTTTGGTGGATAAAGATTTCTCAGGAGCGTCATGCATGGGTGATCCAACTTTGAAGTGAAGCCTGTGATGAGGAACACCGGGTGGCTGAATGGAGCTGAAAAATTATATTGGGTACTGCTCAGTTTCAGACGTGTCGGGAACAGTGCCAATGCATTTGTATAGGTGTACTTCTCCTGCAGGCAGAGCCACTTGTGGTCTCGAAAGACGTGCCATATCCACCCCTGGTCTAGTGTTCCTGCTAATATGATGGTGGTCCAGCTGAAATGCTATGATGCTGTCAGGGCAAACTGATGTTGTTACAAAACAGTACTGTATCGAAAGGTACGTGCCGTATCAGGTAAAACGCACTATCAATGTTTATTATTTATTTTTATATTCTTTAAAATATTTTATCAGTTTTTATAATTTGTTCTTACATTCTTGACAATTTTTTATCATTTTGTTTTATTTTTTCTTACATTCTTTAACAATTATAAAAAAAACAGGCCAATAGCATTATCTTATATATGCGAGGCGACCTATGGTCGACTCGCATATATAAGAGAAAGCATTGGCACAGGGTTTTCGCAAAATTTCAGGACGCTCTCTGTGTCGACTGTCGAGGCGCTGTGTCCGTTGCTCTGGATCAGTTGTGTTCTTTTTTCTTGAGAACAGTCTAGAAGCACTTTGTATGCATGTTGTCGCATATAACAATCGTTTTCGAAAGAGCATTCTGTGCCCCTTAGTGACATTTTAAGACAGCTGCACGACGCCAATAGCAAACAAACAAACAAATTTATTCAATAGTGTTTAACTTAAGATTTATCAAGAACAGTTCAAATTGTCACATTATCAACTATCGTCATCACCAGCAAAAACAACAATAAAAACAATGCAGATTATTCAATAGTGTTATGTTTTATAGTGCCTTGATATACGGTTTTAATAACAATATATGACATAAATAGAGGATCTCACATGAGTTTCTATTTTATACGGAATTTATCAACCGAGTTCACTAAATTCGATTTGAGCCGAGGTTTACCGAGGCTCAAATAGAATTTAGAGGACGAGGTTGATAAATTACGTATAAAATAGGACGAGTGTGAGATACCTTTTATCACATGATCAAATAAACCCGAAGCAACGCGAAATATTCATCGAAAACAACAATCATAAACTACAGCGATCGCAAGTTATTTGAAGAACGCCGTGACGTCATCGCACGCGCTGATATTAAACGTGTCTATTACCGATAATTATGAAACTGCTTTTATGGCCAAATTATGTGATAACATAAAATATTATTAAAATACTATAATTCATCGCCATTTGGGAACGTCTGCGTCTCAGAAGTTGCCTAGTAATAGAGAAAAGCAGAAATCGTAGAAACAATCCCCCCAGAATGCAACAGAAATCAAGCTAAGATATAGAGTTATTCCTCTTCGATTGAATGTAATTAGACTTTGCGTATTAATCCAGATGAAACTTACGCATAGAAAACACGTCGGTACCTCAACAAAAACAATATGTTGACAGTTTATTACACCGGATAAGTTGATAATGTTTGGAGCTTCCTCTTTCAAATGGTATATAATATGGCATATATGATCTGGGTGTTCGAAAATTAAGTGGGCCTTTAATGTATATCAAGTATATTACAAATAGTCCTTATGGAAATATCACCATGTCGTCCAAACCAACAACAACAACAACAACAACATTTACAACAACATTCACAACAACAACATATGACATATCACTATATATACACAAATCACGCCATTGCATTTGATCTCCATAACGTACTTATCAGTTAAAGGTACTCAACCCGTAAAGAGGGTCCCCATCTCAACAGATTCCAACAACAACAATCCTATCAGAGGGTCCTATATTACTGCCGTCAATTTGGTAACATGCTCGAGATTTTACGCCAAAATTATATTCAAACAGACAAGGATGGATAACTCTATGATCAAGTGGGTAATAACAACGAATTTTTTACTGTCTTCTGGGCCAGAAACAATTCCCGATAATGAAAAAAATAATAGATTTCTAAAATCGATATCTAACAAATCTGAGCTTTGATGGGTGACTTCCTCGACTCGAATCAAATATTTTTGACCCCCGAAGCCATTGAAATAGTAATTGAGAGGAGTTTTATCGGGTTGAGTACCTTTAATATCTATGTAGTAACTCTGTTTGGAAAATGCAAGATTTTGGCGAGTGGCGAATATACAGCAAATTGACAGAATTCTTCGTTTTTGCTGTGAATGGACCCAGTTATAGGCTGTTGAATTCCGGTATGCGATACAGTCAGAATCCGACGTATACGGCTCCAAAATACCCGGAATCCCGCGCACGAAAGGAGGCTGGTAGCCTCTTGTATGGATAGATGAATAAATGAAACTTACCTGTTGTATACGAAGACGCCCCGTACTCCTCAACATCCCACGTGGTGTAAACAAGCTCAGATAAGCTGACATGAACATGGGTATAAGCCACATGTAACTGCCTGCACGCGGGTGAGATAAACCTGTGACCATCGGTTATCTATACTGTGCCAGGCGGCAGTATGGCGTACAGACACAACAAGAAAACCATAGTCAGAAATGGTAACGCCACCAAGATCATATTATTAGCCATAAATATAAATTATAATATAATTATAATATAAAATATTATTCATTAGTTAGCGCTAATATAGGCGCTAACTAATGACTTGTTAAATAACATCTAATAATTATTCATCTTATTCACAACTTTAAGGAGTCCTTCTGGCACACGAGAATATTTATCGCCGTTTGATTTGCACCAAGTTAACTCGGCGCATATATAATTGATAGAACAGACCTCTATTATGATGATCGTGTCGTTATTTGTTTAAGATACGTATCAATTGACATATACGCACCCGTTCCCTCATTAAAAGCGATATATATCGCCCATTTTAGGGGACCTCCGCGAATTCTGGGACTTCCGCAAAGTGACCTCCACAAATCGGGACCTACTGCAAATCGTCGCACCCAATGCAATTTGTAAACAAATACGATTGACATGCGTTTTAACGAGGTGAGCTTTAATTAAACGAAAGAAGCATTCTACATAAACTATTTGTCATGGACTCAGCCAGTGTGCCATATATATGCGTCAACTAAGGTCGCTTTGCGTGGTAAAAGTGAAAAGTGAAAGTGGAAAATCCTATTGAAAATGAAAGTAGCCTACAATTTTGGGAATTCCGCGGCAGATTGCAATGAATCTATACTATTGGAAGTGAATGTACAATTCCTGGAATTCTATCAGATATCGCGACTCTGCTCGTTTTCGTGATCATAGGTTATATAGGGCCTATATGGCCACGAAAACGAGTCGAGTCGCTATACATCCATCGGTACAAACACATGGTGTATACGATACAATTTTGACTTGATGACCAGAAAATAAAAGATGGCGGTTAATCCAAGTCTCCAACAGAACAGACATGCGCGCTCCAATTAAAATTACCCATAATTCACTTCACTACACCAGGGGTTCCCAATGGGTTATACAATATTTTCAGGCTATCAGTTTATTTATATTTTCAAGAACATATTATTACACCGGTGACTTTAAGTTTACAATTTCAGCCTGTCCTGACTCTATCGGTATGTTTGAGTTATATTTTCAAGAACATATTATTTACGGTGGCGTTAACTTTACAATTTCAGCATTTACGTGATTCTATCGGTACGATTCAGCAAGGTACAAAAACCTATTCTCCCACAATGTATTCGCTCACTGCTCCACAGATTATCAAATACTGAAAAACAACTTACACCACTTTGTGGCGTAATGCATCAGGGATGTTGGCAAGTGATGGGAGGAGTGCCTCACTAAAAACTGCACCCAAAATGTTCAATAGTTGGAAATTTCATGCTTAAATAAACATTATCCAACATTAGTTAAAACTTGTAGAACAAGAATATATTGTAATTTCCACATGTCAGCATGTCAATCAAATAATTATTAGCTGATATTTTCTACCAATCAGCAACCAAACCGATCGCTTGCTGCAATGAAAATCTTTGTTCATCCTAATTTTGATATCCGCGTATACCTTCAGTGTTAAATAGTCTATATTCAAGCAACTTTTTTGCTGTAAAAAATTATAATGTACTGGAATTTCTATTTGCGCCATGATGCTAGAAATTCATCAGTGATTATAACACAGTTTACTTATTTTGTGTCACAGTGAAAATAATGTATGTTCTTCGGTATATTATAACACAAGGGCAAGCGCTGTTAAACTAATGGACATATCCACAGCTCAAATAATTATTATCAGATATGTTCCACTAATCAGTAAATGAGCCGGTCGCTTGTTGCTTTGAAAATTCTTTGTTCATCCTAATATTGATATCCGCCCATACTTTCAGTGTTAAAGGTACTCAATCCGAATTAGCGTTCGCAAATTACTATTTCCTTGGCTTCGGGTGTAAAAAATATTTGATTCGAGTCGAGGAACCCACCCATCAAAGCTAGGAGTGATCAGATATCGATGTTTGAAATTTATTATTTTAATTTTAGGTGGCCCAGTAAACTGTCGCCGAGAAGAACTTATCTGACAAGATAGCAGATGAAGATCGATAACTCTAAAAACCAGTGGCTTTTTTGTGTCAGATATTTGACAACAGTTTTCTGGCAAAATTTCGTTGAACAAAATGTTGATAAATAACAGGTTTTGAGCAATGTTATACTATAGTTGACTGTGGTTAGCATTATTTTTGGGCAATTAATCGATTCTGATAACTGAAGCGGCATTTCTAAAAATGTTGTTGTTGGAATCTGATGATATGGGGATCGTCGAATCGGATTGAGTACCCTTAACTTGTCTATATTCAAACAAACTTTTGTTGTCAAATCATATATTTGTGCCATGATGCTCGAAATTCATACTGTTTTTCATTTTATGTGACACTTGTCATAACTTATATAGTCCTGGGTATGACTTATACATATACAAGAGTAGTATAGGATATGTCTCTCTGGCCAACATACTGATTTTTGTTTAAACTAATAATGTTTTATTTTAACATGTTTAAACAAAATGTTTCAAAGATCAAAATGTGCGCGAAGTCGCTGAGTAAACTATTTCTGCAGACACCATGTCTCCTAGCTAGCAACCGTAAGCTGCCCCACTAGTGAATATGTGTGGGCTAGCTCCACTAAACTAGTTTTATTAATTAGCTATAGTTTATCGGCCGCAATAAGTAGAACGCTGCCCGCGTCATAAGTAACAAAAAGTCGGCCAATAAGTAGAAAACGCGGCCAATAAGTAACAAAAAGTCGGCCAATAAGTAGAAAACGCGGCCAATAAGTCAAGGTAACGTAAATGACGTCATACGTAATTAGCTCGATCGGCAAAGAATATTGGGTCGACGGAAGATATATTTCAGTTGAATTTCGGATGAATTACGGACAGTCACTGTTTTTGTGAGTAAATATACAAGCACGTGGATGAAATACATGTATCCTTATCAATATCATTGCCAGTGAAAACCTACAGTATATTATACTGTGAAATCGCTGCAAGTTCTTCACAAAGTTCACAAGAATAAAAATTGCTGGAATAATTGTTAATGTAATAAAGCACACACTGACAATGGTATATCTATGTTAATATATTCATCCTGTGAAACAATTATTGCCAATGTTGCTAATTAATAAAATACTTATTAATTGGTTGTTTCCACATTGACCGAGTCTTACTATCAGTCTTACTACAAAACTTCTTACTTATTATAAAACATAATACAAAACAAAATTACATACATGTATGGGAGTTACCCAATATACCATTTTCTTTGTTGCACTAACTGAAAAAAATAATATTTTTGTTTGTTTGTTTGCCGCTTTATACTTTGTTTAGTGAGGCACCGCCCGACCTGGCCACAACTCCCACCACACATCAGACCATTAATCCAGTACTTATCACGCCCGCCCCCTCAGTAACCAGTAACCAAGATCTCACTGAATTTATATACCAAAGATATACTATATGACATTGCAAATTATTGTCCTGCATACAACGCCCGCCGTTGTTCAACCCGCTCTAACATAGTATACACATTATAAATACATTAACAATATATGTATAATTGCCTTGTCGATTCGGTCGGTGCCTCTCTAACCCCTGTTTGTTTATCTGGGAACGGGACAAATCTAAGTGTCGGCACTTGTGTCCTAATCCCAATTGTTGTATGTATATATACATGTATATATTATATGGCAATAAAATATGTTTAAACTAAACTAAATTGACCGAGTTATGAGGCCGAGTTATGTCGTATTAGCCTCCGGCCTGCGGCCTCAGCTGAGGCGTTATTTCGCTAAAATCCTGATTCAGAATCTGGATTCAGATTACAGATTGGTCCCCGTACGACTTGGTTCGGCAAAAGAACATACCAGAAATTGGCAGAATCAGTAAACGAACAGACCGTAATCTCAATTTCGTGGTAATCCGAATCTGGATTCTGATTCCGATTACGGACTCAAATGTACGTAATGTAAACAAACCGAGATTTCGCCACCTCGGAGTTTAAAAACACAATAAAACATAAGAATCCGTCTCTTGTGTACAAATTATTGCAGAATATAAACGATCTATATCAAAGAATTTTAAATGCGGAGACAAATTTGTTTTATTGAATGACACGATAACCTGAAACAAATACTTGCTTCAGCAACAACGATCTCTCAATGCATTTGATAATCGGAAGCCATTATTTTCTTAACCAGTAAATATTCGAAACAGCCCCGGCCATACCCCCATCATTAGTGACATATTTAATATAAGCCCATGATTACAACCAATACATATGTAGTAACACATATCCATGTAGATGCATCCCATAAGTGGTTTGGATACTTTATTTTTCTATTATGAAGTACATTCTATCCTTTTCATTATCATTTCACTTCATTAGTTGCCACTTCATGTTTATATATGTAGGGGCGACAGGAAGACGGCCCATCTGGGCCATGTCGCTCCTGTATAATATCATTTTTGTTTGTTTATTATCACCATTGTCATAAGCTTGTGAATATTATACAAATAAACAATCATCATCATCAACAACTCGGTTTGACCGGAAACCGAAAAAAACACCGGAGCATACAATTCACGAGAAGGTGCTTGGTAACTTAGTTTAGATTATTATGACTAAAATGGTCATTGTCTACCAGTAGAACGCAGATTTGTACCTCGTGATGTCATGACATGTACAAACATGTATATTGGTGATCGCAACGCTTTGTACGCACTTTAAAAAATGACCTTTTCGGCAGTTTTATCCAAATTAATTTAAGTACATGTATGATGCCATCATAATTATACATACATTATTACTTTAACCAATGTAGTATCCAATAAATGTTCCAATTCCAAAATGATCGCATTTTTTTGCGAAAATCACCATTTTTCACCCCAAAATGGCAATAAAGACCCGTATAACCTATATGTGCATCCTATTTAATACTGGAATCGCTGGAACATAGTTATAGTGGACAAATCATCAATAAATTATCTTCAACGTCTGTTCCTGTCCTAGAATGGGCTTAAATTAGTTTTTACCATTTGCGGAAATGGTTTAATATCAAACTGTGTCTACATTGTTTACATTCCGTTTCCATGGTAACGGCACCACTTTCACATTTTACAGCAGGGCGGAACATGAAGCCTACATCTTCAACTTTCATATGATATTTAATTTTTCCGTGTGTAAAAAAAAAAATTAAACTCGAAAAATAAGCCCCGTTGGGGCCAATACCACTCATCTATAAAGCCAAACAATATGCAAAGATAAAGTTTACAATCACAGCAAGAATACTGCCATTATCATTATCACTTACAGAACGAAATTCATTAAAGAACCGTAAACTGATGTTGAGTCTTAATCATTTACCCAACAGAAGGGCCCTGTGCCAATGCATTCTCTTATATATGCGAGTCGACCATAGGTCGCCTCGCATATATAAGAGAATGCATTGGCTTAACACATTAAAAATTCTAAAATTGTTAAAGAATGTAAGAAAAAATGGTAAAAAGTGTTTAAAAAATATTTTTTTTAGGCCAATGCATTCTCTTATATATGCGAGGCGACCTATGGTCGACTCGCACATATAAGAGAATGCATTGGCACAGGGCATACTGTAACTATCACAATGTGGTCAAGGAGCCGGTTCCAATGATATCCATATTTGTATGGTTCTATTGAGACAGACCGAAGATATTGAGTCTTAAAGGGGTACTGTACACAGAGATAGACAATTTTGTTATTTACTCCCATTGACATAACTTTCAAGTTAGATTATGTTCGTGTTATATGAGTTTCGTATAAACCTAATTTAGCGACGAAAATATTGATCTTAGAAATAAAAATATTACGATTTCAAACTACGCGCCATGTTTTTGACCTTCACCGGAGAAGACGCAGGTTGCAGGATGAACCGGAAGTTCAATTGATGCCTGCAATCTGTTCCATCAAACAATCTCACTCCCTATAAAAGTACTTGACGCTTTATGAATCTTGTTTCTTCTTTTTTTTCTCGAATCGGTTATAGCGGGACTTCCTTTTGCATGTAACATGTTTTGTTCGCAACTCAATAATGTTCGTCGTAAACGGCCGTCGATAAAAGACACCCAACAGGTGAGATTTCAAGAACGGTAACTCGTAATGGCATAATCCGCCATTTTATGACTCCAGCCATAAATTCATTTTTATTAAATAATTCAATTTGACTTTTATGATAACCTGTTAATCGGAACGTTTTCAGTAGACATCGTCGTCTCAAATAAGTTATTTTAAAATATAATATTGATATTAGATCGCAATTGTCACCGGGAATTTATTGGAATTGGGGTACAGTACCCCTTTAATCATTTAGAAATAATTTAGAGCGCATGCACTCGGAGCGCCGAATAACTTTATCAGACACAGAGTTAGAAATTTAGTTCAGTGCATATGTATGTTGCAGATAGGATCGGAAAGCATAATGCATGTTTGTATAGTGTAATGGAAGGTATATAATTATGTATGTATGTCAAAAGGCACAGATGGCCTTCGTGGCGGGTATGCTGTTAAAATAATCACACCCGTTGAAACTGTCATAAACAGATAGAATATTTAAGAAATAAATACACGGTGTAGAGGTGTGTATGGTCAAGTTGTACCACAAAAAAATTATTGTAGGACGACGCGTAGCGGAGTCCTACAATCAGTTTTTTGTGGTACAACTTGACCATACACACCGATACACCGTGTATTTATTTCTTTTGTAATACGACTGAAAGTTTATGGTCACAATTCGACTGAATAGTCAACGAAATACTGCGCTTTTTCGGTCTCAGGTGAGAAAACATTTCGTGGTGTAATTCGTATTGGGCGTACTCGATTTCTTTGCATAGAGTACTCTAGTAATGTCTTGTCTTGTTATGAAATTCCCCCGTTGACTTTTCGAGGCACCTCTTCTAGAAATAATCGTTGTGATTGGCTAAAAAACGATGTGTTTTCAGCGGCGCCCGTGCGTTTCATTTAAATTGTACAGGAAATACGATTGCGGTCATTTCTGTTTTGAACGTTGTTTGGGACAACATGAATATGATCATCGACTATGGACCATTTTCCTTACACAAAGCTATCAAAATGATCTAGTTTACTAAACTAATCTTATTCCCCTTCTGTACTGGTGAACAAACGCTTTCATTTTCAACTGTCTTGATTCCGAAATATCGAATATGATCGAGATTCGAATCGACGAATGCACAGCCCGGCCCCATTGATTTATTTTGTCATTTAATATACTTGTTAAGTAACTTTCTTTGGTCCTAACATATATCAATATACCATAACATCATTTGGACCATATTCATTGGCAACCAAACTGGTTTCAAGCGACAAATCGCTAGAAAATTTGCAAGATTGTCAAGATGCAAAATTCAAAGGGTTGCGGGTGTACTCCGTTGATGTCCCGTTTGCGCGGAGTTAGAAAAGACGGGAAAAGTCGCGTGCGGCGATCTGAATAAACCGATTTTTTTCGTGGTACAATTGGAAATAGTAGAATTGTGCCACACAACTGGAACGAGATAGCCATGGTAACTCGGGCCACTGGCCAATCAGGACATGGCTTTTAAGCATAGTTAGGCAGGGTCGTATTACAATAAAATATAGACATGTTTTGTTCTTATACCAATCACAAATATCGCTTAAATAGTATCTTATTGACAAGCTCGTACGCTGTGTTCTGTAAACAAAATCCAGGTTTGTAACATTTCTAACTGTTGTTAACAGAACAAAGCGTACGGACTCGACAATAACATACTATTTACGCGATGTTTATGATTGGTATAAGAGCACAATATGTCTATATTTCAATATTCTTTCTGTTTATGCCGGTTTTAACGATTATGACTATTTTAACAATACCCACAGCGAAGGCCATCAGTGCCTTTAAAATGTCAAAATACCACCGATATCATCATCATCATCATCATCATCATCATCATCAGTTCCGCTAACCCATTGCTGATCCAACTAAGCGGGAAACACCGCTTTTCGTAATTTATTTTTTTCCAACCATTAGGGTGTGTTAAGTTGGAAATTTCAAACAGCTGAAAGCTTGAGGAAAATTCCAAAAGGGGAAGTTGGAAATTCCAAGATGTAAGATGGGCACCACATCTCCAACGGAGGCTCACTAACCACGTCTTAGCATGGATATTATAGCATTAACGAACGCTCTTTATGGTTACATAATGTATAAATGGGACCCTTTTATACGATAATTGTACTTTAATCATTGACTCATTGTAACTGTAATGTATATTTCTCTGAAGCATGTATACAGTCCGTATATAAGTATATGCTATATGTATTGGCCTATATTTACACTCCCACATAATTTTAAGCAAACAATCAATGCTATATTTAAAGACGTAACATGTTGTGTCACTTTAATTGCATTCTGCCTTTGATATAAACAAGTGATCTCCATCTTAAGTGGATTATATAGCTGGTGGTTGTATAGTGTACATCATATGCGTATGGCTATAATTCCATCACCGTGGCTGTAAGATGATACTCGAGTATCACATGCATCTGGTACATGGACTAACCTAACTCGACTGATAACGAAGTCGTTTATCGCTCGATCGTACCCTCTCTCCTCGGCTCGCACCAGTCTGTGATGGCTTCAATCGGTGACGATTGGTCGAACTTGTGTTTACATTTCTTATGCCGATTCCATTGAGAAAGTTTTTTGTTTTCTTCATATATTACTGAACGTTATTGTTTGCATGGCTTACTACGGCCGCAATTTACTTTCAACCTAATAAGGACGAAAACCGAAACTGTGCTTGGATACATCGCTTTTTGTCTTGATTTGCACTGCCTGAATACTCCGTAAATTGATTTACTACGGCCGCAATTGACTTTATTCTGGATTAGAACGAAAACCGAAACTTTTGTCTTGATTTACACACAGCAAGGAAACTCTGTAAATTTAGAGCCAATTGCGTAGACAAGTACGTCTCAACCACCAGAATATCGGATCGACTGGAAAACATTCTCACAAAAACTGGAGAACCATCGAACTAAAGCGATTGTGTTCCTGCTACTAGCGGGTGTTACATACATCATCACGTGACATACATCGTCATGAAATAATGCCTTCTCTGGGACACCAATACTGCGAAGGAAGTCATAATTTAAACCTTTGCAATGGCGACTTGACACTAAACTCTAACCAGCTACCAGTAAAGACACACATAACATGAAACATTAATCAAAATGCCAGTTGACAGCGAGATTTCTGGCTATATTGATGTGAAACAACCTTCCAACATCAAGGACCGCAAACTAAAGGTTTGTATACATGTATATAGAACGACACACGTGTGTGAACTGATTATAATATACCGTTATTGCTCGAGGTTGTTGTGATGCGTATAAGTTCGAGTTTTAACTCGCGACACTTTAAAATAAAATGGAATGGTCTATTATTCACCAGACGGTGAAAAATAACAGACGACAGACAGACGAAAAGATAATACAATTACAGAAGTAGTCCTATTTATACCCCCGTAACGTAGTTGTTGTGGTATACTGGAATCAACTCGTCTATCGTCCGTCCGTCATCCGTGGACATAAATAGGTCCGGAGTTTTTCTCAGTCGTTTTTTGATAATTTTCCGTGAAACTTGGCACAGACATCAACCACCATGGGAACCTGTGCACCTGCAACTATGACGTCTGTCCCACTTTTTTGTGGAGTTATTACCCTTTTTCGACTTAGAACATTTTCGCAACATGCATAATTTTGCCCGAGCTTTTATTACTACATTTTTCTGTCAATATATTTTGGATTAGGGATAGGGGTTAGGGTTGTGCGCCTGCAATTTGAATCTGTTTTTTTAATTATTTTAACTAAATGTTTGCTGACATGTGAAACATCTTAGTGTTTTTAAAACACGGGGGTATCATTAGTCCCATTGGGACAGTCACACCTTTAGTTATTGGGACAGTCACACCTTTAGTTATTGGGACAGTCACACCTCTAGTTATTGGGACAGTCACACCTCTAGTTATTGGGACAGTCACACCTCTAGTTATTGGGACAGTCACACCTCTAGTTATTGGGACAGTCACACCTCTAGTTATTGGGACAGTCACACCTCTAGTTATTGGGACAGTCACACCTCAAGTTATTGGGACAGTCACTCCTCTAGTTATTGGGACAGTCACACCTCTAGTTATTGGGACAGTCACACCTCTAGTTATTGGGACAGTCACACCTCTAGTTATTGCGACAGTCACACCTCTAGTTATTGGGACAGTCACACCTCTAGTTATTGGGACAGTCACACTTCTAGTTATTGGGACAGTCACACCTCTAGTTATTGGGACAGTCACACCTCTAGTTATTGCGACAGTCACACCTCTAGTTATTGGGACAGTCACACTTCTAGTTATTGGGACAGTCACACCTCTAGTTATTGGGACAGTCACACCTCTAGTTATTGGGACAGTCACACCTCTAGTTATTGGAGGGAAATGTTCATAAAAAAGTTCAACAATCATGGTCGTTTGTTGAATTGATATTTTCTGAATATTTCCTGTAAGGGGACTACTGGTGAATGAATATTCTGTTAAGAACTGGTTACTTGACACACACTTTGTGTCATGCATCACTGCGTTTGCTTCGTGATCAGTGCATTCGATTGAAGGATTGTCCGTCCGAGCTTTCGATGGCTCCAAGATTAAAACATCCGAAGGTTCATTGTTCGACGTTCACGATTTCGAAAAGTCGTGCACCGGAGACACACGAGTAACGAACACTGCACTTTTGCATCTAGATCACGCCATGAATCTCTACTCTGGTTAACGCCCGTAGAGATCATATTCCACCAGTACAAAACCTTGAAACTTTTTGAAGTTTTGACAGGGGACCTTATAAAATCGAAAAAATAACACAGGGAATATATTTCTTTGTTATCTGTTTCTTAATAATGTACACTTCACTGTAGGTGAAGATCCCAACTCAAAATTTCATGATTTAAGTGACTTTGTGAGCGATATTGCTCTGCATTTCTTACAATTATGGAAGTTATCAAGGTTAATTAATTTAATTTTTATTGTGATATCGACTCACATAAGTCACAGAAAAGCATGCAATTTCGAGATGGGACCTTCACCTATAGTGAAGTACACTATTAAGGAACATATACTAATTAAGAAATATGTTCCCTGTGTTATTTTTTCGACTTTATATATGGTTCCCTGTCAAAACTTCAAATAGTTCCAATGTTTTGTACTGGTTGAATATGATCTCTACGGGCGTTAGTCAAGAGTAGAGATTCATGGCATGGTCTATTTTGCATCATTCCCGTTTCAAACGTAGAAGGGTAACGCTTATATATGGGAATATTATTATGGCGCCGAATAGCTAGACCAAGTCTTCTCGGTCCACAACAGCATACTTACGTCAATAATCGTGGGCGTCTTTGGAATATGTCAAATGGACACCTTGCGTACAGGAACATAGCTGGCAGAGTTTCCCCAAGCATGATGATATCAAGCATGCTTATACCTGAGGTCCATTGAATGTCATAGCAAAGAGATTTATAATTAAACAAAGACTTGTTTTCCAGAGAATTTCGATTTTGTCTCGCTATTAGAAAATGTATGTAAACAGTTATATAGTAAACGCTCGTATCATCACTTTACATTTTTCTATCACGGTGAATGATATAATATTGAACACAGATTAATCGCGTACATGTCATATGATTAATCACGTGCATTCAGGAGTTCACGTGAATGCCCGAGCTCTACTTGTAAATGTAATACGTCTGTTCAATGGAAGTATGTTATAGAAGAGTGACGGGACGGGACTCGGTCCAAAAGAGCACCAAACCAACCGATATCTCAAGCTGTTGTGGACAGATCAAGCCTGAGTTTAGTGTGCCTGTCATTTGCATAATGAGGTCCCCAAAGGTTGAATTGAATGACGCTATCCAGCATAGCGGGCTAGCATAACTATTCTGGGGACCCCATTCTGCTTAGGCCTCATCTTCTCTGGAATGTTTTTTTATTATCAAATTTCTATATAAACATCTGCACATAGATTCTATTTCTTTTTTAGTTTAGTTTCTCTATATCCCCAAATTGCTAGACGACACATTGCATAATCTAGGTTCCCAATTGGTGCTCATCACAATATTCAACATTTGGGAACTTCAATCTGAGTCTATGTCTCCCATAGTAGATGGGGCCATGCAGAATGGGGTTCCAATAGGGTAAATTTAGTGATGCTAGCCCGCTCTGGGGACCTCATTCTGCAAATGACAGGCACACTAAACTCAGACTTGGGTCCTAATTATAATGGCTAGGCCTATGCGCCGAATTGTCGGTTGTCTCGCTCTGACTAGGATGCATGCACTATAGGTTATACACATAGGATTTCCATTACACATTAGGCTGCACAGGATCTCCCAAAATGCGCACGAAGTTACCCAGATCATTTTTTTCATAATTTTTTTCTTACATTCTTTATCAAATTTTATCGTTTTTTCTTACATTATTCAACAATTTTTATCATTTGTTTTCATTTATTCTTACATTTTTTAACAATTATAAAAACTAATATAAAATTTGTTAGGCCAATGCATTATCTTATATATGCGAGGCGACATTGTCGACTCGCATATATAAGAGAATGCATTGGCACAGGGTTTTCGCAAAAGTGAAGTTACCTATAGATCATGCCATGAAACTCTGCTCTAGCTATGCCCGTAGAGATCATATTCTACCTGTACAAACCCTTTTTGATGTTGTGACAGGGAAGTTTATAACATTGAGAAAAAAACAGAGCAGGTATTACATCTATTAGTTACTGTCTGTTCTTTAATAATGTGCTGCATTGCAGATAAAGGTCCCAACTCGAAATTGCAAGATTTAGGTGACTGTCGGCGATTTTGCTTTGAGTCGCTTACAATTATTGAATTTCTCCCGGGTAACTAATTCAATATTTATCAGCTCACAAAAGTCACAAAAAGCTGGGTCCACCCTTACTGTGAAGTAGATTATTGAGGAACAAGTATTAACAAAGAAATATATTCCCTGTGTCTTGTTTGTTCAATGTTCAATAAAGTTCTATGTCAGAACAACAACACGTTCCCATGATTTGTTCTGGTGGAATATGATCTCTACGGGCTAAAATGGAGATTAATGACACGATCTAGAAGTTACCCGTATCTTTTTTTAACATCTTGAATTCGCCACAAACGTTAATATAGATGCCACGTCCGATCTGACACCATAAAAACCACAACCTATACGTATTCGAAACCATACCATAGTTAGATCGGACCCATGAGCCCATTAATATGATAATTTGGTCGCCAGATATCGACTTTCAAAAAAAGAAGTGTTAGTACGTTGTGAAATGTTGTCAATCTAGCAAACATTCCAACAATCGCCTGTAATAAATTGCGTCCACGCGATTGTCACCGAAAAGCGGTATCTGATCTAGTGCGTTCTCTATTATTATTGTTTTAATATGCCGGGTTTTTTTTATATCTGGCATTTTCGGGTACCCACCAGCCCAAAAACTGCAAACAAAATATTTTTTAACTCCAAATTTTGTTTACACCCCCACCCCCAAGTTTAACTAATTTTGGTCTAAAACCGCATAAAATCCTACTGATATCACTCATATGACTGGGAAATGATATCCTTAAGTTCAAATGACAGTTTAACATGTTTCACAGGTATTAGGCACAATTTTTTTTTTATTTAATAAAAAATCTCGGAAAGGTATCTCTCTCATTTTTGATAGAGGTAAGCATTTTTCTCTACAAAGGGAACATTTTATTTATTATTGATCTGTAATTGCAGCACTATGTGACCAAATAATGATAGTTTTCAAAAAAGTTTGGTTCGCCGTCGTATTTGAGATTAGTGAACATAGAAAAACATTTAAAGTTGATAAATCAAATTTATTTGGTTGGTACCCGAAACGTCCGTCCAATGAAAAATCAAACCCCTAAATCACCGAAATCTATACTCTAATCATCAAACTAAATAGCCCTATTGTCAAACAGACTTTGTTTCACGAAGGACAGCTAATTTGGGTGTGGTACTCAACATACATGGAGTTTAATAACGATTTTTGTCTTTTTTTCTCGTCAGTTTTACAGATTACTTTTCGCGGGAGGCCATTTTGAAAGTGCGAAACAAACTCGAGAAACGCTGCAGTAAATGACTCCAAAATAAAATAATTATACATCGATGAAAAAAAATGGTTTATCTAATTCCTTATCTAGTGGGTATTATATATCCACCGCATGATTTTTGTCATTAAGAATGCCGGATATCAATTAAAATAGAGATATTAAAACTAATTTAATAAAGTTCAAGTTGGTTTCGCTTTCAGTTTTGCAAAATGGCCTCCCGCGAAAAGAAATCTGTAAAACTGACGTTTTTAAACTCGATGTATGTTGAGTACCACCCCCAAATTAGCTGTACTTCATGAAACAACGGCTGTTTGACAATAGGGCTATTTAGTTTGATGATAATAGTATAGATTTCGGTAATTTAGGGGTTGGATTATTTGATTTTTTGATTTTTCATTGGACGGACGTTTCGGTACCAAAAAATAAATTTCATTGACAACTTCGAATAATTTTCTATGATCACTTGTTTAAAGTACGACTGAAAGCTAAACTTTAACAAAAAATATGATTACTTGGGCACATAATGATAGAATACCAGATCAATTTGATAAAAAAAATTGCTTTTGTGAGGATGATTTTTTACCTCCTATTTGCACTATCAGCCTTGATACTTACCTTTATATATTTAAAAAAAATTGTTTGTTTGGCCAAATACCTGTGGTTTTAATAGAACAAATGGTTAATAAAGGTAAATATGAAGATTTAAAAACAAATACTGACTAATAGCCATTTGTCTACCACATGTACATGCAATGTAGTGTCTATGTCAGTGTGTGATGAGAGTATTCTATAGGTCTTCCTGGGTGGTCAAATTCCATACTGCTAAATGGAAATTATAATGTATTGATTCTGTGGACAAATACAGTAATACACCAGAACCTGATAGGTGCACATAAAACACTATTATAAGGTGTATGCATCCAATCTTACAAAAACAAATTATACATATCCAGTCAGGGGGGGGGGGGGGGTCGGAAAAAAATTTCAGGCACGTATGGCATTTTTTCCCTTTCGATCATTTTTTTTACCCACCCACCCCCACCGCCAAATTTTTTTCCGTTTTTGACAGTTTTTTCCGACCATTTTTTGACACCCACCCCCCCTTTTAACACTAAAACAGAGATTTGCGGGGGGAAATTCACTGTAAACAGCTGTATATGAATTTCTGTGCATACTATTTATCATGGATGTTAACATGGACATGTAAATAGGAATGAGTCATTTTGAGGTCATTCGGCCAAAAAAACATGGCTGCCAGCGGCCATCTTGGATTTCAAAATTTGCAACAAAATACAACACGATAACTGCCTGCAGTCAGTTTACAGTTAGAATTACATTATTTCTCTCATTCAAAGTGGTTTTGAAGCCCAACTCATTGCCAAAACACTAAAAAACAAGCAGGATTTTTTTTTTTTAGTTGCGGAAAAAATTGCTTGTTGGTGGCTTTGACCACCCACCCACCCCGGCATACGTGCCGGAAAAAAAAAATTCACCCCCCCTGATCCAGTGAGATATCATTTCCCCTGCCAGCTATTACATGAACCGACCATGTGTTTTGGCTATTTGACTGTGATTCATTTCAAGCTGATAACGTATCAAGACAGTGAACTCAATCTTGACCTTTGAGTCTCTGTTGACATTTTGTAGACATATCCATGACATATCAGTAATGTGTTGTTAAGCTTCAATTCAACTAGATTTGCCATATTTTAGATAATAAATACATATCTAGAGAGGATATTTACCAGACTGTAAATTCCACAGTAGTGAGATCATCTGAGTTGATAAACATGCAAATAATTCATTGATTAGCTTGATGCACTGACGACAGCTATTTTCTAGCCATTGATAGTCAAATTAATGTTTGAGACACCTGCTCACTATTATTCCATTCACACAATGATCCAGGCTTAAAGGTCTTAGTTACATGAGGACAAGTTTATTTATTTCAGTTTTACATTTCTTAGAGCTTCTTTCGAAGTGTGTCGGGAAGGAATTTTTCACCTCACCGTCCCATATGCAACATAATCGCGAAATGTCACCTCCACTGAGACCCATACAAGTTCACAGTAACATAGATAAGGTCCCAGTAACATAGATAAGGTCCCTGTAACATAGATAAGGTCCCTGTAACATAGATAAGGTGTTTTTACAGTTATCATATGTTTTAAACTGGTACAAATGTCAAATATGGGCACAAAAGGTCTTTATAGTTAAAAAAACAAATAGCAAGAGGTTGTAAAAAATTGCGTTTTGTGTACTCTCGTGAAACCCACCCACCCGGCGTTTTGTGTGCTCTCGTGAAACCCACCCACCCGGCATACCATCCTGCAAATTTTGTATTACTCCCGGGTAACTCCCCTTCTGTAATGAATGGTTCTGTGGATTTTGACGATGCCTGTGTCATACAAATAATGGTGATTGCAAGTATGTTCCTTTTGTATTTGTCTTGTAAGCTGAACATTACATGCGGCATGAGCAAGCCTTGAAATAGTGTGCCTGTCATTTGCAGAATGAGGTCCCCAGAGGGTGAATTTAGTGATGCTACCCCGCATAGCGGGCTAGCATCACCAAATTCACCCTCTGGGGACCTCATTCTGCTTACATCTTAGCAAGCCTTGAAATAGTGTTCCTGTCATTTGCAGAATGAGGTTCCCAGAGGGTGAATTTGGTGATGCTAGCCCGATATGCGGGGTAGCATCACTAAATTCACCCTCTGTGACCTCATTTTGCAAATGACAGACACACTATTCCAAGGCTTGGGCATGAGATGTCAAATCGGGCCGGGCATCTTTAAATAATCACCTCTAATAAAGAGCATGAATAATTTTGCTCTTTTGTTATTTGACAGCGACACCTTTTAACCCTTTCACGGCGGGAGCTGAGCTGGTGCAGCATTAAATATCCTGTGCTAGTGCCTTCTCTTATAAATACGAGTCTGTCGTAGGGATCTCTCGAGCCTCGCATATATAAGAGAATGCATTGTCTTACAAGATTAATGTAAATAATGTTAGGTCAAAGTGTCCTATAATAAATGCGAGGCTGCCTGTATGGGAGGTTCGCATATATAAGAGAATGCATTGGCACTGTGTTTTCTCAAAATTTCAGGAAGCTCTAGAAATAATTTTGCTCGTTCGTTATTTGACAACGACACATTTTAACCCTTGCATGGCGGGAGATGTGCTGGTGCAGCATTAAAATTCGTGTGCATATACATGCTAGTTTCCCATAGCGAGCCTCGCATATATAAGATAATGCATTGGTTTACAAGATCAAGGCAAATATTGTTAGGCTAATGTATTCTCTTATATATACACACATAACCGTACTGTAAACATTGGTGTTTATTTTCATCTTAATATTTGTATCAGTGTTAGCTAGGTATGTATGCCGCTGGTTGTTTTTAGTGTTTTTTTAATTGGAAATTCTGCTTAACTTGATATCAAAGTATCAAATAACATATTATCCCATCTTCGAATGCATTTTACGATTAACCCTTTACCCAACAAACCGGCCAAAACCGGCCAAATAAAGCTTCAACAGCCTAAAATATCTTCGGTCTGTCTCAATAGAACCATACAAATATGGATATCATTGGAACCGGCTCATTGACCACATTGTGATGGTTATAGTTATGCCCTGTGCCAATGCATTATCTTATATATGCGAGTCGACCATAGGTCGCCTCGCATATATAAGAGAATGCATTGGCCTAAAAAAAAACTTTTTTAAACACTTTTTACAATTTTTTCTTACATTCTTTAACAATTTTATAATTTTTAATGTGTTAAGCCAATGCATTCTCTTATGTATGCGAGGCGACCTATGGTCGACTCGCATATATAAGAGAATGCATTGGCACAGGGCCGATCTGTTGGGTAAAGGGTTAAGACCCCCGGCGTGCTGGGAAGTTTCCTCTCAGCATTCATCAGTAGGCTGATAAGAATAAAACAGCTAAGGTCCAGAATTTGACCTGACTCGATTGTCCATGCATGTATCGTCTTTTTTATAACGTTAATACAATGCACGTATCTAAACATGGAGAGTAGATTTGTTTTGATAACGATATATTTAGAGGCCCGTTCGATAAAACAATTCATTATAAACCTGAATAATTTAATCACATGCTGTCAAACAACAGAATACTATAAAACCATTGGTTGTCACACATTTAGCCATTAACCCTTTACCCAACAAACCGGCCAAAACCGGCCAAATAAAGCTTCAACAGCCTAAAATATCTTCGGTCTGTCTCAATAGAACCATACAAATATGGATATCATTGGAACCGGCTCCTTGACCACATTGTGATAGTTACAGTTATGCCCTGTGCCAATGCATTCTCTTATATATGCGAGTCGACCATAGGTCGCCTCGCATATATAAGAGAATGCATTGGCTTAAAAACAATTTTATAATTTTTAATGTGTTAAGCCGATGCATTCTCTTATATATGCGAGGCGACCTATGGTCGACTCGCATATATAAGAGAATGCATTGGCACAGGGCCGTTATGTTGGGTAAAGGGTTAAAGTTATTTCTCGATAACCTAACGTTCGTGATTGCAACTTCTGCTGTAGAAATGGCAGCATTCATAGCAGCATCGTGTCATGTGACCACTCCTATATCGCGTGCCTAAACTGTACATGACAACTATTCGATACTTTCTGCGATAAAAACGGGCATTCCGGTGTTGCGTCAAAATTCATTCAGACTGCCCTGCCATTAACCCTTTACCCAACAGAACGGCCCTGTGCCAATGCATTCTCTTATATATGCGAGTCGACCATAGGTCGCCTCGCATATATAAGAGAATGCATTGGCTTAACACATTAAAAATTATAAAATTGTTAAAGAATGTAAGAAAAAATGTTAAAAGGTGTTAAAAAAAGATTTTTTTTAGGCCAATGCATTCTCTTATATATGCGAGGCGACCTATGGTCGACTCGCATATATAAGAGAATGCATTGGCACAGGGCATAACTGTAACTATCACAATGTGGTCAAGGAGCCGGTTCCAATGATATCCATATTTGTATGGTTCTATTGAGACAGACCGAAGATATTTTAGGCTGTTGAAGCTTTATTTGGCCGGTTTGTTGGGTAAAGGGTTAACGTTACTGTTAATTAGCCATCAATACTTCACTACATAAGTACTTCAGTGCATACATACCTAGGACAATCAACAAGACTCGATCCAACATGTAGTTCAACGAAATGAAGTGTCAGAAACTAATAACTCGTGTCACAGTACAGGCGAAGCATTTCCGGAACACCTTCTGCCACAATGGAGCGACCAGTTGACAAGCGAGTGCACATTCACCAGTCAATCAAAAGCGATAACTAAATTACGTCACTTGATCAATCGATAAATGGATGTTTTATTGACAGCATGATTGTCCATTTAAACTTTGGATGCGTCTTTTTCTTTGGAAATAATCTCAAAGTGTTAAAGGGGTACTGTACACAGGAATAGACATTTTTTTTATTTACTCCCATTGAAATAACTTTCAAGTTAGATTGTGTTCGTGTTATATGAGTTTCGTATACACCTAATTTAGCGAAGAAAATATTGATCTTGGAAACAAAAATATTACGATTTCAAATTACGCGCCATGTTTTTGACCTTCACCGGAGAAGACTCAGGTCGCAGGAAGAACCGGAAGTTCATTGTTCACAGCTTCAATTGATGTATCCAATCTCTTCCATCGAACAATCTCACTCCCTATAAAAATAATTGACGCTTTATCACTCTTGTTTCTTTCTCCTTTTTTTCCGAATCGGTTATAGCGGGCCTTCCTTTTGCAGGTAACATGTTATGTTTTCCACTCAATAATGTTCGCGAACGACCTTCGATAAAAGACACTAGACAGATACGATTTCAAGAACGGTAACTCATACTGGCATAATTCGCCATTTTATGACTCCAGCCATAAATGATTTTATATTAAATAATTCAATTTTACTTTTGTGATAGCCTGTTAACCGGAACGTTTTCAGTAGACATTGTCGACTCAAATTAGTTATTTTAAAATATAATATTGATATTAGATCACTATGGTCACCGGAAATTTATTGAAATTGGGGTACAGTACCCCTTTAAGCTTCTATTTATGGTAGTTATCCTGTGATATGACGGATTTAATTATACGAAGTAACGGACACGGACTGTCGACAGATGGCGGTGGAGATGTCTCACCCCCAAATGTGGCCAAAATGTTAGAAGCTGGAAATTCCATGAGCGAAACAACGTAAATTAGAAGCTTAAAAAATTGGCTAAATTATTATCATTCGTACGCCCCTACTACTAAACTTCTATGGTATTATGATACCCTGTGTGTCTTGTTCAGGAACAATGATGTTAAAGCAAATATGTTGGGCCCTAATGTATACCTACTGGGTCAAAGTTCAGCCTTACTCAGTTTCCATTTTGTTTCGATTATGATGGGGTGGGGACGATAATCCCATATTAGTGATGCCGTTGTGGTTGGATGTTACAGTGATGTGAAACACTCCGGTAGGGTGATCAAATAGAAATGGAGAATAATCTTGCTCAAAGTAGTTATTTTTACAATTATCATATCCAAATTGACAACACACATCGTCAGTCTTATATTTTAATTAAATTCATTGACTCTTGGTGGCGAATCGTTTTTGTTAGTTTATCACCAATAGTTACGTCCCGAATCGAGAAGTAAATATTTCCAATTGAGCGTACATGTAGTTCGGACGATGTTTTCCATGGAGTGGTACGGTCGATTTGCTTGAAATTTTCGGCGATGTTAGTAGAATGCTACATTCCTCCAGTTGTCATAGCTCCGATATAATAATAATATTAACTGATCAGTTTCACGCACCCGAACAATGTCATAATAATAATGATAATGATTTTTGTCATTTTGTAGGTATTTGAATACTCGACCAACTATTATCTAAACAAATATGATATATTCATCGCCGCTTCCGTTGCACGACCTTTTGTCCTCTGGTGACGCCATAAATGAAAACATCCAATCACATCAATCTAAAAGTTGGGTTCAGCGCCAACCCTGTGAATAATACTGTTTCCTGGCGTACTCACCAGGAGTCGTACAGAACCAAGTGCCACATACATGTACAGTCATATACACCCATCTAACTAAGTGACAAAATGTAACAATAAAAATATTAAAGAGGCATAATCAGAATTACTATTTCCTTGGCTTCTTGGGTAAAACACATTTAATTCGAGTCGAGAACCCATCCATCAAAGCTCAGAGTGATCAGACATCGATTTTTTAAATCTATTATTTTTCACCACCAATAATTTTTAGCGGCCCAGTAAAAGTCGACAAGAAGACTGTATTGGACCAAATTGCGGATGAAGATGGATAACTCTAAAATCAAGTGGTTTTTCTGTGTAAGATATTTGACAAACCGGCACAATTTCGTTGAACAAAATGTTGATAAATAACAGGTTTTGGGCAATTTTATACTATAGTTGACTGTGGTTACCATTATTTTTGGGCAATTAATCGATTCTGATAACAGAAGCGGCATTTAAAAAAAATGCTGTTGTTGTTGTTGTTGCTGGAATCTGATGATATAGGGACCATCGAATCGGATTGAGTACCTTTAAATGAAAGGGTTTATTTTGTGACAGGCATGGAAGAGACGTTGGGTCGAGATCCACGTAATGTCGAATTTGACGTCAGGAGAGTATGCTGCCAAGCTAGACATATATCCCAACGAGGAGAGTGCGAACATGGGCGCAATGAAAACCACGTTTCTGCTCGAGGCCGTGACGTCAGTGAAGCTACGCAAGTCCAAGACGCACAAATTTGCATTTGAAATCTCCGAACAAGCGCCCGTTATTGAGCTCTGTGGACAATCGGAGAGCGATTCTCATATGTGGATGCATAAACTCAGACAGATTTTCTGGCCAAACACAAACGGTCATACCGAAGGTAGGTAGTAAAACTCAACTCCCATATCGGGACCCATCGGTGGTTTCCCCAGCAAGATTGATCGCTCACCAACCCGTTATTATTCGTCCAGTACCGACCCCAAACTCAGTGGCAAAACGACGGTGATTCTTCGGAAAGAGGATATTATACATATATGAATTACAGCCCCCAAATTAGCTGGTTCTATATATGAAATGACAGCCCTCAATTAGCTGGTACTATATATGAAATGACAGCCCTCAATTAGCTGGTACTATATATGAAATGACAGCCCTCAATTAGCTGGTTCTATATATGAAATGACAGCCCTCAATTAGCTGGTACTATATATGAAATGACAGCCCTCAATTAGCTGGTACTATATATAACATTACAGCCCTCTATATATGAAATTACAGCCCTCTATATATAAAATTACAGCCCTCAATTAGCTGGTACTATATATAAAATTACAGCCCTCAATTAGCTGGTACTATATATAAAATTACAGCCCTCAATTAGCTGGTACTATATATAAAATTACAGCCCTCAATTAGCTGGTACAATATATAAAATTACAGCCCTCAATTAGCTGGTACTATATAATAAATTACAGCTCTCAATTAGCTGGTACTATATATAAAATTACAGCTCTCAATTAGCTGGTACTATATATAAAATTACAGCCCTCAATTAGCTGGTACTATATATAAAATTACAGCCCCCAATTAGCTGGGACTATATAATAAATTACAGCCCTTAATTAGCTGGTACTATATATGAAATTACAGCCCCCAATTAGCTGGTACTATATATAAAATTACAGCCCCCAATTAGCTGGTACTATATATAAAATTACAGCCCCCAATTAGCTGGGACTATACAATAAATTACAGCCCTCAATTAGCTGGTACTATATATAGAATTACAGCCCTCAATTAGCTGGTACTATATATAGAATTACAGCCCTCAATTAGCTGGTACTATATAATAAATTACAGCCATCAATTAGCTGGTACTATATAATAATTTACAGCCCTCAATTAGCTGGTACTATATAATAAATTACAGCCCTCAATTAGCTGGTACTATATAATAAATTACAGCCCTCAATTAGCTAGTACTATATATAAAATTACAGCCCTCAATTAGCTAGTACTATATATAAAATTACAGCCCTCAATTAGCTAGTACTATATAATAATTTACAGCCCTCCATTAGCTAGTACTATATATAAAATTACAGCCCTCAATTAGCTGGTACTATATATAAAATTACAGCCCTCAATTAGCTGGTACTATATATGAAATGACAGCCCTCAATTAGCTGGTACTATATATGAAATGACAGCCCTCAATTAGCTGGTTCTATATATGAAATGACAGCCCTCAATTAGCTGGTACTATATATGAAATGACAGCCCTCAATTAGCTGGTACTATATATGAAATGACAGCCCTCAATTAGCTGGTTCTATATATGAAATGACAGCCCTCAATTAGCTGGTACTATATATGAAATGACAGCCCTCAATTAGCTGGTACTATATATAACATTACAGCCCTCTATATATGAAATTACAGCCCTCTATATATAAAATTACAGCCCTCAATTAGCTGGTACTATATATAAAATTACAGCCCTCAATTAGCTGGTACTATATATAAAATTACAGCCCTCAATTAGCTGGTACTATATATAAAATTACAGCCCTCAATTAGCTGGTACAATATATAAAATTACAGCCCTCAATTAGCTGGTACTATATAATAAATTACAGCTCTCAATTAGCTGGTACTATATATAAAATTACAGCTCTCAATTAGCTGGTACTATATATAAAATTACAGCCCTCAATTAGCTGGTACTATATATAAAATTACAGCCCCCAATTAGCTGGGACTATATAATAAATTACAGCCCTTAATTAGCTGGTACTATATATGAAATTACAGCCCCCAATTAGCTGGTACTATATATAAAATTACAGCCCCCAATTAGCTGGTACTATATATAAAATTACAGCCCCCAATTAGCTGGGACTATACAATAAATTACAGCCCTCAATTAGCTGGTACTATATATAGAATTACAGCCCTCAATTAGCTGGTACTATATATAGAATTACAGCCCTCAATTAGCTGGTACTATATAATAAATTACAGCCATCAATTAGCTGGTACTATATAATAATTTACAGCCCTCAATTAGCTGGTACTATATAATAAATTACAGCCCTCAATTAGCTGGTACTATATAATAAATTACAGCCCTCAATTAGCTAGTACTATATATAAAATTACAGCCCTCAATTAGCTAGTACTATATATAAAATTACAGCCCTCAATTAGCTAGTACTATATAATAATTTACAGCCCTCCATTAGCTAGTACTATATATAAAATTACAGCCCTCAATTAGCTGGTACTATATATAAAATTACAGCCCTCAATTAGCTGGTACTATATATAAAATTACAGCCCTCAATTAGCTGGTACTATATACAAAATTACAGCCCTCAATTAGCTGGTACTATATATAAAATTACAGCCCTCAATTAGCTGGTACTATATATAAAATTACAGCCCTCAATTAGCTAGTACTATATAATAAATTACAGCCCTCAATTAGCTGGTACTATATAATAAATTACAGCCATCAATTAGCTAGTACTATATAATAAATTACAGCCCTCAATTAGCTAGTACTATATAATAAATTACAGCCCTCAATTAGCTGGTACTATATAATAAATTACAGCCCTCAATTAGCTAGTACTATATATAAAATTACAGCCCTCAATTAGCTGGTACTATATAATAAATTACAGCCCTCAATTAGCTGGTACTATATATAAAATTACAGCCCTCAATTAGCTGGTACTATATAATAAATTACAGCCCTCAATTAGCTAGTACTATATATAAAATTACAGCCCTCAATTAGCTGGTACTATATACAAAATTACAGCCCTCAATTAGCTGGTACTATATATAAAATTACAGCCCTCAATTAGCTGGTACTATATATAAAATTACAGCCCTCAATTAGCTAGTACTATATAATAAATTACAGCCCTCAATTAGCTGGTACTATATATAAAATTACAGCCCTCAATTAGCTGGTACTATATATAAAATTACAGCCCTCAATTAGCTGGTACTATATATAAAATTACAGCCCTCAATTAGCTGGTACAATATATAAAATTACAGCCCTCAATTAGCTGGTACTATATAATAAATTACAGCCCTCAATTAGCTAGTACTATATAATAAATTACAGCCCTCAATTAGCTAGTACTATATAATAAATTACAGCCCTCAATTAGCTGGTACTATATAATAAATTACAGCCCTCAATTAGCTAGTACTATATATAAAATTACAGCCCTCAATTAGCTGGTACTATATAATAAATTACAGCCCTCAATTAGCTGGTACTATATATAAAATTACAGCCCTCAATTAGCTGGTACTATATAATAAATTACAGCCCTCAATTAGCTGGTACTATATATAAAATTACAGCCCTCAATTATCTGGTACTATATAATAATTTACAGCCCTCAATTAGCTGGTACTATATAATAAATTACAGCCATCAATTAGCTGGTACTATATAATAAATTACAGCCCTCAATTAGCTAGTACTATATATAAAATTACAGCCCTCAATTAGCTAGTACTATATAATAATTTACAGACCTCAATTAGCTAGTACTATATATAAAATTACAGCCCTCAATTAGCTGGAACTATATATAAAATTACAGCCCTCAATTAGCTGGTACTATATATAAAATTACAGCCCTCAATTAGCTGGTACTATATACAAAATTACAGCCCTCAATTAGCTGGTACTATATATAAAATTACAGCCCTCAATTAGCTGGTACTATATATATTACAGCCCTCAATTAGCTGGTACTATATATAAAATTACAGCCCTCAATTAGCTGGTACTATATAATAAATTACAGCCCTCAATTAGCTGGTACTATATATAAAATTACAGCCCTCAATTAGCTGGTACTATATATAAAATTACAGCCCTCAATTAGCTGGTACTAAATATGAAATTACAGCCCTCAATTAGCTGGTACTATATATAAAATTACAGCCCTCAATTAGCTGGTACTATATATAAAATTACAGCCCTCAATTAGCTGGTACTAAATAATAAATTACAGCCCTCAATTAGCTGGTACTAAATAATAAATTACAGCCCTCAATTAGCTGGTACTATATATAAAATTACAGCCCTCAATTAGCTGGTACTATATATAAAATTACAGCCCTCAATTAGCTGGTACTAAATAATAAATTACAGCCCTCGATTAGCTGGTACTATATAATAAATTACAGCCCTCAATTAGCTGGTACTATATATAAAATTACAGCCCTCAATTAGCTGGTACTATATAATAAATTACAGCCCTCAATTAGCTGGTACTATATAATAAATTACAGCCCTCAATTAGCTGGTACTATATCATAAATTACAGCCCTCAATCAGCTGGTACTAAAGATGAACATTCCATTATAGCCACTTGATTGTAGTTCTGATAAGATGTTTTATTCACGTTTGCACAATTGTTAAACTACAACAAAGCATCACCAGGATTGGCTGTATTCTATCACCCGTCTGACCTAATTATCATGTTCGGGTAAATATACTACAATCGAATACATTGCTGATATATTTATGCATTGTTGTCACTCTTGGTAACGGTGACATCTAGCAACTCTTGGTAATAGGACCGACAGTTTCTCTGGCATCTAAAATCTCGAAACGTATCCCAAGAAACTGGTAGATCGAACTGTTCGAAGAGGGCAGTCATCTAGGCTAAATTTTCACGAATTTAATATTAAAGGTACTCAATCCGATCAGACGCTCCTAATTTACTATTTCTTTGGTTTCGGGGGTAAAACATATTTGATTCGAGTCGAGGAACCCACCCATCAAAGTTCAGAGTGATTAGATATCGATGTTTGAAGTTTGCGATTTATATTGTTTGTGGGACAGTTCTTGTCGGTCAAACGGACGGTCTTGCAGATAAAGATGGATAACTCTAAAATCAAGTGGTTATTATTACCACTTGATTTTAGAGTTATCCATCTTTATCTATAAGACCGCCCGTTTGACCGACAAGTTCTGTCCTACAAACAAAAGAAATCGAAAACTTCAAACATCGATATTTAATCAATCTGAGGTTTGATGGGTAGGGTGGGTTCCTCGACTAGAATCAAATATTTTTTACCCCCGAAGCCAAAGAAATAGTGATTTAGGAGCGTCTGATCGGATTGAGTACCTTTAAGAATCCTGACCCTCGAATATCTAGCTAATTAACATGTGCACCCACGATGTGCGTTTACTGTCTTGTGTGTTTATATTAACTATGTCAGCCACCAAACAACAACACCTCTTTATTTCGAACAAAAAGGTCAGTCCGAAGAGTGTTCGGTTTGGAGAGGTTTTTCTGTTCTGTGCAAATTTTATTTCGCAGAAATTGACGATACGAATCCATTTGTGAGTAAATAGTGTCGTTCAAACATCTTATCACTCGCAGTATGTTATGTTTGTTGTGGTTAGTTTGTACTTAAATTCACCGAATAATTTTGTTATAGTGCCTTGATATACGGTTTTAATAACAATTTATGCCATAAAATATGATTAAAATACTATAATTCATCACCATTTGAAATGACTGTGTCTCAGAAGGGGCCCATAGATTAATATAAAATAGCTGTAATCATAAAATCATTTCACCCGTTATGGCTCCCAGAATGCAACAGAATTCAAACTATAGTTTCATTTTCATTGGAAGGGGAATAACTGTATATATATAAATATATAGAGTTATTCCCCTTCCATTGAACGTGATAGACGTTGTGCAGAAACTTGAGCTTAGAACTGACATCGATTTCTCAACAAAAACAACTTGTTCACAGTTTATTACATCGAATAAGTTGAAAATACAATGTTTTAGAGCTTCCTCTTTCAAATGGTATATAATATGGCATATCTTTTATATAATGTGATCTGGGGGTCCGAAAATTAAGTGGGCCTTTAATTGTTGTGTTATCAGGTAATCTGTTGTATGCTCAATGATTACACGCAAATCTCACGTGTCCATGGTTGGCTTCTTGAATCCGTTATCGAAACTACGGATACGGCAAAACAACAACTGATATAAAGAACACACATCCTAATGACGTTGTACCATGTTCTTAATTCTTATCTGACGCAGTTCAAAGGTGTCAACTGTCTACTATTGACAATACCAGCTTAAATAAATAGTAATAAGTCATGGTGATTCTAACAGTATATATGCAGAACGTTTCGTGTGTCATATTAGAGACCTTTCGCGGATCACGGATACGATTACGGATATGGAAATATCCTGCCAGTATACGGCCAAAATTCGATCTTTACGCACGGGGGTTCTTATGTGAGACGAAATATACCCCTCGCAGTTTAATTATATGCAGATGTGTCAAGAATGTGCCATCGGTCCTGTCCCCGGTCCTGCTTGGGGACGCTCTACCATTATCCGTGTTTGTGTATTACGCACGGATAAGAACATGGGATCAGAAAAAGACACTCATATTATAACATTTTCCATAAAATAGATGTGTAACTGAATATAGTCGGGCACATGCCGTCTCACCAATTAGTATCGCAGGTAAATTGTGATGGTGTCAATTTTGCTAGGACAATATATCCTATCCGTAATCGTAATAGTGATTTTTGCGAAAGGTCTCTATTATATGCGCCCGTGCAGATATTAAGGGTCAGACGCACGTTTTGTCAAAGGTTCCTGGTATTTCAAAATGGATTCATGTCATGCATGTTGATAAATGAAAAGTTAAGTTCTGGGTCATGGGTTCATATTAATAAACATGTTAAAGCTGACCACCATATCACTTAAATGGGAACTGTACACTAAATCCGGCCATTTATGGGACCATTTCCTATTATACTCAACATATTAATGTACGCAACAAATGAATGAATTTGAGCCATGGATTAGTGCAAAATACACACATGTGCTTGTTTGATGATGTAATGGAAAATGGAAATTATATATGCCATCAACGTCGTTTTTCGGTTGATCTATGAGCCTATAGACCGATCAGTAGACGAATAAAACACTGTATAATTCCGCGAATGAGTATAAAATGAGATTGTCTCATAAATGGCCGGATTTAGTGTACAGTCCCCCTTTAACACCGTGGCCTAATTCCATACAATTGACTGCCCCCTGTCTGAGTGGACCACAATATATATCGGCATTTGTTTTCATTGGGCTGGTATATTTGTGACTGCTATGGCATTCTCAACATTATGATCCAAATGAAGCCTCCACCCATAGAGCCAAGACAGTAAGCCATTTTGGTGATTGGAGTGTTGTGTGAAATTATTAATTATACTAGCCGTTCTTGGTACCGAAAGGGACAAAAACGAAAATAGTATAATCAACCTCTCAAATGTATTAAAATCCATTTTTGTTGTCTCTTAATAATTTCTATATTAATAATTATTAATATATTATTATTATATTAAGAATAGATTCTATTATTATACAATGATGAAATGCGAAATTCAAGAATTTTCGCCAGATGGATCCAGAGCAATTTTTCGTTGAAAATCTCTGGCAATTTCTGGCTGGTTATACATTCATACACAGATAAGTTTGCACCGTATGTTTTGCAGGCATTTCTTCACACAAAACTATATGGTGCCATAATTAACCCCTTACCCAACAAACCGGCCAAAAACGGCCAAATAAAGCTGCAACAGCCTAAATTATCTTGGGTCTGTCTCAATAGAACCATACAAATATGGATATCATTGGAACCGGCTCCTTGACCACATTGTGATGGTTACAGTTATGCCCTGTGCCAATGCATTCTCTTATATATGCGAGTCGACCATAGGTCGCCTTGCATATATAAGAGAATGCATTGGCCTAAAAAAATCTTTTTTTAACACTTTTTACCATTTTTTCTTACATTCTTTAACAATTTTATAATTTTTAGTGTGTTAAGCCAGTGCATTCTCTTATATATGCGAGGCGACCTATGGTCGACTCGCATATATAAGAGAATACATTGGCACAGGGCCGTTCTGTTGGGTAAAGGGTTAATAGGCACGGCAACATGCATAATACAATGCGTCTAACCGCGGTATGAGAAGTAAAATTGCTGTAGTTACGCCCAATACCATGGGTGTTTACTGCTACGCTGATCTGGTCGTGCCTATGGGGCGATGGGGATATCTCGCAGGACAACAAGTTTCGGGTTTCACGAGAATTTTAGGAAATTGTAGTAAGGCGGATCTGGCCATGTTAATGGAGCTATAGCGATGGCGATATCTCGCAGGACAACACATTTCGGGTTTTCGCGGATGTATCTTCGCGGATGTCTCATTGTTGCAGTATGTAACGTTTATGACCGCGTTAATTGCTTTCGATGTTTAGGTATGAACAAGCATGGCTGTGCCCCTCTTGAAGATTTTATTGCGGGAACACAATGCATACTAGCTAACAGCTAACTTTGCTGATGACGTATGTCTCAGTTTGATTGTGGAATAAAGGTGGTATCTCGAAGTATCGGGCGTGTATTTAATCCGATTAGTAGATTTTTGGTCCGCATTTAGAGGCTTTCTGGTGTGGTGAATGAGAAATCTGCAGTAATAAGCCCTAGTTTTAGTTGAAGGATTAGTTAGTTTTAACGGAATTCTGAGGCGGTGCATTCATGATACCATTATATTTTATATTATAATTTATATATATGCCCAATAATATGATATTGAGGGCGCTACCATTTCTGACTATGGTTTCACTTTTAATGGTGCTGCTAACAGTTTCCTTTAGTTACCTTTATATGATAGATTCTTGCGAGATAAGTGCATGCTATTTTACAGGAAAATGGCGACAGCATCGCTACAAATGGAACTACAGAGTTTTTCCTTCTCACAGATGCATTATTATACACATTATATTGCCGTCTGTATATTGCCGTAAATTAACAAAAATACCAGGCAAAGTTGAGAGTGGGCAAACTTACCCTAATATGAGGCCCGGGTACCACCACTGTTTCCCTATATATATATATATATATGATCGAGTGTTCGGCCACCGTGCATTGTACTTCGTGTTAGGTTTGTGTTTGTGCCACATAGTTTTTAAATAAATGATGCAACAAATGTTCGTGCCGTAAATACCTAGAGGCTATGCATACACTCATCCGATTGACTGTATAAAGTTTTTTCCGAAACATGGTACTATACGCACTGTTCCCCCATAATCCTGGCGATTTGGTTCTCTACCGAGCTTTATTTATATTCTCTACCGAGCAAAGTTTGCGGACGGCATATACTAATTTACCTAAGGCAGAGAATCGAGTTATTCGAAGAGAACCAATTAAGCGCTCGGTAGAGAATCGGAGTCCTCAGCAGATAATCGGAATCGGAAAATAAAAAGTCAATTTCTGTGTATTTCGGGATTAGTTTTTAACTTTTTTTTACACACACTGATGGCCAGTGACTACAATTTCACGGTAGCTCTATGAAACTCGCGATACGCTGTTCTAATGCTGTTGATTTTTACGTTTTATGCCGCGTTTGCTCGATAGAGAATCGGAATCGTCGCTAAAAATGCCCACGAAACTCGGTATAGATAACCAAATCTCTAGGAGTAGTTCCCCCATAGTGACCATACGCCGAACGTGACAATGTTACACAGCAGCATTGCTTATAAATGTCAATGAACGATTCTTTGATTCAGAAAGTTTCGCTTTTTCATTGTTTATAACTTTCGATTTCCAGAATCATATCAAGTGGATGCTGTACCCATGACTCCGCCCCATTCGCTGTTTCCAACAGCAACGTACGGATTGACAGTCTCCCAGTCCGGAATCACTATCACTCAGATAGGGGGTGACGCCCACTACAACTGGCCGCTTACGTGTCTGAAAAGATTCGATGTTCGAAAGAAGCCGTTTCAGTGTGTAGTCATCGACAGTGGTCCGTAAGTTGCTTGCTGTAAATATGGTCCATACAGTACGTAAAGAGTGTGCGATACGAAAAACACTCCACACCGTGGCAACTTTTTGGGACAGTGATTCACGATGACACACTTAACCCTTTACCCAACAAACCGTCCAAAACCGGCCAAATAAAGCTTCAACAGCCTAAAATATCTTCGGTCTGTCTCAATAGAACCATACAAATATGGATATCATTGGAACCGGCTCCTTGACCACATTGTGATAGTTACAGTTATGCCCTGTGCCAATGCATTCTCTTATATATGCGAGTCGACCATAGGTCGCCTCGCATATATAAGAGAATGCATTGGCCTAAAAAACACTTTTTACCATTTTCTTACATTCTTTAACAATTTTATAATTTTTAATGTGGTAAGCCAATGCATTCTCTTATATATGCGAGGCGACCTATGGTCGACTCGCATATATAAGAGAATGCATTGGCACAGGGCCCTTCTGTTGGGTAAAGGGTTAAAGGGTACAATACACTAAATCCGGCCATTTATGAGACTATGTCCTTTTATACTCAACAGAATAAATGCAAAAAATAAATGAATTTGAACCATGGATTAGTGCAAAATACACTCTACGACCGATGCAAATAACATGGTAAACTATAATGTATGGAATCCTATTAGGGCCACTTGCTAATGGCGCTTTCGGCGCGATGCGCCGAAAGCGCCGAAAGCGACAAAAAGTGCGCCATTAGTAACGCGCCGAAAGCGACAAAATATGCGCCGTTACGGCGCACTATTTGTCGCTTTCGGCACACTTTTTGTCGCTTTCGGCGCGCGCGCCGAAAGCGACAAAATGTGCGATATTAGCGCATGTTTCGGCGCGCCGAAAGCGACAAAATGTGCGCCGTAACGGCGCACATTTTGTCGCTTTCGGCGCGTTACTAATGGCGCACTTTTTGTCGCTTTCGGCGCGCGCCGAAAGCGCCATTAAGCATACTATTAGGTCCACTCCCTAATGGCGCGCGCCGGAAGCGACAAAAAGTGCGCCATTAGGGTATGTTTCGGCGCATCGCGCCGAAAGCGACAACAAGTGCGCCGAAAGCGCCATTAGCAAGTGGCCCTAATAGGATTCCATAATAATGAGAATGAATAAATGGCTGGAGTCATAAATTCATTTTCATTATTACCATGTTGTTTGCATCGTTCATAGAGCACATGAGTGTATATGTACTAATTCGTGGCTCAAATTCATTCATTTGATGCATATCTTCTGTTGAGTATAAAAGAAGATGGTCCCATAAATGACCGGATTTAGTGTACAGTACCCTTTTAACACCGGAAGCTCGTGTGGCCAGATGAAGCGAGCCTATATATCATTTAAAGTTTGTACAAATCAATGCAAGATAATTATCAATATTTAGTTAATACAGTGTTATAAAATAAATCGATATGACGTAAAATGACTAATGATACTTAGTAGTTGTCGGTGTTTTGTGGTGATTCTCAGTGGTTCCCGGTGATTCTCAGTGGTTCGTGGCGATTCTCAATGGTCTCCGGTGATTCTCAGTGGTTCGTGGCGATTCTCAGTGTATGGTTTTCTGTTATTAATCCGCCCCACGACTGTTCACTCTGGATCACGGCGAATCTTCATGGTCCACAGTGGGATTATTGGGGTCCCCGCGGTGTTGAGCGTTTTGCTTAATGCACATTCTGTATGTACTACAGTTGTCAAGTATAACATGGTGTTTGGAATGGATATAGTCTAAACTTAGTATATGGACCCAAGTAACCCTTTCATGATGTTTATTACGGGAGTTGCGCTGGTGCAGCATTGAAGATCCTGTGCCAGTGCATTATCTTATATTTTAGAGCCTCGCATATATAAGAGAATATACTGGTTTACGAGGTCATGGCAAATATTGTTTTGCCAATGTATTATCTTATATATGCGAGGCTTTCTAATGCATTGGCAGAGTTTTCGAAAAAAATTAGGAAGTTCCAGTCATGCAATACATATATAAGATAATGCTTACAAGGTCCATGATAAGTGTCGTGCTGGTACAGCATTAAAGGTCTTGTGCTAGTGCATTCGATTATATATCCGAGTCTCCCATGCATATAGGAAGCCTCTCATATATAAGATAATGCACTGTCTTACATTGTCATGGTAAATAGTGTTAGGCCAATGTATTCTCTTATATATGAGAGGATCCCTAATGAACACCCAACACACCAACACTAACGCTTAACCGTGCAAATAAATATCATGCAGAATACTAAACAAAACCATAACGACAAACAGTACAATTAAGTGACAGTACTATAATAAACATATATGACCCGCCATATCAAAACCAGTCGTAAGTCGGGATTTTTTTACCCTGTGCCAATACATTCTCTTATATATGCGAGTCGACCATACTAGGTCGCCTCGCATATATAAGAGAATGCATTGGCCTAACATTTTTTTACAATTTTAATAATTTGTTCTTGTATTCTTTACAATTTTATAATTTCACCCATACAGAGCCCCAGACAAACATGAGCAGACGACACTCTTCTATATACTTCTATATATGTATGGGGCTCCCTGCAGGGTAATGGATGTTTTTTTAATTTATGTTCTAAAAATTGTAAGAAACATTTATTTAAAAAACATGATAAAAAATTGTTAGGCCAATGCATTCTCGTATATATACGAGGCGACCTATGGTCGACTCGCATATATAAGAGAATGCATTGGCACAGGGTAAAAAAAATCCCGACTTACGACTGGTTTTGATATGGCGGGTCATATATGCAGTCATAAATATTGATGCAGATGAGGACTATATAGTCAGCAAAGCATGCATGGCTTATATTGTTTAACTCTAACTGTAACTGTTGGAATGTATGACACCCAAATTAAATGACTGGATGAGGGTGGGTTAATTAAATGCCTGGATGAGGGAGGGTGGGTTAATTAAATGCCTGGATGAGGGAGGGTGGGTTAATTAAATGCCTGGATGAGGGAGGGTAGGTTAATTAAATGCCTTGATGAGGGAGGGTGGGTTAATTAAATGCCTTGATGAGGGAGGGTGGGTTAATTAAATGCCTGGATGAGGGAGGGTGGGTAAATTAAATGCCTGGATGACGGAGGGTGGGTTAATTAAATGCCTGGATGAGGGAGGGTAGGTTAATTGCAAATTGTCAAAAGTTGTCAAAACTTACTGTCCTTTGCGAATGGATAGATGTTTGTTCTAACTCCGGGGAACTGATCTTTGACGCCGCTGACTCTCCATATAAAGAGGGGGTGTTAAAGATATTTAACTGTTCGAATGCATGTCACTCAAATGAAATGCCGGGACGAGGGAGGGTGGGTTAAAGTATTTAACTGTTCGAATGCATGTCACTCAAATGAAATGCCGGGACGAGGGAGGGTGGGTTAAAAAACTGTATTGCAATTTGTCAAAAGTTGTAAATAATGTCGCGGAAATCTATTTTATGTGAATTTTTACTCATGCTGCGATTGGCTGATGAAATCTCGTAATTAGCCTGATGCAGACGAGTACATAGTCTACAAAGCACGCATGATTTATACTGGTTAACTCTGACCTGTCGAATGTATGACATGGAAAGAGCCTGGATGAAGGATTGTTGGTTAATTAATTGCGAATTGTCAAAAGTAGTAGCTGATGTCGCGAAAATATGTTTATGTGAATGATTACGCGCTGGATTACGCGTGCTGCGGTTGGCTGATGAAATCTTGTAATTAGCCAATAGCGGTATACGAGTATACTATAATGTGAATCGTGCAGGTGGATTCGGATCCGGAACGCTAAGTACGGAAATAATTAATTATGTTGGTGAAAATAGTAGGTTATAGTACACCAATTATAAAAAATTACCCCCCCCCCCCTGATGTGCCGTCACCCACACTCAAGTCAGCATAAAATCACATCTGGCAGCTGAATGGTTGATTATGATTGGGATAAAATTAATGCAAAAACCAGGGGGGGGGGGGGTCGGAAAAAATTGGCAAGCACGTATGCTGATTTTTGACTTTCGACCCTTGTTGTGACCCACCCACCCCCGCGTCCAAATTTTTTTCCGTTTTTGGCAGTTTTTTCCGACCATTTTTGGACACCCACCCCCTTTTAACACTATTAGTCATGGATGTTATCATTGACATGTAAATAGGAACAAGTCATTTTGGGGTCATTCGGTCAAAAAAAACATGGCTGGCAGCAGCCATCTTGGATTTCAAAATTCAACCCATTAGCATGGGTTACAGGCTATACTGTTTGTCTGATCATCATGAAATTTGTCATTTATGTTAATATTGACATATATATGTGTTTTAAGCCAAACTCATTGCAAAAACAGTCAAAAAGATTTGCAGAAAAAATATTTTTGAGTTGCGGAAAACATTGTTTGTTGGGTTACGTAGCGTTTTTCCGAAGACCCATAACTCCGAAGGTCCGATTCTCCGAAGGTCAGATTCTCCGACGCCCCGATTCTCCGAAAGCCCATAACTCCGAAGTCCCGATTCTCCGAAATCCCATAACTCCGAAGACCCATAACTCCGAAAGCCCATAACTCCGAAGGCCTATAACTCCGAACGCCCATAACTCCGAAGGTCTATAACACCGAAGGGCCGATTCTCCGAAGGTCCGATTCTCCGAAGGTCCGATTCTCCGAAGATCATGTTTTATCGCTTATTAAATAGTGTATAGTCCAGTGGCGGAGTCAATGGGGCCCTAGGGAAGACCGCCCCCAAAAAACATGTCAAATGTCATGTAAACGTCAGGAAATCCCTCCTAGGCATTCAAATATTCACAGTGTTCCTGCCCAGGGGAGCCCCCGGACCAACGATTGTGGGCGACCCCTCCCATGTATGCGCTCCCCAAATCAGGCCTTCGTGGTATGCTTTCGGCATATCATTAATGTTCACCCCTAAATGGGAAGCCTGGCTCCGCCACTGGTGTGCACCGGGTATATTATAACGAAACGCTGCAAGAATGTCAGAGTAGCCTAACATGCACAGGAGCGACAAGTTCTTCCCCGTTCACCCCTGTACATTTTACTCTGGCATCTCATGGGCCAACGTAACGTTATAGTATCTGGTGTAAAGTCAGTGGCGGGCCAGGATTCCCATTTAGGTGGGGCAGTAGGAAAAGTTTGAATATTTTGATGTCCCATGAACGATTTCCGGGCGTTTACATGATATTGGACATGTTTTGGTAGGGGCCCATATTGTCTGAAATAGCAAGTAGAGGTTTAATGGGGGCAGTGGGAATTTTGGGACCCCTTGGCTTCGCCACTGGACTGTACACTATTTAGTAAACGATAATACCCCGATAAAACAAAATCTTCGGAGAATCGGACCTTCGGAGTTATGGGCCGTCGGAGAATCGGGCCTTCGGAGTTATAGGTCTTCGGAGAATCGGCCCTTCGGAGTTATAGGTCTTCGGAGTTATAGGTCTTCGGAGAATCGGCCCTTCGGAGTTATGGGCTTTCGGAGAATCGGATCTTCGGAGTTATGGGCCGTCGGAGAATCGGGTCTTCGGAGTTATGGGCCGTCGGAGAATCGGGTCTTCGGAGTTGTGGGCCGTCGGAGAATCGGGTCTTCGGAGTTGTGGGCCTTCGTAGTAATAGGTCTTCGGAAAACCGGTCTGACACCGTTTGTTGGTCCTATCGACCACCCACCCACCCCGGCATACGTGCCCGGAAACAACTTTTTTCCACCCCCCCCCCCCCCCTGCAAAAACAAGAAAAAATCAAAGCCACCATGGAAATATTATACCTAGATGAATATTGATACAGAGTGGGTGAAATAATTAACCTGGCATTTAATGGGGGTATGTTTGAAAATTTGGTGATGAATTTTTTCTGCGAAATTAGGGCAGTATCAAAAGCGGTAAATTTAAAGGTGGAAAACCCACACGTACCTATTAATTTTTTTGGGTCAAATTGGGTCCGAAGAGCCATTCTTCAAAATTGACTAGGTTAGAAAGTTCCTGAATTCACAAGGAATCGAGCATAGCCCCGGACGTTAACACTGTCGCCTATGGAGAATAATTGGTGTCCTGTAACCTATAGCAAGAAATGGTCGTTTTTTCAGATTTCTGCTCTGGAACACAGCCAGTGCTCATTATCCTCAGAAAACAAATTGGGAGCTTGAAGCACGCGATACGACAGCTTATTGAGGCACAGGAGCCGTGAAATAAAATTAAAAATTAACCCCTCCATACCATTTCTGCATCTCGTTGTAAAACCGAAAATTGTCATTTTCGACCTATTGTGGGCTCATGAATGCCCCTTTAACGAATATGATACCACCATTTGGGGCACCCGACACTCCAGATGAACGAATAGGCGGATTTGTCCGGATTGAGCACGACGTAGGCGTACATCATTGTTTCATTATGGACCGCACTCTAACACATAATGAAAAATCGGTCCAGTATCTGGTCAAACAAAGTCGAATTACCCCTTTAAGATGACAGTTTGACAAAAAAGGACAACCCTGAAAATTTGCAGAATTGGATTAACGATCTAACGTTAACAAATTTCCGCCAATAAATGCATTCTTGTGACGGGCAAAATTAGGTTTTCTGTCGATTATTTTTCGAAAATTTGGTAGGTTCGCCCAATTTGAACCCCAAGTGCGCCCAATTCGCCTGGCGAATCGTGTGACATATTTTCTGGAAGTGAGATCTACAAGCTATCAGATCGTCCACATGTCGTCATTGTTTACTTTGCCAGAATGCGGCTTCAATGAGAAAAAATCACATTCAAGTCAAGATATTTTAAAGCACATTTAGATATGGGTGGTGACAGAAGAGGGTTAATGAAGTAAGAACACAGACATGTTTCGAATAAAAGTTCTTTATTTTGTCGTCGGTATATGAATGGCCACAATTTAATATCGTTTGGACGACTTTTAGTACAGCGGCCAAACGCCAAAAGTGGTCGGGTACCCCTACCCACGGTAGAACAAGTTAAAACCAACTTTCTTTAAAGGAGAAATATATACTCTAGACGAAAATCATAGTGAAAAATAACGGAATTGGTGGTGGCTATTCTCAAATCGACGATGAACGATACCCACCAGTGACTTTTCCCAGAAATCAACGATTTTGGTAAAGTGAGCACTGCGGCTATGTCCTAAGTTATTAGCCCACATTGTAGGCGTCAAAATGACTACAGCATACCATATCTATACCTGATATGCAAGAAGTGTTGGTTAATTTTGATTTTCGTGCCATTTGGAGCCGAAACATTTATTTTTTGTTGAAAAATTTCTCTTTTTCAACAAAATTATATTTTTCGAACATTATCATTCAAACGGATATTTCAATAATATTTAAATATTTAGTCCATATGGTGTAGTAGTTATCTGTCAAGCATATGAAGAAAGAAGTTAACAAACATTTTGAACGGTTTGCGAGATATTGGATTTTAGCTACCCCTCACCCAAACACGTTTTTGGTCGAAAAAAATACATATTTTTGATAATGACATTACAAACATTTTCGAATTGAACTGAATGGGACCCAATATGAATCTTGTACTGAAAGTGTGTTGTCCAGAGATGCCGATTAATCGATTACAGATGTATTCAGGCTTTCAGACCCCCAGTTACAACAACAACAATTATGTTATTTTGCATGCATTAACATCGATGTTAAGTACTAAAACCTTTGTTATAAACAATACGTGACCAACTATATAATTCACATGGCTCAGTAGTTATCTGGGCATCACAAGTAGAAAGAATTTGACAGAAATTGTCAACGGTTTTGAAGATATTGGAATTAGGTACCGCTCCCCCGGACGCGATTTGGTAGAAAAACTACATATTTATGATAACAAGACAGACCTTTCTAAATTATTCTAATGAGCATCTAATCATTATTCGTGTGATGAAAACCTGATCCGTAGACACCGCGAGCCTGGTTTTAGATGACCTCAGGTTTCCAATTAAACCCCCAGTTACAACAACAACACAATATTTTATTTATGACATGTAATTTTATATTAACACATATCGATTTGAGCAACTGAAGTATTTGTTCTAAACGACACATAATATAGACTAACATAATCATACAGAACAAAATCATTGTTGCTCCCCGCCCTATTAGACGTCCTGAACACACCATGAACTGAACAAAATATGATCTCAGTATTAAGAATCATGCAATTATAAAGGACAATTACATAAGGAAATATACAATGTTTATGGATGGGTTTGTTCCCGTAACAGTGTGGCACTTTGCTTGGCAAATATGAAGGGCGAATTTGCTATATTTTTCAAGAACACTCTACCCAATTTAAAGACTTCAACGCAATACGAAATTAAGCTATATGATCTCTAATTCTCTATATTAACCGAGAGTTTGACGGGAATGTAGTTCTATCAGAGAATACATAATTTGTATGGATGGGTTGTGGATGTGTCGCTTTACACAAAGTGGCTGATAAATAAGAAAGACGAAGTTGCTGTTTTAGGCCCCCCCCCTACACAATTGAAGTGTTAAAGTTGAACAACTCACGAACTGAAATGATTGCTGTAAATATTAACTGAGGATGTGGGCAAAAATAGTAATATCGGGGCGCATACATGGTGTTGATGGATGGGTTGGTTGGATCCCGAAAGCCTTTAACACTTTACGAAAATCGAATGGCAAACTCCAAAGGCGAATTTTTTTTTTTGTGAGACCCCTTTATATGCCCATTTAAACTCTTGAACACACCACGCGCCGAATATTCATGCTTTTATTATTAAATCACAGTGTGAACGAAAGGTAGTGCTATCAGGGAATATACATGTTGTATGGGTAGTTTGGTTCCCAAACTCCTAGGGTACTTTACAAAAGGCGGCTGGCAAAAACCAAAGCTGAATATTTTCTTTGAGCATCCTACCCCATTTAAAGTCTTAAACACACTAATGGATGGACATGTTCTTAATATTAACTGGGGTGTGGACAAATGGTATGTAATTCAGGAAATATACCTCTTGATTGCACGATGGGTGGGTTGGCTGGCTTCCCAATGTCTGGGGCACTTTACAAAAAGTGGCTAGCAAAGAGAAGGCGAAATATCACTGTTTTGGGTACCCATAACCCTTCTAAGCTCTTTAGCACACACTGAACCGAATCTATATGCTCTCATGTATTATTTACAATTTGTATGGGTGGTTTTGTTCTCGAAATCCTGGAACACTTTACAAAAGGCGGCTGGCAAATACGAAATGTAATGTGTTAGGCCACACTACCTCATTTGCAGTCTTGGGACACACAATGAACCGAAAGGATGTGCTCCCATTATTAACTGCGTGTGTAGAGAAATGGACGCTATATAAAAAGTATAGTATACCAGGGTCTTGAATGTCTGGGTCAACAAAAAGTTGTTGATGAAAGAGAAAGGCGAATACTCACTGTTTGGGGGGGGGGACCCCATTAACCCATTTAATATCTTGATCAGAGCATGAACTGAAGTTATATTCTCTCACTTAGCTGAGTGTGTGATCGAAAGGTATTGCTGTCATGGAATTATTAATTGATATATGGGTGATTTGGTTCCCTCGAAATCCTGGAACACTTTACAAAAAGCGGCTGGCAAACAAGAATGCGAATTTTCTATGTCTTGAGGACCCCACTATCCAACTTGAAGTCTTAACAAAATGATATGCTCTCAATGTTAACTGAAGTTGTGGACAAATGGGATTATTATCTGGCAATACGAATCTGTTATGGATGAGATGGTTCCCGATAGCCTATGGCACTTTACAACAAATGGTCAGCAAATGAAAGGGCTAAATTTTACTCTCAGGGGACTCCATCCATATCTGAAGTCTTGAACACAACACTAGCTCAAGGCATTAGCTATCCATATTACCCGAGATTGTGGCCGAATGGCAATGGTCTCGTGAGCCCGCCGTTCGCGAGAACACCGTGGCACCTTACACAAAGCAGATGGCAAACGATGAAGGCGAAGTTTAAGGGACCCCTACCCCATGTAAACAATTGAACCTACCACGAACTGAATGGATGTGCCCTCATGGTCAAACGACGATATGGACAAATGGCTATTCTATAAAGAAATACACAATTGTTATAGATGGGTTAATACCCGACAGTCAGGGACACTTTACAAAAAGCGACTGAAAAATAAATAATGCGATTTTTCAATGTTTGTATTACCCCCTTCCCAATGTGAAGACTAGATCACACCACGGATTGGAACGATATCATCATTGACTGCATGTATGGTCAATGGCGAGTTAATTGTACAAGGACGTAAACAATGTAAATAGATGGATTTGGGTTCTGAAAGAATGAGCACTCAACGAAAGGTGACTGGAAAATATGAAAGGCAAAATTTTGAGGACCCCAACTTTATTTGAAGTCTTGGAAGACACCACATGGTGAAATGATATGACCCCAATATTAATATATTGACCAAAGGTTAGGTTTTATCAGAATTTACATATGTGTTGGTTCCCGAAAGTCTGCATCATGTGGCACTCCACAACAAGCGGCTGGCAAATGTTCACTGTTGTATGTACCCCTACCCTATTTGAGGTCTTGAACACATCATGTAGTGAAGGGATTATGAATTCAATATCAACATATATTGTGGCCGAAACTTTGCGATATATAAGTATGTGGTAGTTCTATCCGGAGGTAAACAATTTATCTGGGAGGGAGATTGTATGGGGAAAATTAGGATGTAATCCAGTTTGAACTGATTGGATACAATGATATACACATAGTTTCGTTAGAGCTGATTGGACGCAATGCTACACAGAAAATGTTGTTTTCGTCATTGATACGCCCGTCGCCGTGAGATTGCAGACGATCTGGAGGTGGTAAATTTCGCGCTCAGCAGGGTTTCAATGCTTTTCACGAAGTTTTAACAAATGTCAGCATTATGGAAATCGCTTTGTTTTCGAGATAAATGTCTGAACCCCGTCAACTATTTTAATATTTTCGCGCTGACTGAGTTGCTGTACATAAAAAGAGTATTTCTGATAACATTACATTCAGTATGGCGCATGGAAGTTCTGTCTTAGGACCACTGTATTCCAAAAAAGTAATGATATGCTTTTTCTATTTGCCGCAATGACATGGAGGGGACGTTTTAATGTGATTACTCAATTGGCCATAGTTCAAACTACTGCATTTCAATCTTAAACGCGAATGGAGTACTTGTGCATCTATACGTCGGACATGCTGGGTTCTCCAGCTGTCCAATTATTGTAATCTCTGTATACCATTATTGTTTTTTTTTAGAATAAACTATTGATTGGTTGATTGATATGCGACACTTATTGTATGTAATAGCAAATAAAATGCGTTGTTGTTGTAATTTGGGGTATGGAAGCCTGAACACGTCTTTAATCACTTAAGCAATGTCCCCGGGCTCAATTTTCAGCAAAAGAATTATGTTGGGTCCCAGTATGATCAATTGGGAAGTTTGGTAAAGTTCTGAACAAAAATATGTAATATTTCGACCAAAAACGTGTTTGGGGGAGGTGTAGCTAAAATCCATTATTTCGCAAATTGTTCTAAATTTCTGTTAACTTCTTTCTGCATATGCTTTGCAAATAACTGCATCACCATAAGAATTACATATTTGGGCATTATAACAATATCCATTTGAATGAAAATGTTCGAAAAATAATCTCCAAATGGCAGGAAAATCTAAATTAACCAACACTTTTTTTCATATCAGGTAGAAGTATGGTATGATGTAGTAATTTTAACCCCAAAAATATGGGCAAATAGGCTAGGACATAGCCACAGGACTCGCTTTACCAAAATCGTTAATTTCTGGAAAAAGTCACTGGAGGGTATCGCTCATCGTCGATTTGACAATAGCCACCACCTATTCCGTTATTTTTCAATTTCTGTCAAAATTCTTTCTACTTGTGTTGTCCAGATAACTACTGAGCCATATGTTATATAGTTGGTCACGTTGTTTATAACAAAGGTTTTAGTACTTAACATCGATGTTAATGCATGCAAAATTAACTGTTATCAATAACATAATTGTTGTTGTTGTAACTGGGGGTCTGAAAGCCTGAACACATCTGTAATCGTTTAAACGGCATCTCTGGACAACACTTTCAGTACAATATTCATATTGGGTCCCATTCAGATCAATTCAAAAATGTTTGTAATGACATTATCAAAAATATGTATTTTTTTCGACCAAAAACGTGTTTGGGGGAGGGGTAGCTAAAATCCAATATCTAACAAACCGTTCACAATTGTTGTTAACTTCTTTCTTCATATGCTTGTTAGATAACTACTACACCATATGACCTAAATATTTCAATATTATTGCAATATACGTTTGAATGATAATGTTCGAAAAATATAATTTGTTTTAAAAAGAGCGATTTTTCAACAAAAAATAAATGTTTCGGCTCCAAATGGCACGAAAATCCAAATTAACCAACACTTCTTGCATATCAGGCACAAATAAGGTATGATGTAGGCATTTTAACACCAACAATGTGGGCAAATAACTTAGGACATAGCCGCAGGGCTCACTTTAACAAAATCGTTAATTTCTGGGGAAAGTCACTGGTGGGTATCGTTCATCGTCAATTTGAGAATAGCCACCACCAATTCCGTTATTTTTCACTATGATTTTCGTAAAGAGTATATATTTCTCATTTAAAAAAAGTTAGTTTTAACTTGTTCTACCATGGGTAGGGGTATCTCGAAAACTAGAGCTCTTTTTCGATTTGGCCGCTGCACTATTTATTATCTGTCCAATGCTCACTATAGGTTATAGTACACCAATTATAAAAAAATTACCCCCCTTGATGTGCTGTCAACCACACTCAAGTCAGCATAAAATCACATCTGGCAGCTGAATGGTTGATTATGATTGGGATAAAATTAATGCAAAAACAAGAAAAAATCAAAGCCACCATGGAAATATGAATTTTTCTGCGAAATTAGGGCAGTATCGAAAGCGGTAAATTTAAAGGCGGAAAACCCACACGTACCTGTTAATTGTTTTGGGTCAAATTGGGTCCGAAGAGCCATTCTTCAAAATTGACTAGGTTAGAAAGTTCCTGAATTCACAAGGAATCGACCATAGCCCCGGACGTTAACACTGTCGCCTATGGAGAATAATTGGTGTCCTGTAACCAGTACTAGTATCCTATGTGGGGATATCCGCGAGTTTATAATAGTACTAGTATCCTATGTGGGGATATCCGCGAGTTTATAGTACTAGTATCCTATGTCGGGATATCCGCGAGTTTATAGTACTAGTATCCTATGTGGGGATATCCGCGAGTTTATAGTACTAGTATCCTATGTCGGGATATCCGCGAGTTTATAGTACTAGTATCCTATGTCGGGATATCCGCGAGTTTATAGTACTAGTATCCTATGTGGGGATATCCGCGAGTTTATAATAGTACTAGTATCCTATGTGGGGATATCCGCGAGTTTATAGTACTAGTATCCTATGTGGGGATATCCGCGAGTTTATAGTACTAGTATCCTATGTGGGGATATCCGCGAGTTTATAGTACTAGTATCCTATGTCGGGATATCCGCGAGTTTATAGTACTAGTATCCTATGTGGGGATATCCGCGAGTTTATAGTACTAGTATCCTATGTGGGGATATCCGCGAGTTTATATATAGTACTAGTATCCTATGTGGGGATATCCTCGAGTTTATAGTACTAGTATCCTATGTGGGGATATCCGCGAGTTTATAGTACTAGTATCCTATGTGGGGATATCCGCGAGTTTATAGTACTAGTATCCTATGTGGGGATATCCGCGAGTTTATAGTACTAGTATCCTATGTGGGGATATCCGCGAGTTTATAGTATTAGTATCCTATGTGGGGATATCCGCGAGTTTATAGTACTAGTATCCTATGTGGGGATATCCGCGAGTTTATAGTACTAGTATCCTATGTGGGGATATCCGCGAGTTTATAGTACTAGTATCCTATGTGGGGATATCCGCGAGTTTATAGTACTAGTATCCTATGTGGGGATATCCGCGAGTTTATATATAGTACTAGTATCCTATGTGGGGATATCCGCGAGTTGATTGATATTAAAGTGATGTGAAACGTAAATTGAACCTCACAATTGAGTTCCCTGCGTCATTCTGTGGGAAGAGTGAATAAAATAACTCAGATACACGAAATCCCCCATCCTGAAGTCAGTTTGTACACATTATACGGCCATTCGGCTAACTATTAAAATTTCATCAATCGTCCCGATTAATCTCACCATAATAACACGAAAAAACAAACCGAATCGTTGTCTTGTGCAGTCACGGAAATGCCCGAGCACTTCCGACTCGATTGGGATTGAATCGGGTTCCGTTCTCACTTCTCAGAAATGGCTTCTAGGGAGGATGACCGTTCGCTGGAATAGCGTCATGCACATCAGAATATTAAAGCGAAAAACAAATTGACATCGCAATCGGTAGTCAATTCGACAGGGAAGGAATAGAAAGGGAATTGTTGCGTGAAATCACAAACGGAAGAACATTGGCCGAGTTAGTGGCAAAGATTATAATCGAACAGTGATCGAGAGGTAATAATTCCAAAATGTTACTATTTATAGAAAATTGTAAGCGCATTGACCGAATTTTTACATCAATCTGGCCGCAAGCACAGTACCGTGCAGAAAGAGTTGTCTTACTTTTGTAACTCAAAACTGTTTAATTACCATTATACCTGTACAATAGTACAAATAATTGGTATTCAATATGCCAGTACAGAACATTTGTTAGCTCATTGGCCATGAAATGTTTTTAATGGCAAATTCTGTTGTCAAGCTTTAGTAAGCACTATTCATTCTGATGGATGATAACTATAATGGAAAGCCTTTTTCACATGTATTAGCTAATTGCACTTTAGCGTAAGTGAATTACAATTAAGCGTAATGTATTACACTCAGGTGTAATGCACACATATAAAGCGTACTTCACTTACGCTTAACCGTATGATGTTGTAAAGCATTACTCCTATGAGTAATAGAATTATGACTAGTGTGCTTAAGCGTAATTGATTAAAGTGTGCTTAAGCGTAATTGATTTACGCTTAAGCTCACTGGTCATTTATTTTCATTGATAGATTAATTACACTTAATCATAAATGAATTATGCTTAAGCGATTATACGAGAAGCCGTTTTCATATTTATTCTGATTCTGCTTAATCGCAAATCATTTACGCTTAAGTGTAAATCATTTGCACTTGAGAGCAAATCATTTATACTTAAATACAAATCATATGCGCTTTAGCGGAAATAGTATGGGAGGCCCTTTTCACATTTATTATTTATTTGCGCTTAAGCGCAAATATTTGTGCTTAAGCGTAAATCATTTGCGCTTAAGCACAAATATGTGTCTATCAATTTATTTGCGCTTAAGCGCAAATACCTAACACTCCATTACATCCCTCTGATGTGAATGATTGAGTCCATCTCATATTATATTAGCATGGGCCCATAGTAATAGCCCCATACAGACTCGAAGTTGAAGAAAAAACATATTTCCATATGCATATCAGCATCTCTGTCCCTGGTGTCCCAAGATTTGGTGCCTCACTCCCAGAGCTCATGTATATTTTATTATCTCCTGCACAGATATATACCATTTCCATGGCCATAAATAGGGAATTAGGGGTTACTGGGGTTTGCTTCCCTCATATGGTGTACTCATTGACTTGAAGTTGGGGAAAAACCCCTATTTTCATAATATCAGCATCCCTGTCCCCAAGAATTTGTGTCGCCATCCCAGAGATATAGTATATTTTATAAAAAAGACATAACCTACACAGATCTATATCATTTCCATGGTCATAAAACAGATCTTGGTGTTTCTGGGGGATTGTTTCCCTCATATGGTGGGGCTATATCAACTTTAGTGATGTGTTTAGGCCTGTGCCATGTAAAATTAATTCAGGGGGGATCAATGCATATTGATTTTTATTTGCGCTTAAGTGCAAATGATTTGCGCTTAAGCGCAAATATGATCTATTTGCTTAATTGCAAATGATAGAGGTTATTTGCGCTTAAGCGTAAATAAATAATAAATGTGAAAAGGGCCTCCCATATAATATATCACATTTATGGCAATTTTATGCTAAAGCGCAAATATATTATTAGACACATATTTTTTGCGCTTGAAGGCAATTGATTTACACTAATAAATAATATATTTGAAAAGGCTGTCTCCCATGCGATTTCCTCTAAACTCAAATTTACTCTGGCAATAAGACATCAATCAAACATCGGTTTCGACTCCCCCATATACTATGAGATGGACTCAATTATTCAGACAGAGGAAATCAGTTGGAGTTAGGTATTTGCTTAAGTATTATTCATATTAATTATGCTTAAGTGTAAATGAGTTCCGCGCTTAAGCGTAAATGAAGTACGCTTAAACGTAATTCATATACACTCTCATTGAACTCCCCTCAAGCTGAAATGGATGCAACCGCATTACTAATGCCAGTAACCTACATCAGGTTATACCAATATACATGAGGTATATGGGGAGCCAAATTAACATTTAATAAATAATAGAGCTTAAGCGATATAATTGAGCTTAAGCGATATAATAAGGGAAGATATAATTGCGATTAAGTTCAATAAGGAAATATCTATTTGCGCTTAGCACAATAAGGGATATCTTATTGCACTTAAGCACAAAAAGGAATATCGTATTGCACTTAATCGCAATAAGGAATCTCTAAGCGCAATAAGGAATCTTCTTATTTCACTTAAGCGCGATAAGAAATATTCTTATTGCACTTAAGTGTAATTAGAGATTCCTTGATTGGGGGGGGGGGCTTTAGCTCAATTATTTATTAAATGTTAATTTGGCTTCCTCCCATAGAGGTGAGATAGCTGATGAACCCAATTACACTTAAGCGTAATTCAAATGTATTACGCTTATCGTAAGTTAATTATGCTTAAGCATAAATAATTTATGCTTAAGTGCAATTAGCTACTATAAAGTGAATCTGGGATAAGGGGAGTACTCTAAATTGTTCTTTCGACCAGCTGTTTCTACCAATTAAAAAAAATTCTCATTTATTTTGAAACTAATGAAAGACAATGGTATATATTTTTTACTAGTAATATTCATTATAAACTTGTACAAATCTGAAAACAAACAAAATTATAATATTTAAGAAATTTAGAGTTCCCTCTTTTACAGCAGCAACCACTATGCCAGGAAGACCAATCGATCTAGTTCAGCCCGATTGGGCTATTATAAGTTATAGATCGATCGGTGGTTCATGCACTCTCTGCGTTTAAAATATTGCTAATAATTTCCATTTACAGAAGTCAATAATGCCATTGCAGATAACTTCATCTTAAATTCTACCAAATGTGTTGACGTTTGATAAGAAGGGCAGGAATTCCCCGATTTGTTTATTTTCAATCGATGAGAAGCATGACGACCTGGATCAGCTGATCGGTTCGGAGGTGTGCCAATCGTATTTTGCATGCTGTGAATACCCATTCACGCCTAAATTTGCAAACAATCCATATATAACATATACACAGTGTGTACACTTTGTTAGTTGCCAATTAATTCTCGACATTTCAATTAGAAAACATGAGATATCGATGCAAAAATCAAGACATAATCACATTATCTAGTTTGTGTTTTGTTGAATTTACTTTCGGTTATCGACATGCCGACTATTGTTTTGGCTGTTCTGTCAACCGTGCGTGCCAGCCGATCGTCGTTTTTCGGGCGGTTCCGATTTCTTCCGAATATAATTCCATGACCTCCACGCGATGATTCGCGCCGAAAATGTGGTTGTATCTGAGAAGATTTCTTACTCTGACCGCAGTTTTCAACAATTTAATACGGGGCGAATACCGCATCAATAATATGCAACCTTGGGGTTTTATTTCTAGTTTTTATGACCTTTCTTATGGTATATCGGATACAGTTCTGTCTGACATGAAATATATACCCACCGGGAGTGAAGCTAATGACTTTAAATGATCGATGAGCGTATAATAAAAGTGTATAAACAAAAGATAGTATATTTTAATCCTCAAACTGACCAAGCCTTGAAATAGGGTGTCTGTCATTTGCAGAATGAGGTCACCAGAGGGTGAATTTAGTGATGCTACCCCGCATAGCGGGCTAGCATCACCAAATTCACCCTCTGAGAACCTCATTCTGCTGAGGTGTAAGCAGAATGAGGTCACCAGAGGGTGAATTTGGTGATGCTAGCCCGCTTCTGCAAATGACAGACACACTATTTCAAGGCTTGAAACTGACACGTGGCTTTATTAACGCCACCTGTGTACACTGTTCTACAATTTTTTGAAATATGTGGTCATATGGGCATTTTATAAATAGATAATTGTTTTTTCCGGTTATTTTGGGACGCGTTAAAGTTGTACTGCGACCCCGAGTCCGGTAAAAGCTGTAGTTGTAATGTCCAAGTTCGTGAAAGTTCTATTGACTATGCCGATGATCTGAGAAGCTTTATTGTTTTAGGATATTGTAGAAAGGCTAATCTGGCCGTGTCAAATTGATCTATAGCGATGGGATATCTCGCAGGACAACACATTTCGGGTTTTCGTGGGGAGTGTATTCGCTGGATGTCTTATAGTTGCAGTATGTAACTATTATGACCGCGTTAATTGCGTTCGATGTTTAGGTATGAACAATGGCTGGGCCATGCACACTTGAAGATTTTATGGCGGGAACACAATTTTTGATCCGCATGTAGAAGCTTTCTGGTTTGGTGAATGAAAAACCTGCAGTAATAAGCCGAAGTTTTTGTAATAATTTGAAGGATTAGTTGTTTTAACGGAATTCTGAGGCGGTGCATTCATGTAACCAATATATGTTATATGATAATTTTTTGATGGCTAATAATATGATCTTGGGGGCGTTACCATTTCTGACTATAGTTTTTTTGTGTGTTATAGGTGTGCACTTCTTTGTTTTGCCACGTTCGCTTGGGTAGCAATACACGATTCCATGGGTTTGTAAGAGGGCTGAAAAATAGGTTTGTAAGCGTGTAAGGGCTATAAAAGTTTGGCCTTTGTTGTGAGTACTGTTTTGATGGTTTAATTATTTTATAAAGGTACTATAGTATACACAATGGGATGATGTATGAATACGAAGTACATTTATGTGTTTTGTACCCGGTATGGGCCAGCTCTGTACGGTACGGTTATATCCCTTGAAAACAGTCTTCTGCTCTTCCGAGACAAAAATTCAAAATTGATACGATAACTTGTCTTTATTTTTTAATATATTTTACATATATCTAGGTGCTATCAGCTCATAAGGTGATTATAGCAAAAAAATGGTTCAAATGAGGATTTTGCATTGTCAGTCCAAGAGAGATACTTCAACTTGTGATGTGACAATTCGGCCAAAATACAGAAAAATAAGTGCTCTGACCATTTCTGTATATTGTAACCAAGCATTCACGTGCTGTTTATCAATAGCCATGGCTTAGCAGAAGGTTGTAGAATAGTATCCCCTCAAAATGGTGAAGGAGGCCAGAAATCGTGTAATTGCTACCTTGGTATCGAACTAAATGTAGGCTGAAAGGTTATTTATATTATATATGCTCTGGGAATACTTATTCCACAACAATGTGATGTAGAAATGTGTCGTCCATAAAGACTGGTTAGAGTAGTCGGACTCAGGTCATGGCATGGATCTCTACTCTGACTACCCCCTTGTGTTGTTTGTGCAATGTAATAAAGTTCCTAGTAAAAACAGGTCGGAACATCAGATTAGATTAGATTTTATGTGATGGCTAGTGTAGTTTTGAATATGATATGAATATGGATATCAGGTGATACAAGGCTGCGAAAATGGGTCGGATTGGGGGAAAAATTGATTTGAACGCAGTCACTGATGAAGATCAAAATTAATTCTACATGCACAGATTAGCCATCGGAAATGGCACAATATAGCACTAGAAGCAGAAGAACTCGTAGTCAGAGTATAGGTGCGTGGCATGATCTAAGTCAGACTGAGAAAATAACTTGTTGATTTGTGTGTTATTCTTGTGTGTTATTCTTTCAGAAACTGCGATTGCGGCGAACGAACATTTGTGTTCCAATCCAAGGAAGCAGACGAGATTCTGGACGCCATACGAACAAACGTGTTCGCTGCATTATTCAATAAGCGCAAGAAGAAACTTCCTCAATTGGACCTTCCCAGGGCAAGGTCATGTTCCATGTCAAATAGTGAATTTGGGATGAAGGTATGCCTAGAAAATAGCCCGATGAGAAGGTTATCCGAGTCGAGAGACAGTCCAATTCCGACAAGGAAATCGGTCGATAAAACAAATGATGCAAATATAAATATTATAAAACGAAACATTCCGGACCAACCACGACCAGAACCGGAAAGAGACGAGTATAATCATCTAAGTTTCCCGGGGATTGATTGTGGAAACGAGGCGACACTGCCCATAACTGTGAAGGTCATAGAGGAAGGTATCTTATGTGACGATCTCGGTTACAATCACATTCCACCATGCGTGACATCACACTGCAGATTAGACCAAAGACGTCTGTCGACCAATACTTCCTTCAGTTCGGTTGGCTCCGTAGATTCCGGGATTTTGTCTCAAAGTTTTGAAATGAATACAGGCTCGTTCACCGAAGAAGATTCAAAAACTACAAACAATGTGTCGGGTCCGGCTAGAGTTGTGAGTAGTTCCTTCGACAGCGCCATATCAATAACGTCCACTCCGAGCAGCCCCAGTGATGCCAGGGTGAGCAGACTGGTGGATGAAGTATCACCATACGCGGTTTTTGACGGAAAATCAATGACGCATGCGCAAGATCAGAATGCATCACCGGTGTCACCAAATAAAACAGTTGAGTTCTCGGATGACCTTGTAACCCACATCTACGATGATATAGAGCGAATTCGAAAACAGAACTGCCCAGAGCAACCTAACCAGTTCCCCCGGAATAGTTCGTGTGCAGACATAAAAACTATGGAAGACGATTACGCAGAATTGGACCAGTGTCGTAAAGACGTTCGAAAGTTCTTGGACGCGGAGCCAATGATTAATCCGGCGGCTTTACCCGAGAGTGCCCGGAAAGATATTCGAACTTTTCTGGGTATGTCAGTAGGCGTTGAGCCAATGGCTGTTCCACCTGCGTTGCCGGAGAGGCCAAAACTTCCTGTTCTCAAAGACAGTGCCAAATTTATGAGTCTCCCCAGTGCGGGGCGACGTGGGAGCTTGACGATCTCAACGTCGTTGTCAATGACAACCAAGGAGCAAGACAACAAACATTCACCAGAAGAAACTAAGCTAGGATCTGCGCAACGTCCGGTGGGAAAACTCATGAGCTGGCCTCTTGGTAAGGAGACTACGATCAACAATTCGGATATTTATCGTCGTCACAATTCGAGGGTATCTTGGGATGATAACTTGTTGAGACCGAGAGCGGTTACTGATGTCAACCATCTTGGGACATCGGCTCCCGTTGATTGGTTAACACACAAAGAAGCACCATTCGATTTGTTGACCGGTGACGACGTCGATTCAGCTTCGAAATTAACCGCGCCCAGTGACATTCTAACCGGTGATGTGGTGTGTTCTAGCACCATTTTAGGAACGAGCATACCGTTAGCTCAACCAATGATACCACTAATCAACCATATGGATGATTACTTAACTCCCCGTGAGACCAATGAGCAGACGACTAATCCAGCCAATGAGCTGACGATTAATCCAGTCATGGAATTAGAGGCGACTGGCATGTTCGCTCAAGCCGACAATTCTGGTAACCTCGGTAACCTACTTATTGACATTGGGTTCGACACGCCTGTTTCAAAATCCGTATCAGACCCATTCGGGCTGGTCAAGTCCACGCCATGGTGTACATTTGACCAGAGTCAGCGTCCACAGATGATGCAAGACAACCTATCTCAGTTTTGTTTCATGGATAACACTTGTTCTACCTCTCAACCACCTATACTGACACCGCTAATTCAGGCCCCAACAGAAGCGACTTATTTCTCAATGAACGGTCCAACAAGTGAAGAAAGTGTCTACATTGACGTCAAAAAGATATGATATTGGCTAAGGGGTATTTTTTTTTTCTGTGATTCTTTAATCCGAGTATGTTGTTAGTTTTGAACGCTGTAATGTACTGTTTCAATGATTCGCAACAAAAACCCTGGTGAACTTGAATTAATTACCAGCTCTGCATTGAATATTATTTTTGAAATATCAAATAAGCTCACAATGAATTAATGCACATTATTCGGTTAAAGGTACTCAATCCGACCAGGCGCTCCTAAATTACTATTTCTTGGCTTCGAGGGTAAAAAATATTTCATTCGAGTCGAGGAACCCACCCATCAAAGCTCTGAGTGATCAGTTATCGATTTTTGAAGTTTGTTATTTCTCGAGATGTGTAATAATATGTGGCCCAGAAACACGTGGTCAAACGGAGGGTCTCGGACAAAATTGCGGTGAAAATGGATCACTCTAAAATCAAGTTGTTATAACGGTCATATTTCGTGATACTTTAGTTATAATACGGCCATATTTTGTTAAACAAAATGTTGATAAATAAAAAGTTTTGGGAAATTTGATGCCATAGTTGACA